>JARFJB010001965.1:6150000-6467500 GCA_036346205.1 Vesta saturnalis
GGAAACGGGGCATTGCCAACCTCAGAAGTAAAATAGTCCGCTAGATGGTTTCTAACTTGCACGAATTGCATAGGTGCCCTTGATGACCTTACGTTCCGTTCGATATCAACAAACCCTTCAATACTGAGTAAGTCATGAATGTTGTAAAACCTTTAAATCAGTGTACAAATCCTAAAGTTCTAGAAGTATACTTCTTTGGTTCTATAAGTATTTCTACATCCAAGGCTACAAATTTTAGCTACTTAACAGTTTGGGTAATAAATAGAAGATTTGGTGCCTTTTGTTCAATCGTAGATTAAAGTGGGTCAGGTTCATAAAATTATCGATTTACCTCATTAACCAAAAAATATGTACATGTAGATATGTTCGCTTTAAAATCGGGGTTACTTCTTCCTGAAACTAATAATTAAATACTCGGACGCCAACTTGTTTTTAAATATGGAATAAACAAGTAAACCATTATACAATAAAGTTAAAAGAAATTTCTACAAGTTTTATATACACAACCTATATCTTATTATAAACAGAAATACTTAATGCTAATGTTAGTAACGTTAATAACTATGAATAGTTATTAATGTTGTGAGTAATGAATGGAATCAGAATACCTTATTTTTGATCACACTGTAAACCATTATACAATAAAGTTAAAAGAAATTTCTACAACAAGTTTTATTTACACAACCTATATCTAATTATAATCAGAAATACTTAATGCTAATGTTAGTAACGTTAAAAACTATGAATAATTATTAATGTTGTGAGTAATTAATGGAATCAGAATACCTTATTTTTGATCACACTTTAGATCACGAAATGGATGCATGCTGTGTCAGCGATTTTGGAAATTCTTGCGTAATATTACTTCAGATTGAAATAGATTTGGATTTGTATACTTTACAATTCCCAAATGAATAAATTTGCAGGACTAAGGGGTTTTTAAATCCCACTTTCCATTAACGTAGGTGATTATCTCACTCTTGATTAATCGTAATCAGTAAAGGTGAAGTTAAAGTAAAAAATAAAACGTAAACGTGAAAGTAAAATAAAAAAAAAGTGCCTGAAATGCAAACGTCCCAAACATTGTAAAATAATCTTTAAATAACTCACTATAAAATTTATAGCACTTTTAATAAAAAAATATTTAACAGCAAAAATTGATGCTTACATCCACCTTCTTAACCCAACCAACAACGACGCTAAGGTCATATCATATCTGAAACTCGAATGTGCGAACGATATGCGTACGAGTTCTAACTAAAATAATTAAATGAATGTTTTATGCAACTAGATATGCAACACACCCTGCACGAAATGCATGTTAAATTTTATTACAAACGTAAAAAGTTTGTTACAATATTGCAGCCATCCTTAGATCTTACAACATTATGGGGAACGGAAAAGGTTTTAATTTAAGATATTGCCAGACCCAATTCAACATTAATTGCTTTCAGAAAAATTTTCCATTTATTCGATAATATACCGAATGTACTTTCTATATTCCTACACGCGCGAGATAGACTGCAATTACAAATTCTTTGTTTATCTGACTAAACTTTCCCGATAAACGGCGTCATAATATGTTCGGAGGGTGAAAATGCTTCATGTCCAATGAAAATGAATGGCTTAATTGGACCTTCAATTCACAGAAGAGGAACAATACAACTGAAAAATAATTTTATAATTACGATAAAGGAATGCACACATTTTTGGTTTTTTAATTTTGACGTGTTTACAGTCAATGGCACCTACATAATTAGGGAACTGACAAAGAATATATACGAGAAATAAAGGTGGATCTGATCACAACCACTGCCCAAGTATCTGTTTGACAAAAAGTACATGTGCATATATGCGTTTGTTATAGATATTAAGAGCAAAATAACCACATAATTTCCAGATAAAAGTGAAAGTAACGAAACAAAACGTTTTTTTACGTTTTATTGAGGTTGTATTTTGTTCAGGCAACACACCCAAAAAACGGCGAAATATTAAGGTTAGTTTCATGAAGAACTTGAAGAGGAGGGCAAAAAGTCCGGACAGGCTTCCGACAGCAGTCGAAAATATTTTTACGCGCGCTAGCTTTCCGTTTTGCAGTAAGTCCACACGACCCAGTCTCAGTCAAGTTTAGGCGCTGCGGTAGGCGAAGAAGCTGCGGGAGAGGCTATTCCTGGACAAAGCTCTGCAGCAGATACTCCCGCTCACACTGAAGGCCAGTGGTAACAGAAAAGGAAACGTGATCTGGAGTCAGCGTTGGTAGAATTCATTTAGGCTAGCACCAGCACCAGCACCTACACCAGAACCTACTTCAGATAGAGCCCATTTTGAAAATTTGCTTCCATCCTTGATCACGTTTTCCGAGGACGAAAAACTTGCATTTCACTCGCAACGGCAACAAATGACTATTGCGCGAAGTGTTCCGATGCCTTACACTTCTCAATACTTCCACAAGGTCCTCACACTTCTTTATTCCCGTCGTACTACAGCTGCCCCAACCACTCTCCCTTCAATGTTCAGTCCCCATGCCCATCAGCCTTCTGTACCACCTTCCCAATCAGCCTCCTCAGAATCTCAGGATCCGGGTGTTCTAATGGAAGTGCCTTACACTTCACAAAATTTTCCGCGAGATTCTCGCATGCCTATCCTTATCGACCTACAGCCACCCCAACCACTTTGCCTCCATTGTCCATTCCTATGCTCATCGTCCTTCTGCATTAACTTCCTCAGAATCTCAACTTAATCCGGATTTTAACATATACATACACAAATAGATAAGTTTTATATTGCTTTGCTTTCGAATAAATACTTTTATCGTCCAAAAATGTACCTTTTTTCCTTAAGTTTGTACCTATACACACATTAATTGCTAAAAACTTTGATTCGTTACTTTTAAATATTGGACATATAAAAGATCACAATGTGAATACGTAGTGCAAAATGATTTTATGAATACATAATTTACCTTAACGTCACGGCTAACATTTCCAGTGGAGGTATGGAACGTGTCATTGGCGTACTTTGCGACTTCACCCGGCCAGAAATTTTTGACGCAGGTTTACTTTGCCTTACCCGATATATGGAAAATAACAAACATGTGTCCTGGCTTAAAGGCAAAACTTTTGAAATAATAATATATTCCCATATTTACCCTGTTGTTATGCACTTGACTTCACATGAGCAGCGTGCCTTCATGGGGCAGTGCTCTACCACTACCAACTTAGCGTGTATCATACAGTTTATTTCTGAAACGCTTGATGATAGAGGGCAAATAGATGTTATTTATACGTATTTCACAAAAGGTTTTGACAGAATTACTCATGACATTATTGCTGCCAAAGTACATAGCTTTGGATTTCACGAGGAATTATCACTATTCTTTAATTCCTATCTAGTCAACTGTACCCAATATGTTATATACAATCATTACATCTCACTACCTATGATTGCTACCTTAGGGGTCCAATTTGGGACCACTTCTATTCCTCCTTTTTATTAACGATTTATCAGATGCCATTAATTGTGACAAACTTTTCTTCGCCGATTACTTATAATTATCTAATTAATTAATTCCGGTGTTGATTACTGGATCAGAGGACTAGTAACGGAATAACGTTCATTCAAATTGACGTTTCATATATTTACATATTTTTTCAGGCTGTAAATTGAACAGTGACTTTTTAATTTTAAGTGGTGATTAATCTACATATATAATTATCCTCATGAGGACTGTCGTAAGCTACAACATCAATTGATTATTTTGGAGGATTGGTGTGACGCTGGTGTGATGCTTATCACTAAACGTATCAAAATGCTCTATTGTTAGCTACACCAATAAGCTTCATCCAGTTACTTTTAACTACACCCTTAATCTCTTCTTCTTAATTCTTCAAGTAACTCTTGTCCCTAGCTAATACAACACGATACACGCATAACAAATGTATGTGCTGGCCACATAAGACTTTTTCACGTGTTAATATTATTTGGATAACTGCCTAGTTTAGAGTTATGTTTTTTCTTTGTCAACTAGTTGTAATTATGATCACCTACGTATACTAGAAGACACTTGTTGATAAATATTATGTTTATTTTCCGCAAGCTACATGCATTTTGACAATGTCTAGCTGACATGATCTCAGCGAGAATACAGCATGCGGTATACTATCGATCGGTAATATCTATGTTCGAGGCCTAGTGTTAGTTAGGTTCACATATAGATGAGAATAAAGTCAAAAACCGTCAAATTTTGTTTATAAATATTGTAGTTAGTATTAATTATTAAAATGTTTTTCGATTGTCGAGCTCTAATCAGATAAACCTCCACATTTTTGCTTTCATACCTTTCCAAAACACAACACTTTCGTGGTCTAGGCAACTACTTACAACTTTTATCGCATTACTCTCAGTATATTACCCTCGAAAATTCACGTCACCATGTTAACACTGTTCTGAGCTCGTTGCGTTGGCCATTTATAAACGGATATTTTTGAGGAAGGCGTTTATTTTCGTCAATTTAATTCATCAAAAACAATGCATTTTAATATACGTTTTGTCACTGTGACATCGGATAAACTGCTAGTAGGTATGTTTGCAAATGGATAAACTACATGTTGATTTTTCCATGGTAACGATAGTTAAATTCTATCAGTAACTATATAGTATATTGAGTATCAAGAACAGTAAGCGACATTTACCGGTCGACGGCCATGTTTGGAGGCTGAGCGATAGCGACGCCTCCAATTTGGCCGGAGCCGGTATAACCCTTAATGTTCGTGATGCTCATACTGTTTTTTTCACGATTGTATTAAATTTACCACAATTGAAATTATTTAATTTCTACTAAATAAACAAAAAGTCAAAAGTGACGTTTTAAATAGAAATTTCCAAATTTTTTGTTCTTATTGTTGTGAAATATAGTACCTATATATAATTTTACGTTGGTCAGTAAAAGACGTCGGTAAGTAAAATCTTAGCGATGAGTTGGGCCTCGCAACCAGTAAACATATCCTACTGTGTTGGAAACAGGTATGGTAAATAAACGAAAAAGCTCAATCGTGCAAACAAAATTGTTTGTTTAATGAATGCACAGAACTTCAGTTTAATAATCATTAATTGTATTTTATTTTAAAAATAACTTTTAAAGTACATACAGTAAAAGATTAACTCGAGTGGGACTTGAACCCACGACCTCCACTTTGCTAGAGTGGGGCTCTTCCATAGAGCTATCCAGGAGGCAAGTCACAATCGATTCAAACTTAAACTGTATGTACTTTCCAAGTTACGATGTATTATAATTTTTATACACATTGAAGGATCACAGTCAACTTTTTCGCTAAGGTTTCGCACATGACAACACGTGACTGATTGTTAATTTTATTTGCTGTATGCAACACTAATAGATAACTATAAAAAATTGTTTTTAATGAACGCACAGAAGTTCAGTTTCATAATCATTAATTTATTTTAAAAGTTAATTTTCAAATAAAATACAAGTAACAATCAGTCACGTGTTGTCATGTGCGAAACCTTAGCGAATTGCGGGCTCACATGACATTCGCAAAGAGTTGACTATGATCCTTCATTGTGTGTATAAAAATTATAATACATCGTAACTGGGGAAGTACATAGAGTTTAAGTTTGAATCGATTGTGACTTGCCAGCTCGATAGCTCAGATGGAAGAGTCCCACTTTAGCAGACTGGAGGTCGCGGGTTCAAGTCCCACTCGAGTTAGTGTTTTACTCTATGTACTTTAAAAGTTAATTTTTAAATGAAATACAATTAATGATTACTAAACTGAATTTCAGTGCGTTCATTAAAATATTTTATAGATATCTATTAGTGTTTCATACAGCAAATATAGCATATTAAAGTATAAGTGGATAAAAAGGTCTTTAAAATAAGTGCGACTTTTCGAGCACGACGGCGCATCCGTAGTGCTCGAAATAGAGTAAGTACTTTAAAGACGTTATCCACGAATACTTTACGCTATTTTTTTTTATTGGTGCACCTTGAAATCATAGATACTATAAGTGCGAGTCACACCGAGAATGCAGTGTGGCGGGGTATAGGCAATGTATTTGTAATGGGAGGCCGGCACACTGTGTTGCCGGTTGTCCGATGGCTGTGACAGGGTCGGCTCTGAAGTTATTATACAGTGCCGCTAAAAAGTTGGACACAAATGAAAAACTTTTTTATTTTTTGCGAACGATATTTTTGAAAAAATCGGAAAATTTTTTCTTATATTAACTTTGCCTGAAATAATTCTTTTGTAATTTTGAAATTTATTGTTTATTATTATTAATTATTGAAAACATAGTAAACGTCGGGTGTAAATAGTGTAAAAAGTGTAAATATTTTATTTGTTTATAAATGTACAATTAATTCTCTGTTTATTTTTTCTTAAATTAACTTTGCCTGAAATAATTCTTTTGTAATTTTGAAATTTATTGTTTATTATTATTAATTATTGAAAACATTTAAACAAAGGCGTAGGTATAAACATCATCAAACTTCCAACAAGTTTTTAGCGAATCTGTGAGAGCGGCGAAATTTGCCTAAGACAGGACTTGAAGTTTAACCGATCTCAGCATAACAACTGGCAACGGTGTGCTGCATAAGACTCCACACTGCATTCTCACTGTAGTATTATTACTACAACAAATGGAAATAAGGACTAATAGTGTAAAATATGTAAATAAAAATTAATATATCTAATAATACTAACTGTACTTTCTATTTTCATTTATAAAATTAAAAGTGTTAAATAATGTTTAAATAAAGGTTTTGAATTTGTTAGTAATATTTTATTTGACGTTACAAGGTACTCCTGTCAGATCAATAATCAAAAAATTGTCATTTAGACTTCACTTTTCTTGAGTTGTTGATGTTGCCATGGTAACTTTAAAAAACGCGCGTTTTTGAAAGTTTGATTTAAACACACTACGGCATGTTTTAAATAGGTAAAATGGGGCACTATAAAAATATTAGCAATCAGTCACGTGTTGTCATGTGCGAAACCTTAGCGAATTGCGGGCTCACATGACATTCGCAAACAGTTTACTGTGATCCTTCATTGTGTGTATAAAAATGATAATACATCGTAACTTGGGAAGTACATACAATTTAAGTTTGAATCGATAGCTCAGATGGAAGAATCCTACTCTAGCAAAGTGGAGGTCGTGGGTTCAAGTCCCACTCGAGTTAATCTTTTACTGTATGTACTTTAAAAGTTAATTTTAAAATAAATCACAATTCTATCAGTAACGCTTAAAATATAGTTTATTATTTTTAATTAAATGATTCATTAAATTGTCTTACCAAATACCATTCGTTGCTTTTAGGTAATACGACTCGAGCAAATAACAAAGGTAAAATTGCTCCACCTTCGGTGTTGCGATTTTACCATCTTATTTGCTCCCGTCAATTACCAAGCAACAAAGCTTTCGTTCAAAATGAAAGTTTGTCCGGATAAACACATGGTCTTATAGTATTACCTCCGAATAAACCGAATATTTATTATTTATGTTCACCATGACAACGTTTCGTTTTACAATGACATTAACGTAAGTAAGTTTCCTTGAGTCATTGAAATGCACTTTCCACAATTGTACATGTTGGAAAGCATAGCTTATAACGATTTCTGATGTTTTTCTATACTCCTTAACTTATTCATATGTAAAATTCATTATAAAGGGAACACAAACATTATTTGTGTTGTGTCTTAGTAAATACCACTCGAGGTTGACTTTCAATCTGGATATTTTACTTATTTGTAAACTCACGCTGGTTGCTTAAGACAATTTGACCCTAAGAATCAAACTGTCAAAACCCTTTCAGGCTCGCTGTCATGGTTTTGTAAGTTTAATTCTTATCGTCAAATTGCCAAGCAACCAGCGTTCGTTACAAACAGAAAAATATCCGATTAAAACGAACTTCTTGTAGTACTGCATATGAAAATCTCCCGTCGTCATCGCAACGGGTAATTTTTGGGATATTTTCTTACCGAATCGGCCTCGAGCTTGAATTAAAAATACAGCAATTTTTTCTCAGTAGCCAACATTTATCAAACCGTCGGCGGTGTCCTCTTCGGTCTCTGATGTACTTCCGTCTTCTTCCGTTGCGGAGGTGGAGGGAACTTCGGGCATCCCCTGTAGCTGGCGGGGTGGTCCCCACCGCAGTTAACACATTTTGCCCGGTCGGTACGGGGTTTTGTGCATTCACTGCTGTGGTGATCGCCGGCGCACTTGACACAGCGTGCTGCCGCCCTGCAGCAACGCTGTGCGTGACGGAAACCTTGACACCGGTGACACTGCCCGATACCGGATTTCCGCCGCAAATCCTCGACGGTGACTCGGTGGCGGGCGACGTGCTGCACCTCCCGGATCTTCTTCCTGTCGTCCTCGGACGGCAACTCCACCATCACGAGGGGGATCGGGCGTCCTCGCTGCTTCATCCTAAAAGCAGAGAGAGCATTAACACCTTGAGTTTTTAGCTCTGAGCTAACGTCGACCTCCGATAGCTCTACGGGCACGCCGCGTATCACCACCTTAGGAAATCGCTCGCTCTTCGCCTGGTATGTGTGATACGGAGTACCACACCTATCCATATACCTAATCAGCCTGTCTCTTCAGGAGTGAGGCAGGCTGAATCCGGATTCCCTCGCTGAAGGCCTTGGCCCTCGTGAAGGCGATCGGCTGTCGGTCCATTTCTCGGGAGAACGCGATCCAGTTCCCCTTCTGGCGAAGGATTACCGGAGGCACCTTCTCCCTGGTGTCCTCTTAAGTAGTCTGCTCCATTGCTGCAGGGCTGTCGGTGTAGGGCCTGGAATCCGTTGTCCGGGGGCAGCGGCGTAGACAGGCGAATGTTCGGGGTCTTCTTCGGCTTCTTCCTTTGCAGCACGAAGGCGTCGGGGCTGGTGGATCCGGGACGGGCCTCTTCTTCTGTGTTGTCGGTTGCTTCCGCGGCGGCGGAGCTGGACGGCGTGTCATCTAGGGGGGTGATGCCTTCTAACGGTCGCGTCTTCTTTTGCGGTGGCGGCCGGTGGCGCGTCGCTGCTCGCTCTTTCGAATGGTAGATCGAGCAGTGACGGTATCTCTGGCGGTATCCGGAACTCCTGGGCTACCGTCGGTGACCGCGGGATTCCTAGTGCTACCTGCTCTTCCAGGAACTGCTGGTAGCGGCGCCTGTTATAGCCCGGCTCCATCATCGTAAAAACGACGTTATCTTTTTTCAATTGGACTGGCTAGTCTTGTCTAAAGTTGATGTTTTCGAGTCGAGACCTCAACTTCGAATGCGCATCTTGGGTAAAAATCATCCTTAGTGAAAATGGGGGTGATGCGTGTTAAAAATAGTGTGTAAGTAGAGACGTTATTGGATTGTGAAATAGGTGGGTAGAAAAAATATGAGTAGAAATGGTTGGTATCGAGGCTAAGTGTGGTGCGCTAAAAGATATCATAGGTAAAAATAGCCGGTCCATGCCCTCGGTGGCTGTGCGGTTCGTGTCTTAGCTAACAATGATCGTCGCTAAAAAATAGGGTGATGCGTGTTAAGAACAGCGCGTAACCAGAAAAGTCACTAGAGTGTAAAAGGTGGCTATAAAAAAATAAGTAGAAAGGTATCATAATGAAAAATAGCCGGTGTATGTCTTTGCTAAAAGGTTCTCCCGCTAGCCGTGTGCGGTTGAAATCTCAAATACCAGCTTCAAATATGTGAAAGGTAAATATGGTTCAGATCTTAGCTAAAAATGATTGTGAGAGCATCATCACGTTCGTTGTACCACTATAAGGAGTAACTAGATATGTGTGGTTCGTATCTGTGCTAAACAAGAACTATGTGTATATAAAACGAGTCTTTAGGGGAGATGTAGGTCTTATTGAGGTCAAGAAGTTCATAGAAAGAACAGCGTCATAATGAAAACAATAGAAACATCCATTTTTAAGGTGTCTTCAAGAAGGCGGGAAATAAAGGACTTAATATGAAAAATAAAAATTTTAAAGTGGGACTTGGAATTGTATGAAGTACAACGGAAATTGAAAAATGCACGATTATCCTAAGGATTTTTTAATGTCTGCATCCATTTTAAGGTGTCTTCAAGAAAGTGACAAATAGAAGACTTAATACCCTAATAAATAAAATGATGGTGTTAATGTTTATTTATATAACCTATGCGTTTGCAGTATGTGTAATAAAGATGTTTTACGGAATTGTATGATATACATGACAATTTTCAAACTAAATAAGCTTTACTGAATTATGGACGTATATTAATTCAACTGAAAAAATGACGTGATTTTTTTTTTTTTTTTACAATGAAACGAGCGGTATATATTATTCTCATGTTTAGAAAAAAAATTAAAGATGCAATTACAAATTACATTTCACTGCATTACTTATCGCAAATATTAAAAAAAAACGCTCTAAAAATAGAACACCTTATACGGAGTATGCAAACGTTGAAATTATACAGATTACAAAAGTAAAAAAATAAAAACACATTATACGTAATTGTTTTACAGTAGTACTATGCAGATATAAACTTAAATAAACACGCTTTCAGTTATATGCATTTTAAATAAGCTAACCAAGTATAGGTACATAAAGTCTAGTTGACTAAAGGTTGAGAATTGAACTGTCGGTTGAATGCAAAATTTATAACACAATTTTGTATTCAACCGACGGTTCGAACTCAACTAGACTTCATACAACAGGTCCATGTCGAAGGTTTGAGTTTGAACTGTCGGTTGAATGCAAAATTTACAACACAATTTTGCATTCAACTGACGCGACGGTTAGAAATCAACAAGACTTTATACAACCGTCCCATGTTGAATTGAATTATAAAAATTATAATTCAGTGTACTGTTAATACATAGGTTTAAAACCACTCGCTTAATAATTTATATATAGGTCTGCTGACGTGCGTATAAACGTTTTTTAAGTAGCTAAAGACTTTCATTTATGTCGCAGTTTTATATACACTACAGTTTTATAAACACTAAAAACACTAAAAAACACTAAAAACCCTAAAAAACATTGAAAAACACTAAAAAACACTAAAGACACTAAAAATACTAAAAAACACTAAAAAACATTAAAAACGCGTGTATAATTTTTACATTGCGCTGAAACTTGATAATTTGGGGTTTCCCTGTTTATTCCTTTGCACGTACGTCTTTACTATTACTTTAAAACTTTCTGGGCTTACACATAACTTACTTATAATCGTCGCCACCGATAATTAGACCTGTGTCATCATTTACAATAGTATGAGTTTATATTATAATAAAAAAGATTTAAATAATTTCCGTAATAATTTCTTTAATTAATTTCTCTTTTCGGCGATGGTGGTATTGCAGTTACACGTTATCTTATAATCATAAGTACTGTTTATAGTAAAATTGACATCGTAAAAGAAAACAATTTATGAGTACTTATATTTATTATTTGCAGCATGTTATGTAAATATATAGAGAATATTTATGTGCAATATCATGAACGTTGCCGGTAAACTCTTTATAATCGAATTAGTAAAGTAATATTTTTTGTGCATGCATCTCTGCAATACATATTACACATTTGCATTTTATTCTATAACATTTGCTTTATTTTAACTCGATTGTTAAAAAACATTAATAATGATAGGTTTCCAATACCTAATTTTTGTACCTCCTTCCTCGCGCACTATTATGGAGATTAGATACGATTTTGCATCTCTTTACTTTTACCTATACCAATTATTATTCATCTCACTTTGATCTACACCTTACACACACGCACGCACGCACGCACTCACGCACGCACTCACGCACGCACGCACGCACGCACTCACGCACGCACGCACGCACGCACGCACACACGCACACGCGCACACACACACACACACACACACACACACACACACTCACACACACACACACAACGGCTAAATAATTTTGGAACACGATATAATACATTTATTTTAAAATAACATACAGGGTGTCACGAGGAACTGTACATACCTTAGGGGATTATCAAATTACCATTAAAAAGTGTCTTCTTGTTTTGTTTATTAATATACAGGGTGAATTATGGATCTTCACCAAAACAATGTTTTGTCATATCTTTTCAATGATTAAGTCGATTTGTCTCATTTTTTGGTGAAAGTGTGTATTCGTGTCTAGCAACTAACTCACATATTCAGAATTAAAAAATCCAGGACCGTCTTCGTGAAAATTTGTGGGACTGCTTCATATCCAATACTTCACCCTGTATATGATTTCTCTAAAATGTGATATAATTTTTTTAGAGCGCATTAATAGACAGTTAAACCTGGGTATTTGAATTTTTTTACACTTACCTCACATTTTCAATTAAAGATTCATTTTAGAGTCAAATTGAAAATTGGCAATAATGAAATATCTCTCACTATTCCTACAGGGAAAAGGTCCCTTTTGCTATTTATGCAGATATTGAAAGTATCTCGGAAAAATGTAGAAACTCGCCATTTAGATGGCGGAAACATGAAACTATTCCAAAACCATATAACTTTCAGTGTTGTGTTTTATCTCAAGTGCTCTTACGATAACTCCTTGTCAAAGTTTTTCTGCTATAGAGGGTCAGATTGTATTACGTGATTTATCAATCAGTTATGGAACATTTCAAAATTTGTCAGTTCGATTATTACTAACGCAATTCCCATGAATCCGCTAAGCTCGATTCAACAACACAATTTTGAGGATGCCACGCATTGTCACATATGTGAAAAACCTTTTCTAGAAAACGAAATTAAAAGAAAGGACCACTCGCATCTCACGGAGATCTATAGAGGGGCTGCCCATAATAACTGTAATTAAACTTTCAATATTCTTACGTGATCCCTGTAGTATTCCATAACCTCAGCAGGTACGATGCCCATTTTTTCATTATAGAACTATCAACATGTATTCGTGAACTCGTTAAATTCTTATCGTTAAACAAGGAAAGTATATTTCCTTTACGAAACATGTTAACGATACGAGCATTCAGTTTAGATTTATCGACTCGTTTCGATTTATGAGTAGCAGTTTGGAGAAGTTATGCTCCTATTTGGATAAGGACAAAAAATCCATAACTAAATCGCACTGGCGTAACGAATCGGAATTCGATTTGATAAATAGGAAAGGCGTTTTTCCATATGAGTACATAGATTCATGAGAAAAGTTAAATGAGACCTATCTACAGTCTAAGGAGGAATTTTTTAGTTCTTTGCAAAACGAGGGTGTTAGTAGTGAAGCATATGCGCATGATTTAAAAGTATGGAATGTTTTTGACATTAGAAGGTTGGGTCAGTATTCGGACCTGTATATAAAAACTGATGTGCTTCTTTTGACTGACATCTTTGAAAATTTTTGCGAGACCTGTCTGGAAACCTACCTGCTTGATCCATTATCGATCAGGTTATGTTCATTCAGAAGGGTATTAGGGGAGGCATCACTCAATGCAGTACTCGTTACGCGAAACCCAACAACAAATACAATTATCGGTATTTATAGAAGCAGGCGGTTTTGGAATTTAGCATTTATAGGTCTGTTAACGTCTATCTGACATGAAGTTTTAAGTGCCCATTTGACATAGATTATTGTTTTCGTTTTTACAATGTTGCCTATTTCGCTGTGAACGTATTAAAAAAGGGGTTGCATAATTATCCTAAAAATAATTATTTTTAGTACAAGTGAGCAAAGGCTCTATTTACTATCGAGCCCTAGATTTCAACGCACTAGCGAGCGCGTGTTTAAACTAGAGCGAGAGAGCACGAGCGCCTGTGCTCAAGAGTGCTAAACATAATTTTTTCCACAATCATATCAATGTTTTAGCAGTTCAATAACTTATTATTGTACTGAGAGATTTATTACAATTATTGTAAATACGCCGATGTCATCTTGCATGTGACAGTAACGTACCTACAGATTCTGTCAGAAATACGGACTTAAAAACTGAGTAAGGTAATGGCCAAGAGTCTCAGCAAATAATTTTATTAAATATGTAACGTTAGTACACGTATACGTGTTAAACATTACGTGAAATGTAATGTAATGTTTACAGTGCAGTTATGGCATGTCAAATTAATTCCGGCATTACCTGAGCGTATGTTAGTTGTGCTTGCATTTTGTGTAAGATTGGTCACATCGTTCTTCGACATAGATTCTGTTATTTCACTAGAAATCGATGCATATATTGTGAAAGAGCTTGTTGATGGGCTAAACATTTTATTTGCAATGGTTATCTTACTCGAGTGACTTTCATTTATATAACCATCTGCAACACTTGTCGAACGCCAGTCTCCATGTCTCTTTAAGGTAAGTACGATGCCACCATTATTAACTAAAATTGTAGCTAAAGATCTACGGAAACAGTGGTCTGTGTAACTTGTGGCATTATCAAGTAGCAAAAAGGTGGCAATTGAAGATGGAATTTTAGAGAAAGAGTTAATTCCGACAGGATGTGTGGTGCATTTCATGTTTTGTAAAATAAAAAAAATAATAAAAACTATTATGCTGCGTATGCATGGGTCTGAGTGGCATGCATCTTTTAATAATTACTAAGTTATTAGTGGTGCCATTTGTTATAACAAATTGTCTTGCACGTTTTCTTTTACTTAAGGGTATTTTTACTGTGAAGGACAATTCAGATACATCGTCTAAAGTGAGTTTGCAGATCTCGTCACATCGTATGGGTCCTGCTACACCAAAAAGTAATACGACTTGAAAAATTATATCTTTATGAACTTATATAATTCGTGATAATTACCTTTTTAAGTAAGTAAATTGCGTCTGGTGCATCTGACGGAAATTTTTCAATTTGTATCATGGTAAAAGTATCTGACTTTTTACTATTATAGCCTGCGGATTTAGCTTCTAAATGCTATTAACCTTGCATATTTGATAATGTGCACGTTCTCTTGTAAAGCATTGGGTCCTTTTAATTTTAAACTTTTCTGTTGAAAATATGCCAATAAAACATTCTCAGACAATGAAAAATCTGGAACACTGGAACTGTGGCAGGATCTGTAACAAACAAAATACACCCATGTACAACACAAAATTAAAAAAAGACCAAACGCGTTTCGATAGCTACGCTATCATCACCAGCGGTCGACCGCTGATGATGATAGCGTAGCTATCGAACCGCGTTCGGTGTTTTTTTAATTTTGTGTGGTACGTGGGTGTATTTTGTTTGTTCTCAGACAATCTTTGTAGTGATTTTTCGCCATCGAATCCTTAAATGTATTATACTGCTGTAGATATTTCGCCTTTGGCGCAGTAGGGAGAGTTTCGAATACTGGCTAATTCAGCAACATTTGGCGGAGTGCATGAAATATCGGAACCACTGGACACCGGGGATTCATTAGTTACACAACCGTAAAACCGATGCTAATTACAATTAAACTGATCTTTGCTAAATGTCAAAACAGGTATAGTATGGTTTTCACAGCAACCGCAGGCATAGTAACTGTTGTTGCAAGTTAAGTTGCCAGCATTTAGGATTTAAATTTGTTTAAATTCTTTACAATTACAATTGATAAAATACACGTTGTTTTGAAGAGATAGCTCAAGCAGCGTGATAAGAACATTCTTAGTTTCGCTTTTAACAAGAACAGTGCAATTTTTAGGGTTTTCCCAAGCCGCGTGTGTTTTTTCTATCATTACCACCATTATCAGCGCAAGACGGAAGCCCTAAGAGGACTATTCAAATCTTCAAGTCTTCAAATCTTTATAACGTGTATACAGGTTCGGAAATAACTAAGCATTTTCAAAAGAGTGTTGTTTGCAAAATAAATAGATAAATACAGTCCACTTCAATTTCCTTCTTTGCAGCAACATTTCTGGTCCTTCGAGCCGGATTAGAGCTTTGGATAATTATTTAATTACAAATCAATATAGTTTAAGCCTTTTCAAGTGGGTGTCTTGTGAAAAGATAAGAACCGATATCAATTACTACATTGCAATTATTATACCAACGGGTTGGTTTTGGGTTTATGTTACAATCAAATCAATTGTGGCAAGGCCAAACCAACATAATTATCGTTATCTGCAGTGGCACATCACCTTTATTTATTACGAACAATCGCATGTGTCCCTTAATTGTGTTCAATTTAAGCTACCATATTTTATTTTCTGTTTTAATTGAACACAGCTAAAATTTATTTCCATTATAATCCGTTTACGGATCAATCTCAATTTAGTACATTTCAATTTTACATTACATACTTTTCTACTAAAATTGGATTGAGCCAGTAACCTTGCACTTACAATACTTTCTTTCCATTTTCATTTACCTAATAAAAATTTTAAAATGCCTCTTGAAGCAAGCAAAAAATTAGAGAAAAAGAGAGCAACTTACGCTTCGCGTATTACAAAGATATATCGTTTGGGTGTTAAAGCTCAAGGCGAACTTGAATCCCATGAAAAATTTCGAGTTGTTTACCAAAATTTACAAACGAACCATGACAAATTCGATGAAGTCCATAACGAAATTATTATGTTAGTGGACGACGACGAAATTTTATTACAAGATGCTGTTCGTAAAGAAACTGATAATTTTTACAATGAGTGTAAGCTCATTTACAGCAAGATTGCTAATGCAGACGAGGCAGCTACGGTACTGCCCACGCCTACTAAACAAAAGATGTCCGGTGCCGCCGAAGCCGGGTTAAAATTATCAAAAATAACACTTAGCACTTTCAAAGGCGATCAGACTCTTTGGCTTACGTTTTTCGACTTGTATAGAAATCTGATATATCAAAACACTAAGCTATCTAACGTAGAAAAATTACAATATTTATTTTCTTACTTGGAAGGCGAGCCTTTGAAATTACTAAGTGGTATTTCAATTTCGAGCGACAACTATATGATCGCCTACAACAAATTAATTGCACGCAACGAGAATAAGCGGCTTTTAGCATCCAATGCCTTAAATGCAATCTTATCGGCTACCTTAAGAACGGAATCTGCAAAGGATTTGCGAAATCTATTAAATACATTTTCTCAGTCTTTGGCAATTTTAAAGGCCCCAGAGTTTAATACCGAATCTTCGGATTTCATACTTTTCCACATACTCTTGGAGAAATTAGATATTAACAGTCGAACCAAGTTCGAAATTCAATATAGTAAAGTAAATATCCCGACGTACGATAACCTGTATCAATTTTTAGAAAGCAACTGCAAGGTACTTGAGTCGGTTCAACATTTAACTAGTTCTAAGCCGATGAAATCCATATCCACAGTCACCAATTCCAATACAAGGGTTTCCCAAAGAACGTACAATAAGCCTACATTTTCACATTGTAATAGCGCGTCTGTTGCGTACTCTAATTCTGGCTTAACTTGCTACCTATGTAAAGAAGCACACGTCCTTTCCAAATGCCCAAAATTCCTACAAAAAACTCCTAATGAGAGAAACACATATGTGAGCCAGAACAAATCGTGTAGCAATTGCTTACACCCTCATACCGTACGCCGTTGTAATTCTTCCTTTCGTTGCCGTACATGTCATTATAGACACCATTCAACCCTGCATATTTCTAAACCCGTTCCAGTTCCCAATTCTATTCCTGCCCACTACAGTCCTTTTGGCAACGTCAGTCGTAGATATCCACGACTGTAGAGGAAATTTTCAAAAGGTGCGTATTTTGATTGATTCCGGAAGCCAATCAAATTTCATAAGTGAACGGTGTTTCCGCCGGCTAAATTTACAAAGACGCCCGTTTTCAACTACTATTTTTGGTCTAAACCAAATGTCTTCGTTCTCCTCCAAGGGGATTACCAATTGTACCATAAAACCTCAAAATATTTCTGAACCGAAATTTAATTCCGATTCAATTGTAGTTCAAAGTGTTTGTTCCGACACACCTTCCTTTAACTTACAAATTAGAGAATGGGATCATATAACACCTACCCCCAAGCTGTACGAAGATTCCTAATGTTAGAAGCCAGATTACTAAAAAATCCCGAATTATACCTAGCCTATTCCAATTTTATGAGGGATTATTTAGAGAATGGCCATATGACGCTTATTCCGCCAAATACGAATTCTTCTTCCTTTTATTTACCCCACCACTGCGTACAAAGAAAAGAAAGTACCACTACAAAGCTTCGCGTAGTATGGGACGCGTCTGCTAAAGGGTCTATGGGTTTAAGTTTAAATGACACTTTACTTCGAGGGCCAAAACTACAAAGGGACATATTTTCACTTTTACTTATTTTTCGAACACATCCTATCGTATTTATCGCGGATATCAAACAAATGTTCCGTCAGGTTTTGATTACGCCTTCGCACAGAAATTACCAAAAAATTCTTTGGCGATTTTCACCTGAGGATGCTCTGTCCGAATGAGTTTTAAATACAGTCACTTTCGGTTTGAATTGTAGCCCGTATTTAGCCATGCGGATTCTGAACGAACTTGCCGATCTAGAGGTAGATCGTTTTCCACAAGCTAGTAAGCTTATAAAAAAATCAAATTTATGTCGATGATATCATAGGAACTTCCTGTTCCGTTTCAGAAGCCCTTTCCTTACAAGATGAGTTAATTAATCTACTAAAATTAGGGTGTTTTGTACTCCGTAAGTGGGCTAGTAACTTACCTGACTTGTTAGCGGCTGTCCAAAATTCTGATCGCCAAATGACACTGTCATTTGACAAAGAGGAACCGCATTACTTAAAAGTTTTAGGTCTTCAATGGCAACCACATTCAGATTCATTTTCTTACAAGTGCCAAATCGGTGATAGGCCCCTAACAAAGCGCACCATTCTTTCAGAAATAGGGAGAATTTTTGATCCATTGGGCTTTTTATGTTCTATTCTTCTTGCTGCCAAATATATTATGCAACGTTTGTGGGCTTCCAAGATAGACTGGGACGATAAACCCGATCAAAATATTACTGACTCATGGAGTCAACTTAAAAATGAACTTTCAGAGCTTTCCGGCCTCAAACTTCCGCGTCGCGTATTATTAGATAATTTTCAAAGATGCGAACTTCACACGGTTTTTGCGACGCATCAATGATTGGTTATGGTGCAGTAGTTTATTTTCGAGTTCAAACTAACGACCAGATTTCTGTTTTCCTGGTTAGCGCCAAAGGGAAGGTCGCACCTTTAAAATCCCTAACCATTCCTAAACTCGAGCTCATTTCCGCTAAACTTTTAGCGGACCTTATTTCTTTCATAAAAAACGTTTATGCAGAACAAATTATTTTCGACGAAATTACTGCATGGTCTGACTCACAGGTTGTACTTTCGTGGCTGAAATCGTCTCCGAGCCGCTGGAAGACTTTTGCGGCGAACAGGGTGAATCATATTCAAGAGACTGCTCCTTACGCCACATGGAGATATATCCCATCAGCTTTGAACCCTGTAGACTGCGCTTCTAGAGGGATGGTCCCTTCAGAACTACTAAAAAATGAATTGTGGTGGAATGGGTCATCTTTTATTTCGATGACTAGTACAGAATGGAGGCTTGAAATGAGATGAAATCTCTAAAGAAGAAAAACAGTCCGCTTTTAATTTAATCTACTTCTTGAGAAGTTTCCGTCACTTTCAAAAATTCAAAGAATTTTATCGTACTGTTTTCGCGTTTCCAGCAACTTCAGGCGAAATTCTCATGAACGATTATTTGGTTCTCCTACCCCCGGCAAACTACATAGGTGTTTACTGTGCCTCGTAAACTATGTGCAATCGTTGGAGTTTTCCGAAATAGTTGAAAAAATTATTCACAATGGATTGCTGCCTAAACCGTTCCGGAAGCTCGCACCTTTCCTGGATCCAGATGGGTTCCTCAGGGTGGGCGGCCGCCTTAGAAATTCCGATTTAGCCTATTCGGCCAAGCATCCTTTGCTTTTACCTAGTTCCCATCGACTCACCACGCTCCTTATTGAGCATACCCACAAGCAATATTTACATCCGGGGATGAAAACCCTACATAACTTAATTTTGCAACAGTTCTGGATTCTGTCAGCACGTAAGGCCATTCACAAGGTTGTTTCACGCTGTTTGCATTGCTTCAAAGCACGCCCCAAATTTTATGCCTCTCCAATTATGGGAGACCTACCTACGCCTAGAATTTCTCAATTAAAACCTTTTTCTCACGTGGCCATTGACGTTTGTGGACCATTTTTTATAACTATTTACAGATCCCGAGGCGCAAAGGTTTTCAAAGCTTATGTTTGCATGGCCACAAAGGCCATACATCTTGAACTCACGCAAGAACTATCGACAGACAGTTTTATTGCCGCTTTTCGCCGTTTTCTGGCTAGAAGAGGTACCGTTTTTGCTTGTTATAGCGACAACGGCACCAACTTTGTTGGCGCCACCAACCAATTTCTTACATTAGCCAAACAAGCCGCCTAGACTTTATCTTTTCGTTGGCATTTTAGCCCCCCTTCGGGCCCTCATTTCAACGGCTTGGCT
Source organism: Vesta saturnalis (assembly GCA_036346205.1). NCBI lineage: Eukaryota > Metazoa > Arthropoda > Insecta > Coleoptera > Lampyridae > Vesta > Vesta saturnalis. Next base: position 6,170,417 of record JARFJB010001965.1, read on the forward strand.
GAAGCGGGTGTTAAAATGGTCAAGTCGCATCTACTAACTGTAGTGGGTGTACAACGCTTAATCTTCGAGGAATTGTCTACTCTGCTTTGCCAGATAGAATCTGTTCTAAATTCGCGCCCCTTGTGTGCCCAGAGTTCGGATCCTAATGATCTGGAGCCGCTAACTCCGGGGCATTTCTTAACCTTATTACCGTGATTAACGTGAAGTGCCTCTCCCGCTGGCAGCCACTTTACGCTGATTTTTGGAAAAGGTACTCCAGAGAATACTTGCATACTTTGCAACAACGTGCAAAATGGAACAATTCGGTTAACGAAGCAAGCCTAAATGACCTAGTACTTATTAAATCCGACATAAAACCTCCTTTACTTTGGCCACTTGGGCGAATTGTTGAGTTACATAAAGGTGATGACGGATATACTCGAGTGGTAACTGCCCAAACTGCTAGTGGGCGTTCCAGAAGACCAGTATTAAAATTGTGCCCTCTCCCTAATAGTATTTTTTTTACAAATTTCTTTCCATTACTTATTTTTCATTTTTTCAAGAAACTACTTGATTATGTTTAATTAAATTGATTATAAGATTTTCTTCTTTTTATGCTTATTATATAAATATTTTTATCCTTTTTTTTTACCTAAAACACAAGGTGTTTGGTACGCGGCTTATGTTGTTGCAAGTTAAGTTGCCTGCATTTAGGATTTAAATTTGTTTAAATTATTTACAATTACAATTGATAAAATACACGTTTTTTGGATGAGATAGCTCAAGCAGCGTGATAAGAACATTCTTCGTTTCGCTTTTAACAAGAAAAGTGCAATTTTTAGGGTTTTACCAAGCCGCGTGTGTTTTTTCTATCATTACCACCATTATCAGCGCAAGACGGAAGCCCTAAGAGGACCATTGGTCGGTGAAGCTACTACTGAAACATATGGGGGAGTCTTCAAATCTTTATAACGTGTATACAGTTTCGGAAATACCTAAGCATTTTCAAAAGAGTGTTGTTTGCAAAATAAATAGATAAATACAGTCCACTTCAATTTCCTTCTTTGCAACAACAGTAACCAATCAACAAATTTTGCTCACTAGAGATCAAACGCCCTCTTTGCTCACTAACAATAGAGAGCAAAACAAGGTGTTATTTAATTATTATTAAAATTAATTCATTTCTTTCAATTTCCACTTTGTGGGTTGAAAGTCATATATTGTTCCACACCAGATACTTTAGTGTACGGTTGCGAGCAGAAAAAACTGGACACCCTAAATTTTAGTTGTGTGAATTGTGTTGTGGTGTGAAATAAAAATGCCTGTTCAATTGACATATCTGAAAACCTTGTCAATTTGAAAGTTGTAAGAATACCACAACTAAATCAAGTGAGGACATGACAGACGCGCTAGTGTCCATGTCAGTTGAAGCAGTCATTTTCATGCTAAGCAAAATTCTAAACTATAGACCTAGAGTGCCTGGGTTAATTGTCCCAGTTTTTTTTTGTCGCCACTTGACATAAATACATAGCTATTTGTATACAAGCGCAGACTAATTTGTGGTACGACCACCTTTATCTGTTTGTTTATGTAGAAATTATTGCTATCGCGTATATTTATTCTCTCCTCTGTAAAAGTAAAAACATAAAACAAATTTTCATTTTTAATATTGAATATTTTAGCTGGTCAACTTGTACCGTTTTTATATGCTATATTATATCGACTAGCAACCTTTAATAACAATGTTTACCTACGATCACTGTAGAAAATAGACGAAAACACGACACACAGCCTCAGTAAATTCGTCATTACGCACGGTAAACAAATCGCACAGTTTTGGTAAACAAAACGCACAGTTTGACTATATTAACAAATGAAAATATTACAATGTCATATGAATCGACAAATCGAGATACTTCTAATATACGTGATAATTGTACAGTAACCATAAATAATTATTATAATGTTTCTAATGTTAATTAAACCAACGTAGTAGTAAATAGAACGAATTATGCAAAGATGCAATAATATACAGAGTATCCCATTTAAAGAAATGAAGATTACTAGTTTTTAGATCTCTATGTATACATGAAACGAACAACAAAAAACAACGACTAAAATAAAAAATCGACGTGTTTAAGCAATACCTGATAAAAATGAAAATATTAAAAGTAGTCCAGACTTTTTTGGCACAGTGTCTATGGTCGTAGGTAAAGTATAGTACGTAATACGTGTTGTAGAGCAATTACGCACTCATGGAATTATGCACTCTCCGCTACGCGGCTGCGTGCATAATTTTTCCATTTGTGCGTAATATGCCTTTTACAACACTTATTACGTAATATACTATTACCTAATGTTACTGAATTTAGTGTAGGTACGTTTTGTAAGAAATTGTAGGACATTTTTTGGATATAATACCAATTTAGTTCTGAACTCACTTGTCTTAAAAATTAACATAAACAGGTAGGTCTGCAGTTAAGAAAGTGTACTCGACCTTATTTATACTTTTTAAGCTGAATGCCGTTTTACAAAATTTTTTAAATGTTCAGATCCTTTTACACTTTTGCCTCTATTATTATAATATATTTCTCCAAAATATGTACTTCGTTATGCATAAACTAATATTACAAAAATGCCATTTAAGTTATAATCGAGCTATAATTACTTACAGGTTTAATAATAGATATTTATGTATTAAGGGCATAATCTACAATTATGCCCGTGGTACATACAATGTTTTATTTTATTTTGCACCATGAAACTGGAACAAAATTTTAAAAAGATTCAGTATTTTCGGCAAGTTTTAAATGCAAATGCAGTGAAATAAAGTCGACAGTAGGCTAATTTTTGTTACTAAGATACTATGATATTGCCAAATTGTTGCTAAGGTACTGTTTGTTTGTAAATAATTTGCATTCTAAAATGGAAGGTGAAAACGCAAAAACTTATTCACAAGAAATTTTAGATGAATTTGAGGCCGTCCAAGCAAAAATAATTCCAAGTAAATCGAAATATTTATACATAAAAGAGTACGAAAAGTTTTGCCCGTGGAGCACAAAAAATGTGTCCACAAAATGGGATGAAAAAGTTGTGAAGGCATACTTGACTCAAATGGTAAGGGATTGTATATATACATTAGTCAATTATCTCTATTCAATAAATATCTATTTTTGCAGTCAAAGATCTATAAGCCGTCGTCACTGTGGTGTTTACATTCTAAATTGAAAAAGATGTTCAGGAAGATGTTGATATATCTCGTTTTTCCATGCTCACAGAATTCATGAAGAATAATTCTGTAGGTGATCCAGCTAAAAAGTCCTACGTATTGGAACGGCATCAAACTGAAGAATTCATGTTGAAGGCGCCTGATCATACGTACTTGTTAGTTAAGGTATAACGATTTTAGTTTTTTTTTTCAATTCTCATTATAAAAATTATTGTGTTTTATAGGTTGTCACAGCCTTTGGTATTTTTGGAGCATGTCGTCCCGAAGAACTGCACGATTTGGCTGTACAGGACGTAACAACTGAGGGATCAGTGCTATTAGTGAAGATAAAAACCAAAACTTATACTTCGAGGCAATTTACAATTGTATCAAGCGATGGATTGGTTGATTACGTCTCTTTGTACCGAAAATATGCAGCATTACGGCCGGAACATACTAAAATTGACAGCTTGTTTTTGTCGTATCACAATGGCAAATGTAGTGCTCAGACTGTTGGGAAAAACACCTTAGGCAAAATGCCGAGGATAATAGCAGAGTTCCTCAATCTACCGGATGCCCATAAGTACACAGGGCACTGCTTTCCCAGGAGTGCGGCGACGATCTTTGCAGAAAGCGGCGGTGATACAAGGGCACTGAAGCAGTTTGGTGGATGGCGATCGGATAAAATAGCCGAATCATATGTAGAGAATTCTCTGCAAAATAAAATTAAAATTGCTCAGAACATTACTGGTACAGCAGCTATAAGTATACCACAAAACGGCGAAGGAACTGTCAGCTTTGGTGTTGGCTCATCTGGAGTTACAATTTCAAATCCATCCAACTGTATTTTCAATTTTTATAAAGAATAAGTTTCATTACTATTATTTTTATTAATAAAGGTTGTATAGTAAGGTTGTTGTTTCAATAATTCTTTCAACTTACGTGACATATCATGTCATGTGTTTGCTGTCAATCATGCTGCTTAGCAACAATGACATTTCCGTGCTATAAAGACCACATTACGCCCGCATTTGGGGGCGTATAAAGAACATTATGGTGGCAAAATAAAATAAAATGATAAAAGTTAAAAGTGAAGGAAACTGTTTTACCTACTTGTGATGTATTCGCGGCTAGATACCACCACACTCTTGAGAAATTAGGCGACTTCCAATTTCTCTATTCGGATTGTCTAACTATAGGTGTACATAAACAAGAGTAATAGACATCAGAAACGATACTTATGCATTGAAAAAAAAGTTGTATTGGAAATAGCGTAAAACATTTTAAATCTGCCTGAGTCCGTTTCTGAAATTTCAGTAGTCCGGCGTACAACTGTAAAAAAAAAAGATGAGTACATATTTGGATAACACGTTATTGTATTATTTTATTTCATTCTCTCTGAAAAGAAAATGGGTCGTAGGTCTTTTGTGTATAGCAGGTATATAGAATGTTAGTAGTTCTATATAATTTCATTAGATCAGAAATAATCGATGTTTTAATCTTACGTATTCAATTTATTCTCTTACTGTTTAGATTTGTTTGCGTAGTTTTCTTAATATATTTCGACAGCGTTAATGAATTTATACTACAAAGGAAAGGATTAATTTTGTGTTACGCTAATTGTGGAGAGGTTAATTAATGTAGTAATTGCCACCAGGATTTTCAGTGAAAACAAATTGAATGTTAGGTTTCAGTGGGTTAGGTGGAATCATTGCCACTCAGTGATCGATGGTGGCTATTACGGACCTTTGGATTAACGGGATATCGTCTCTTTAGACGATAACAAAGGAAATGCGGTCTTATATTCCAGACAATTATTTCGAGAATTCTCATATGAGAGAAGATTTAATTAGGACAATTCCTTTTGATGGTGCGTAGGCGACGAATCTTTGAAATTGTGGAATAATTATGTTTTGGGAATACTTTTTTTTAAACGGCGAATCGCTCAAATAGTGTTTGAACGAGGTGGGTAGGTTAACCTTTAGGAAAATATCGGCGAAAAACCGAAAATGGCGGCTTTTTGTTTTTCGCCAGTAAATCCGAAATGGTTAATTCTTTTGTTATCCTGCAATCTGCCTCATTGCTGCTGGGTTGCTCGTAAACTCCTATACTAGCGTGAACACTTTGTTGGTGAGTGAACCATCAGAATCTGTTTAGGCATCTTTTTTGCACGGTGAAGAAGTCGGGGATTGTTGATCCGGGATGGACTGCCTGCTTCCATCTACAGTGTCGGTGGACGTTGACTGAGTCGCTAGCTGGGTCTCAGCTAGCGGGAAGCCACCTTCTGGCGATGATGGCTTCGTGTTCTTTGGCTGCTTCCTCTTCTGTGTGGTGGCGGACAGTGGTTCGTCGTTGCTCGGTCAGTGGAGCGGCAGATTCAACAGCGACAGTATCGCGTGCTGCGTATTCCACGCAGAAGAGATGGTAGTCCCATAACCACTCCGATCTAATGTACGACATCGTAGAACCGATGTCGCCAATAGGCTCTGACGTCAATAACATTCAACGGTCTTTGTAATATTTGCAGAGGGGATATAAAATTGATTATTTCTTAAATCTGAACTCGCTTAATTATTAGAATAATTAATAAATAATTGACTTAGGTTACGTGTGTAAAGGGATTTACACTCTTTACATTAGTAAAATACTGTACACGTTAGAATCCCGCAAAACGATTGTGACTGGAGGCTTTAACCCAACACAATTTAACAAATATAACCCGGCAGCTAACGTAAGCAATTAGTGGCGTTTGGATGCGTATCGTCTGACGATAAGTATAAGCCGTTTTGGTAGTAATAGGCGCCATGAACTTTCTAAAATAAAATCATAAAGTTCAAAAAGAGGAACTAAAAGGGAAAATGTTAACAGCACAGACAAATCAAAACAAGAAATTCTTGCACGAATAATGCAACTTATTTAAAAAAAATGTTTTAACGGTTGTAATTCAGACAGAACATTAAAAAAATCATGTAGGTCGAAACGAGTCGATTTTTTTTAATAATTATGATCCTGAGCAGGCTAAGGTTAGACTAACGTGGTAAACCACTCAGAAACATTTAGATGAATGTACACTGTGTCCCATTTTGGTTGAAATTGTAGGGTATCTCGTTTGCGAGCAAAGATAGAAAGATGCGGCTTTCGCGGCCCTGTTCTACTTTTTACTTGAAACGAAAGATGCCATAAACAGAATTGGCATAGTCCTATTAGTATTTGAGATACAAGGCGAAATTCAAAATTTGCACATTTTAAGCATTCCTCATAACTGCTTTGCCTTGTACTTTATCGGAATGATGAAAAGTGAGTTTTATACAGAATTTTCCGTAAAATTTAGTGGCGTGCATAGTTTTCCCCACAACAAGTAGGTTTCTTCGCAAGAAACCAAAGTTTTTTTTTTTAATGGAACACCCTGTATATATTTTTATTATATAATAAAGCTTACTCTCAGCTTTCAAAAAAATATATAGCGTGACAGTTCTTTTGCATTATTAACCTCAAAAATGAATGTTACGTTAATTTAAGATTTTGATGGTATAGTTGGCCATGATAAAATAAGTTTAAGGGTTAGGAAGTTTTATGCAAAAACACAAAATTAAAAACTAAAAATAATACGTACAACTTTACAAGCCTAATATAAATTACTAAAAGAGATGTTCGAACTGATGACCATTCTGCCTTAATACATGTTTCACACACTCTTCCAGTTCGTACTATAGCATTAAGCACAATAATAGGGTGATCTTGTAAATGTCTGAAAGCTTCTCTAACTGCATTTGTCAAACGTTCAATGTTATCATATATTTTGCAAGTAACCCCATAAAAATAAATCTAAAGATGACACGTCGTAGTTTGGATTCTTGTTTTAGAAACTCCAATACTAATTTCTATAGTTCTGTATCATTCTCTCGATTTTCTTTATTATATTTTTTTGAGCTGGGTTCAAAAAATGATCCATAATTAATTATATTTCTTTTTTAATCTATAAAACGTGATTTTACTAGGTTGTCTCCATTCTAGAACCTACATAGATGTAAAGTTACTTGGTAATTATCAAAATTAATACCAAGGAAACTACATTTACCTGTTAAACTACAAATTTATTGCTGCGTCGGCATTTTCATTATTCTGACCAAAGCAAATCAGCATATCACATTTTTCAAAGTTTTCAAAATTTTGATTTTCTGCCATATTTTGCACAATGAACAAGCAATACGATTGTTGCACAAAAATAATTTTAATCAGATTTGACAGGTCAATTACGTTTAGATAAGACTAGGCCCAGCCTACTTACAAATTTTGATATAAAGTATTCTTTATAAATTTTATTGCCATTAATATTTTTTTCTGAAGCTGTAAGATGCATTTTACCCAATTAAAAACATTTTTATCTGTTTGAATATGTTTCAAAAACTATGGTGCCTAATTTTTTGTTTTTATTTTTGAATTTCTGCGTAAAAGTCCTTAGATTTATTATCATCTTAAGTCGTATTTACGTATTTATTTTTATAATAAAGCAGTAAGAATCTAGTAGCCCTTTTTTAATACTCTAATATATCTTGGACGTTCAAGAAAATACGCGTTTATACTGAGTTTATTGGTTTCATGGCCAACTATATCATCAAAATATTAAATTAACGTAACATTCATTTTTGAGGTTAATAATGCAAAAGAAGTACCAGACGATAGACATTTTTGAAAGCTGAGAGTAAGCTCTATTATATAATAAATATAATATATAGTGTTCCATTAAAAAAAAAAAACTTTGGTTTATTGCGAAGAAACTGACTTTTTGTGGAGGAAACTATGAACGCCACTAAATTCTACGGAAAATTCTGTATAAAACCCACCTTTCAACATTTCAATAAATTACAAGGCAAAGCAGTTAAAATGCTTAAAATGTGCAAATTTTTAATTTTGCCCTATATCTCAAATACTAATAGGACTATGACAATTCTGTTTGTGGCGTCTTTCGTTCCACGCAAAAGTAGAACAGGGTCCCGAAAACTGTATCTTTCTATCTTTTCTCTCAAACGAGATACCCTACAATTTCAACCAAAATGGGACATAGTGTACAGTGGGAATTTGAATTGCCCAGATATGCTTGTGAACAGCTACCTTACATTTTTTAATCATCATAAGTGAGAAAAACTAGGAGGATCATTCCAGAGTTTAGAATCCGTACAGAAGAATGTGGATTACCCCCGTTTGGTATGATAAGATCAAACAAAGTAATTCATCAGCATAATAGGCATTGCAATACCAATTTTACAAAGAGAGAATTGAAACGATTGTCTTGTGGTCGACTGTATGTCGCTCTTCTTTGAATACGGTGAAACATATCGAGAGCGTATTGGGCAGCACTAGCCTAGAGGGAGCAATTATATTCTAGGTGAGGTCGAATTGGAACTTATATAGCAAAAAGAACCGTCGGGAGGTAAAGTACTGCTTAGATATGTACAAAAAGGTAATTTTACGAGCAGAAGCATTAGTAGCCGACAGAAGATATCAACCCATAATAGATTTGAAGATACAGTCATTCTCAACATACTAATAAAATCTGAGAACTTAAGATCTGAGCTATTCATACTTATAACAGGACATAATCGATCTTTTTGACGGACACAAAGCTATACTGAGTATTGTTAGCATTAAATTTAACTAGATTATTACTTCTTCATTCAAGGATATGTTGAATATCTTTGTTGTGAAATACCCACTTCACTGTTATGAGTACACTGACATGAACTACAATAAAGAGTGATGCCGTCAGCAAAATAATGGATTGGGTTGAACGAATAAGATCGTTTATGTATAGCAGAAGTGTTGGAGCTATAACTGATCTTTGTGGCAGGCACGCACCGGATTGTTCTAAACTTGAGTCGCTTATGAAAGATCACCTATTGAAACTCTGCCTAACGCCGCATTGGTCGTAACTAAGGAGTCTGTTAGATTCAAGGAAAGAAAGTAGTTGCTGATTGTTGGCTTTTTACATAACTTTAGATAAAATGGAAGTGATGGCAGTTGGTCGGTAGTTATTACTTAGTAGGATCTATCTTATCGCCTTTTCTGGGAATATGTTGAACATTTGCTAATGTTCATGATGAAGGAAATTCCCCAGAAGACATACAGATCGAATAGAGCTTAGATATATGTTTGGGGGAACATTTCTTTAAGACAATAGCAACAAGATACTGTCTGGGCTAGTTGCCATATTGGGGTCTAGGCTACTAATGATAGATTCTAGTAGCTTGTATCGAAAATGAATTGGTTTCATAGTGCATGAAGAAGAGTTGACCAGTGGCACATATTTTGCAGAATTATTAATAATTTTTAATTACATATTTACCTTTGAACTTATTCGTTCATAACAAAAACTTATAATAATTTAATATTAGTCAAGTTGCTTTGGTATGTGTGAATCCTTGCGATATTGCAGGCTCACATTCCATTAATATAAGTAATTTGATTGTAACCTCATTACATTTAGAATTTACATCAGTTCTACATACATAAAGATAAAATTTACATCGATTGGGGCTTGAACCTTGATGGCGCAGTTGGTTAGCGCGGTACTCTAGCAAAGTACAGGTTGTAGGTTCAAATCCTATTTGAGGTAAACTTTTTATTTATGTATTTAATAAAATTAATAATCATTATTAAGAGAAGAGTTTGATGCAACTAAATCCACAAAAAGATTGATTTTGTTTATAGAATCACCATCTAAAAATCAGTCAAATAAGATAAATTCAAAATAATGTTAATTTTAGTTATTTTTTCCTTTTTATTTTTCTTTATTTTACCTACTGTCTTTCAGTTTTTTTTCTTTACATACCTAACATTTTTTTAACTTTTCACATCAGTAGAACAGTGTGACTTAAATAAAGTCTCTACCGGTGTGGTGTTGTCCTCAACATTTTTTTAGACATAATTGGTTAAATAAGGGAAAACTCAGTTAACACGACTATTTTTTTAATTAAAATTAATTCAGCCAGAACATCTTAAAAAAATCGTGTAGGTCCAAACGTGTAAAAATTTTTTTTTTTTTTAATAATTGTAGTGCCGTTTGTATCGGTACATGCTTGTCTAACACATTTATCCATGTATACATAGAACAACCACGGTGACATCACACAGTCTTGTTGCACTCCTTGCTCAATATTAAAGTATTCACTCACACCTCCTCTCACCCTAACACATGCTCGACTACCGTTATATACTACCCTTATTCCATTTATTAGCCCTTTTATATATATATATATATATATATATATATATATATATAGCCGACAGTCCATGTATAAGGCTGTGCCTTAAGAGTACAAAACCTTTATTTTCTAAAAAGTTATAATTTATTACCTTTTGGTCATTTAGTAATGGAGTTAGGTTTTAAAATATATGTGCAGTTTTAAGTTATCACAGGTAGGATTATGTTATCGCTAGCATTGAATGTCATATATGGAAGTTACTAACATGCGAAAGTTACAAGTTTCAAATGGGATCTGTTTTTGGTAAACTTATAACAAAAATTGTTTTAAAATTAGTATTTATTTGTCTGTTCTACAGAGTATTTTTTATTTACTCCTTGTTTATACATATCTTGTACATATAAAAATTGATTATGCCACTGTTTCGATTATACATTCTATTATTTGTACTTTTGTAATTTGTGATAATTTGAATTGGATTAAATAACTTTTGACTTGTATGAATTGTAAATGTGGGTAATTTTTGTCTTGATGAATTATTATTAAATTTTCAATAAGGCAATTATACCCGCTTTTTTACCTTCCAACCCACATATACATATGTAAGTATAGAAGGTTATGCAATCGACTTTTTTTTCACTATCGCTAAATCGACCTATTAACTCATTTTACAAGTTTTGGGCAAGTTTCGTGTATACATGTATGTTAGTATCCACGATAACTCCAGAACGAAAATACCTACGTACTTAAAATTTTGTATTTAAGCTTGTTTTCATTTGGCTTAAATGTGATTAGCTTTTGCGAGAAATCCAGCGGCGGAGAGGGGGTTTATTAGAGCCAGTTTTTGGTTTTTATCAAATATTTCTAAAACAACTGCATATTTCAAAGATATAAAAATACCCAGACATAGACCTTAAACATATCGATTAATTATGTTCTATGCAATTTTTTGATACGACGCATAATTTAATGGTAAAAAAATTCCTAAGGTACAATTTAAGTGTTAGTTCAAATTTTTTCAATACCTTAATAACGATTCATTTTATTAGAAAAAATACAGACATATTTTTTAAAGAAAATTTAATTTTACATAACTTTTCTTTATAAAGTTTCTTAATATAATACAAGGTAAGTTTAAAAAATAATTAAATATGAATGAAAATGGTTAAAATGTATCTTTGGAATTTTTTTTTAAGTTAACACGTATTATTTATGTCCATCTGGAATGAAGTTTTAAACGTCATTCTGACAGATTACTGTTTTTGTTTTTACAATCTTGCTTGTTTTTCGTTACAAACGAATGAAAGAGGTTGCATAGTTACCCAAAATAAATTATACATAAAATTATTTCATTTCTTTAATTTTTAAGTTAGCATCTAGATGAATACTAATCTCTGTCTGTGTGACATAGATTATTGCTTTTGCTTGAAAATGTTGCATATTTACGTGATGAGCTTATTATAAAAGTATATAAGGATATAATTATTCTAAAAAAATGTTATTAAAATTATTTCATTTCTTTTAATTTCCATTTTGTAGGTTGGAAGGTCACGTGGTGTTACACAGAAGATATTTTTATTTCCTGTTCATTAGTGTGCCAAGCAAGCAAGGAGAATTAATTCACTAGTGTGCATTAATTAACATTTTTTGACTGTGATCAGTAACAAATCAGACATTTTTTTGTTACAAGTTGAATTCTTTCTCAAAATGCAACTTTACACACACGATTGTCAAAAACAATCAATGACTTGTTAGGTATTTGAGAGGTTCGATGGAACTAACTCTTCAGACAGCCATACTAAATATGAATTATATATAGTGGCAGGTATAGACTGATATATTCTGTGGGTTTTCTAACCTTTGCTCATTTAGAGATCTTACATTTTTGGTACCTATAAGTGCAAATTCACAACACTTACCGTTATGTTAATCCTTCCGCCGTGAATTCACTGTTTTACAGCATGAATATAAAGACAGTAGAGATTGGTTAAGGATTCCAATACTATTATTAACAATGAAGAAAATAATATATTCTAAATGGTAGTTACTTCTGAGCTTGTAGTGGAACGTCCAGACACGAGTGTTATATTCTCTTTTAAGGGTAAGCAAAACCATCCTTCCTTTAATTGTTGAACCTACACATTAAATAGTTAAAGAAAGGCACATTTGTAATGCAAATCATTTATTCAAAAGAACGCCCAGATATATACAAGATAAACTTAGGTGATATATTTGACATACAGGACACTAAAAAAAAATCAACTTTTAACAATAAAAAAAATGTTTTGAGTTAATAAACTTAATCGTTAAGTTCTAAAACACATTTCAGCCTTTTAGAGATCAAGTCTCCTTGATCGATTCCATTCATTTTAAATATCATAAAAACAAAATCACTCCATAAAAAAAATTACTTAATTTTTAATGTTTGATTTAGAATGGATGGATGCATTCAATCCAACTTGAGCATATAGTCTTGAAAGTAAAGTCTCTTAATCAAATCAAACAAAAAATTCAGCAAATTTTACATTTATTATAAATAATAGATACTGCTAAGTTATAATAAATAAAAAATGTGATTAAATAGAAATATAAATGGACAATTGTACAATTTTCTTAATAAGAAAGAAATGATAACAGAATAGATGTAAAACTAGTGAAAGTGATATGAAAAATTATGAATGCAACATTGCAAAATGACATTTTGATTGGTACCGATACATTGTTTTTTACATCAAAATATGAATATTAAGTTACGGCTTAATCTTAAATTTTGCATTTTGAAAATATTTTAGACTAGGTTTTTAAATATTTTTTATCACAATTTTTGTAAACAAAACATAAAATGAAGGTGCATACATTACACTGCTTTTCTAAGGCAGTATCTAGTGGCAGGTTATTAGGAATTAGCAAAACTCTTTAGCACCAATAGTTACTAAAGTTATCATTTTTATTAACGTTTTAATAAAAAATAGTAATATCTTTTAACCAACTTCTTTACAAACTAGAAGAATTTAACTATTTGTACACATTTTTGTTTTATCCATTAAAAAAAAAAAAAAAACTAATACATTTTATATATTTGGAATTAAATTCATTTACAAATTTTAATCTGACCTGCAAAAATATAATTTCTAGATATATTTCCCGTGAGCAAATTTTAACAGCAGATAAACTTTATCGAGTTGCCAATTTACAATATACAATTAAAACTAGTGTGATTTATGTAGGTACAGTATATAGATATAATATATAAATAGGTACATATTTACATTTTCTAGCAGTTAAAAAAATATTGTTTCCTAATTGTCTAAGTAACAGGTAAGTGTAATTTATTTTTTCCCAGAAAAATATATATCAATTGTAACAACAAACAAAATGTCACTAAACATAGTAATCTTCTAGCAATAAATACAGTCTTTAACATTTAACGAGGCACTTAAATGCATTGTCAAAAATAATCATGAGTTAGTTGTAGGCTTTGGTTTAGAAGTAACAATATTGAGGTTAGACGATTGTGATGATTTCTGACAAACTGTTTGTGGAATTACAGTTAATGATTTGGGTATTTTAGGTAACAGCATTGTAGTAGGTTCTGTTAATTTGCATTCAAGATTTTCTACAGTTTTATCCAACTTTTCTAAACTGTTTTCAGCTTCAATTGTATCCACTAAATTCTGATCATTTTTGCTTGGACTTGTAACTGTTGCATTTTTTGAAATCATTAGTCCTTTACGAGGTATGATAGCAGTCCTTAAATAAGAACTATTTAGATTTGTTGAATTACCTGCAGCAGCATTTTGAGCCTCTAATAGACGTTTTTGTTTCAGGTCATAACTTTTTTTAATAGCGCACATGCGATTATAGTCGTCCATAGTTATATGATAAGGTTTTCCTCCAGACATAACTTTAACGTACCCTGGTTTTTTATCTTTATCAGATGCTTTACTTGGATCAATTGGAATTAAATTTGGTCTCCAATTTTTTGTTAAGGGTATTTTAATTTTTTGTGGCTGTGGAACTTTGATTAAAGAAGAAGTTACTGGACGAGTTGTTCCTGGATGTAATGAAATCAATCCAGGTGGTACTCCTGGGTTTCTTGCCCTGCTTGATGTTGTAGGTGCAATATTTGTGATTTGTGATATAGTAATTGGTGTATTTTTTGGAATATTGGCTGCATTGATTATTGACATACTCCCTGTTGATTGTTTATTAGGTACAATGCTATAGTTTTTCTTTGTGCTACTGCTTTGTGTGTTATTACTGTGTAAAGGTATATTATCATAAGCTCGTAATCGATTTTGAACTGATTCACTATAATTAATAGAATGATGACTTGCACTTGCAGATAATATTAAATCACCACTACGAAAATACTTTTCTAATAAAATTAAATGTCTTAAAAAGCTACTTTGATTGCCATACGGTTTTTGCAATTCTTGCCATAATAATTTAGTATCATTATCATATTGAATAACAGAAGAGCACTTTTCCCAACCTTCTGGCGTTTTTTCTTTAACATTACCAAACTCAATGTGACCTTGTAATCCAACCTCTTCTTCACCAGGAAATAATTGACGTACAGATATGCAAGGGTTTGAACCAAGTCGTTGCACAGCAATTGCACTTGTTTTATTATTACTACTACAACTGCTCTTAAATTTAATACTTTTAGAATAGTCAGCTGTATCATGAATATTCGCTTCATTTTTAGATTGATATTTTGTTATTGGAGTAATTGTTGTTTCCCGTTTTGAATTTTCTATATCACTTCCACAATCCATAGCTATACTAGGAATTAACGTATTGTAATCTACCATATAATCAGATGGAGACTCTGAACGTGATTTACTTGAAGATTTCGCATTTGTTGAAGTGTGAGATTGTTTCATCGTATCTACATCCATTTCAGGTTCTAGATGAGATGATGGTTCACCGTTTAATAAGGTTTTTTGCAGTTTTTTCTTCTTCTTGATAGGTTCCTTTTCAATTTTTTCTTTAAGTACTTCAAGTTCTTCCATTGATTCCTCAGCTATTTCTCCTTCATAAATACTTAATAATCTGGAAATAAAATTGAAACATTGCAACAAACATTCACTAGGTGTGCGTGCGCTTGCGCGCGAGATGTAGCTAATATGTAACTAAATCATATATCCAAAACAGGGCCGACTTTTTAGGTAATGGAAGTAAATTTATGTTCATACTAAATATTTAGATTAAAATCGTGCTTTTTATATAAATTTCACAAACGTTTACCAACGTAACAGCTATTGTAGTTGATGTGTTGAAATCAACATTTAAAAACCTTTCATATCTTACTGAAGACGATAGCTACAATCGCTGCTGAAACGTACTAACTTTGTAAAAATTCTATAAAAAATATATGGTTTTAAGACAAAAATCTGAATATACCAAGTTACTATGTTATTAAATGTAGAATAAGTAGAACTTGTAATATTAATATCTTTTCCAAGACAAAAAAATACGAATTTTATGCTGTGAAAATTCTAACTTTTTATGTAATGAAATTGGGGTAACATATTTGAAAAATGAAAAACTGTGTAAGATTTATAGAACAAATTTCCACTTTTATTTTTTACAAAAACATTAGTGTAATGCCATTTACAACAAAAAAATTAACTCAATAACTTGCCTAAAATGACTAGCGGTCTTGACATATAACCGTTGTCTTTTTGCGCTTACTACAGTTGATGTTAAGCCCTCTCCCATACATGAAATAACGGTTGGCAACGAATTAAAGAGGCTACAAAACCGTTTAAAATAAAACATATTAGAACTAAAAGAGTTTGTTGTTGCTCGATATTTCTTATAATGCTACAAAACCATTCAATTCATAGATACATTTATTAGATGTATCATACTTTTTTAAAACTTAAGTTTGATTTATTTTGCGTTATAAAATCAAAACTTGTACTTACGTTTTTTTATACTGTTTGAAAAAGTCCATAGTATTTTCCGAACGTTCTTCCATTGGTTTCATAACTAATGAGGCAAAATATCTACATAGTTTACAAACTACAGGTTTATCAATTAATTTCACTGGTATTCCTTCTTCATTAAGTGCAACATTAAATTCAGTCATTTCAGGCCCTAAGTAATGAATGTGATTGCGAGAAAGTTTGGTCTTACATATAGCGCAAACCATAAGGTGCTCTAATGCAACGTAATGTTCTGAACATATTGGAATTGAATGAAGACCTAAATTTTCTAAATCAATATTAATCTATAAATAATGTAAATAAACATCTAAATTTGAAATTTAACCCGAAACATACCACTTCTCGAACACTCTTTCTCATTTTTATAAGCCATTTACGCCTTAAAATATTTGTGGCAATTGCTCCACATCCTAATACATGGCAGTGATTTTGTCGAGGACCAGGTGCAATGATATTATTGCGTTTACTACCTTTATTTAAATATGAAGGGGTGTTAGATTTACGATCCACATGTCGATAACAAGCATCACATAAGCAAGAGTCTCTAGTTAATTGTTTTTCAGCTACAATTTATTTTGTTACAATAGCTTTATACATTTTTATAAACTTACTCTGCAAAATTTTATCCTGCCTTTCAACACTTTTCATTTGGGCTATGTGACATGGGGTATCAAATAAACCAAATTTTCCAAAACAATAAGAGCATTCATCTTTGCATAATCGTCCAGGATGGATGCTAAACGAGCTAGCCTTTTCCGGAATAACAAGAACTTTTCCAGCATCATCGCCTTCTGCATTTCCCACATCACCGTCGGACGTATGCTCACTGCTACCGTCTATGAGTAACAGATAATTAATAAATTGTACGCAGGTCAAAAGTTATTAAAGAAAGCGTCACGTCAGGTCACCACGTTCCCGCAATAATTTTTTTATGTTATTATACGATATAATTAAACATAAAATGCAGTTCATTGGTGTCAAGACGTGAGTACAAAAGAAAATTCTCCAAAAAGTCAGCAAGAAATAATGGTATAGTCCATACCCAAAAACATGCGATGTCTTAAAATAATAGTTATAGTTACACAATAATGAATGAATAGTAAACGTAAGAAGTAAATTAAAATAGACCCAAAACCATATATTAATTACCCATGTTGTTAGATCTGTTAGAATAGTGAGACTTGCGAAGCGCACCCGCGGTGTCTGATGACTGCGCTCCATGTGTTCGCCAACCACCAGATGCAATCTAGAAAAAAAAACAAACAAAAATTAATTAAAACGTGGTTAATAGTTTAGAAACATTACAGTGTGTACATTATAAAGGTCTACTAGTAATTCAGACTGACAATAACTATATTTAAATTTAAATTTTCTTAGTTTATCGGTCACAATCTTAATGCAAATCGTAATTAAAAGAAAGTGTTAAGAAATGATCCAGCTGTGATCAGAAAATATCCGAAATCTTAATAAAGGAGCACAGAAATGTAGAGAGCAAAATGTTGCCCACATAACGGTATGGCCACTGCGGATACGCACACCATGTGCGGCTATTTAGGCGAATGCTGGGGTATTATCTTCCCCCTCAGAATCCTAACTACATTTCTTTCGATCCTATCCTGACTACACCAATCCTTAAACCCACCATGCATACATATTATGTATGCTTGGAAAGCTCAAGAAGCCCAGGGAATGAAACACGTGACCTTTTCCTTATCCACCATTAGCGAAATTAATAGATAACAAAAAAGTATGCGGATTCCCTAAGTCAATTAAAGCAATTTTATTTTTTCTGCTATTTTCAAATATGCAAACAAATTTCAAAAATTCTGATATAAACGGGGGTTGTTTTGAAGCAAATTACATTTGCCAATTTTTTTAAAGCCCGGACATGGATTTCCCCTTTTATTTATATCATATTTGGTGTAGGACCAAGACTATATGCAGTGAACATAAAAAAATGATAGAGTGGTTCGTAAGTTGTCGAGGATTAAAGAACCGAGCAAAACTGATACATCATGTTAGTGTCCCCTATCTATTCCTAACGTATACGAATTTCCCAATTAAACACTTTTCGAAATATTGAATTTCTATGTTTGTAATGTTAAATATGCCGCAAACTACAAGTGCTGTCACCTAGATTTTTTAGTAGAGGTTGCATTATATGTATAACGGGCTTTATAATATCGCAGAACGATGAGTGGAAGACTTTAACCCACCAGAATTTGGAAAGTATAACCTAGCAGTTAGCGATGTACTTAGAGCACTTGGATTGCGCGGTCAGAATATTTATAATTGCACTAAACTAGTGTAAAATTGTTAAAGCCTCAGCCTTTTTAATCATAGGGAGCTAAAACTGTTTGAAATAAAACCCTAACGTGATCGATTGCAAATGATTGGATGAGAGGTGTAGGACCCAGAATGTCAATGTCATCTGTTTATCGCCGGATAAGGTCTTATGGGCTGCGTTCATATCATCCATTTTTATGTCTTCCTCTTACACCCCTTCACCGTCTACGCAGGCTAGAATGGAGCGACGAAAGAGCGAATTGGGCGCAAGAATGGCATCGACCTGTGTTTAGTGACGAGTCCCGATTTTGCTTGTGGGCTCACGATGGATGCGTGGAGAACGTAAAAATCCAACATTTTTTATGGACCGCAACACAGCCCTCACACAAGGAGTGATAATTTGGGGTGCAATATGTTACGGTAGCAGATCACCCTTGGTCTTCATTGATGGCAACTTAAACGCCGCTGGTTATATTGCCAATGTGCTAGAACCCGTTGCGCTTCCATATCTTCAGGGGCTGGAAAATCCCATTTTCTAACAGGATAATGCGCGCTCTCATACGGCAAGGTCTACAACACGTTTTTTTGGAAGAAGCTAACATTACCGTCCTTCCATGGCCTGCTCGGTCGCCTGATTTGTCGCCCATTGAACATGTATGGGATGAGGTCGGTAGGCGAGTGGGTAATTTACCACACCCTCCAGATAACTTACACGATCTCCGGCTACGGATTCAAGAAGCTTGGGTTGATAGCATGCCACGCCGTCTAAATGAGTGCATTACAAATCGTGGCGGAGCAACTAATTATTGAAAAAAACATTTTTAGTTTTTGTTTTCAAATTTTAATCCTTTGTTCTAATGAAAGATATCGTTGACGAAAAATTTCAATAAAATCGTTCAATAAATTCTAGGTGTTGCAATTTTTATGGAAGTCAGTGTACCGGCTGTCCCAAATTCGAGGGCAAGCATGGGGATCTCGCTTATTATAAGAGATAGGATATAGGTTTAAATTCGGCACCTTTGCTAAATTCGATGCCGAGTAATAATCTGGAAAGAAATTTGAGCTAACTCGAATGGATTTGGTTTTAAAAAACTAAAAATTTCGATTTTCGTTTTTCGCGTTTGGCCACCTTATTATTAGGAATTTTCAAAATTCGATTAAACATTATTAAGGCACCTTTTTACGCACAACACTAATACGGTATTAAAAATATTATGTGACTTTTCGTTTATTCTGAACCATCATCAGGTTTATTTTTTCTTATGGGGGTTAAGATATATTTTTATGCCGTGGAGAATGTTATGCTGATTTTAGCAATATATAACACTTTATGGTTTGATCGACTGCGAACTAAAATAATGAGAAAAATACGAAGAACAAGATTCCGCCTTCTTGGATCCAGCAAGGAATAATTACAGTAGTTCTACTTATTTAATTTGTTAAACTCGTTAGAACATCCAAAAAAATATAAAAACAGTTAAACAATTTAAAAAAAAACATTAACAAACAACTCAAACAAGTAGGTCTATGTAACACGGTCATAATAGCGACAACGCAAATTTATCGATAGGTAACAACAAAATAATTACACAGACAAACAAACAAAAATTATTATAATAAATGTTCGAACAAGTTTCCTCCTTCTTGAATACAGTAACGAATTCTTCTTCTACAATTGTTTACACTTCTTTGAATGGTTCGCCTGGGAATTTGACGAAGTTCATTAACAACCCTATTCTGAAGTTCTTCTATATTTTGCGGTGGCGTCTTATAAATCATATTTTTTAAATAGCCCCAGAGGAAGTAATCTAAAGGGGTTAAATCGGGACTTCTTGCTGGCCACATAAGTGGTCCCCTATTTCCCATCCATTTATCAGGAAATTCGCCGTTAAGATATTCACTTATTATCGCAGCATTATGAGGAGGAGCTCCGTCAATTTGGCACCAGAGAGTCCATCTTTCGTTTAGCGGAACATCATCCAAAAGGTCTGATATTTCGTTTGTTAGAAATGCGAGGTAGCGTTGAGACGTTAGGATACCTTCGTAAATAATTGGCCCAAGGAGCCTATCCTTCCAGATTCCAACCCACACATTAAAGGACCGGTGGCCTTGTCCTCGCATTTGCCTGTTAATTCGTGGATTTTCAACGGATCAGTAGTGCTCGTTATTACGATTAAACATTCCATTAGTGGAAAAATTGCACTCATCCGTCCAAATGATTTGATTGGCAAAGTTGCGATTTTCCAGCATTTTGGTACTAAGTTGGTTACAAAAATCCAACCGTCTCATATCGTCCCCAGGCCGAAGAGTTTGACTAACGTGTAACTTAAATGGTTTATAACGGTGTTGCTTTAACACCCGCCAAACTGTCGTTTTTGGCACTTCAATAGTTTGCTCTATTTCTCTGGTAGATGTTGAAGGATTTTCTTGAACCTAAGATGGATAACATAAAGTCATAACTCTCTAAAAAAAATGTCTGCTGAAATTAGCAGTGAAGTGAGTGGAAATTCTTATAATTAGTATAATACTAACAAATAGTACCTGATGTAATATTTCTTCTTCGGCATCTCTGTCTAGTCTGCTACCATATGCATTTTGAGGTTTCTGAAAACATCCAAATTCTCGCAAAATTAGGTCTAATTTTAAAAAATATCTCTGGTTTGGTTGCTGCCTCTCCGGATATTCCTCTAAATATCTTTGTTCTGCTCTGACAATATTTCTATTGCAGCTACAAAATATCCTTATCATGTCTCGTTTTTCTGAATTTGAAAACATTCTAAAGAAACTTGCAAAATTTAAAGCACCAACACGAAGGATCTTGCAGTTATTACCCTTTTTACAATTAGAAAATGACATGACAAAAGCCAACTCCTGAGTTTTGTTTGATTCATGGGTATCGTGATAATTTAATATTTAGTTTTTAATTTAAGAGTATTTTAGTTCGCAGTAGATCAAACGATGAAGTGTTATATATTGCTAAAATCAGCATAACATTCTCCATCCAACGCCATAAAAATATGTCTTAACCCCGATAAGAAAAAATAAACCTGATGATGGTTCAGAATAAACAAAACGTCGCATAATATTTTTAATACCGTATTAGTATTGTGCGTAAAAAGTGGCCTTAATAATGTTTAATCGAATTTTGAAAATTCCTAATAATAAGGTAGTCAAACGCGAAAAACAAAATTCGAAATTTTTAGTTTTTTGAGCATAAAACCAAATCCATTCGAGTTAGCTCAAATTTTGCTCAAAATTTATTATTTACATATTAGACGTTGAATTTTATTCTATATATAAATGGTAGATAACATTTATTAAATATAGAATTGCATTTAATATTGATAATTATTTGGAATTATATAATTATTTGTTCCGTTTCCTTCAATCCGCTTCTTTTAGCTGCCTGAATGTATCACAATAGTATACATACATATGGTATAAGCCGTCAAACCATCAAAATTAAGTAGGCCGCGATAGAGATTTGCGAACGAACATCAAGAACTGTCAACAAACTTCGCATTTTATTAACGTTAAAACTGGTTTTTGTGTATGTAAAGTTCTGTTAAATAAAAAAAATGTCGAGTGACAGTGAAATAGATTTAACTCCACCCAATATTAATGAAATCGCAGAAATAGCCAAATGCAACTTATTTCCGGCGACATCTGAGAGTAGGTACAAAAATATGTACCAAAAATTCATGGATTGGAGGTTAAAAAACGGCGTGAACTCATTTTTCGAGAATGTTATGATGGCATATTTCCAAGATTTGTCAAATAATATGAAGCCTTCTTCGCTTTGGTGTTTTTACTCTATGTTGAGGACCACATTTAATATAAATCATAATATAAACATTCCAAATTACAAGCCCTACTTAAAAGAAAATCTGACGGATTTAAATCCAAAAAATCCCAAATTTTAACAAACGAGAACATTAAAAATTTCCTAGAAAATGCACCAGATGATAAATATTTATTTATGAAGGTAAAATATATTGTGTGCAATAGACTGACAGATATGTAAATTTTAATTTCTTTTAGGTTGTTCTTATAATTGGTATAAGCGGTGCCAGCAGAAAACAAGAATTACGTAATATAAAACCATCGCATGTTGAAGATACTGTAGGTATTATTGTAATAAATGTTTGGCAGATCGCCATTGTTACCGCGATGGAAAAGATAATTAGTGGATTTTTAATATCATTGTATCCACGAGAGTTGGCGTTCCCGTCATAGGTTTCCGAATGAATCTACAACATTCCATTCATTAAAGCTTAATACATGTTTATGATAAAGATGGCAATACAGTTTGCAGTTTATTACGGACGAATGCATATTTTTTAAAATTAAGATGTCGTGCAATAATTGACATGAAACTGTTTCAACGTAAATTAATGTTTCTTGTTTTTTTATCACTTTTCAAACACGGGGGTTGATTTTCGGGAGTAGACAAGGTTAGTGGAAACCAGAGGGAAAGACAGTTGCTGTTGAAATTTTTATTGAGACGGGCGCTTTGATTTGTTTTAATTAGAAACTCCCATTGTAAACAGTTTGTCTTTTCTTTCGGATGTTAGTTGTGTTTTTCAAATATTAATATATACATAACAGTCGCCCTTTTTGAAGTTAAACCGCGTATGTTAACGATTTGTGTTTGTGGTCAATTAAAGGAATATATATTGAAGTGTAAGTAGGTATTTTTATATAAATTAAGGCTGGCAGCAGATAATTCTACAAGCCTATATAACCTATTAAAAATCGAGTATTGCCTTGCAAAGGTATCTTATTCTCACACGGGTTTATTAAGCTGAAATCTGCTAAAATAAAAGACAGTATAGGGCTCTCTCACTCTTGTATTTGTGTGAACTAGCATTGTTGTTTGTTGTTCATATTTATATTTGTGCAGAGGTAGGCTGGTGAACGGGTACATGATACCGCTCCGTTATTCAGTGTAAAAGGCAATTGCCAAGTGGGTACACACTCCCAGATCCAGATAACCATTAAAGACCTCGGATTTATTTTTATTGTTTATAGATGAATGTGTAACCTGAGAAAGGGGCCCTGTATTTTTCTAAGGCACTCAAACGTATATACCGGTCACGATGTTTTGATCTATTTATAACTTACCCTTGTAAGGCTTTGTTTTAATGAGTTTTTTGTCAGTTTGTTAAGTAGGATTATTTGCCTGCGAACTAATTTCTCTTTATATGTAATTTCTTGTAACTGTACTATGTATTTTGTGCTTTAGTAGTCACTAAACAATTGTGTATGTGTAAATTGCTTGTCTATTTTCTTTTCTTTACCTTATTGTCACCTGTCCAATTTTACTGTTGTATTTTATATGTACCGTAATTTGCTTTATTGTTTTATGTGCTTATTTACTTAAAGACCCCCATGATTGGTTTTAAAGGGCCACACGTTTGGTATTACAATTGTTATTCTGATAATTTATAACACGATTGTGGGTGTGACTACATCGGTTTATTTAATTGTGTTTATGTGTACCTAAACTGCTTTTTTTTATTTTTCTCTTAATGTGATAATTTTGTACGCACTGCAGTAAATGAGGCTACAGAATTACCTTTTTTTTCTAAATTATGTATATGGAAAATCCACCAGCAGTGTGGAAATAGGCCGATCAACTCCACTAATAGGAAACCACAGTTACAGAACACTTATAATACAGAACCAGGCAGTGTGTTGGTATTAATAAAATAGGGAACGTACCAAAACAAATTGCTATACACCTGGGACTACCAGACGCAGCAGCTTATACAGGACACTGTTTCCGGCGCTCGTCTGCGACTATTCTTGTTAACGCGGGTGGCGATCTTTTAAATTTAAAAAGACACGGTGGATGGCAGTCATCGACCGTAGCTGAATGCTATGTGGATAATTCCCTAAATAATCAAACAAACAATTCATCTAAAATAGCACCTGCTATAGCAGCTACAAGGAATAGTGATGAAAATGAAAATTTACTAAACACAGCTAATAATGTAAATCTTTCTTACGCTTCAAAAAGCAAAAGAACCGATTTACCGTTTGTATTTAACACCTGTACTGTTACTATAAACGATTATTATAATAACTAATATTATGTAATTAAATGTTATACAATAAAATTATTAAAAATATTTTATTGTTGATGTTGTTAAAGTATTATTAATAATAACATTATTAACACAAGTAGAAGTAGGTCGTAGGTAAAGTATAGTACGGAACACGTGTTGTAAAGCATTTTACCCACTCACGGAATTACGCACGAAGCCGCGTAGCGCCGAGTGCGCAAAATGCTTCTTGCAACACATGTTACGTAATATACTATTAAGCAATTAAAAAACAATTAGCGTACAAATTGAATTTATAACTTTTTTCTGCAAGGTATTTCGATGTCATTTCAAAAGGTTTTGCGAAAACTCCGAAGTAATGCATGCTACATTGAATCCACTATATATTGTTTTAGTTATTATAATATAACCTAAGAAGAAAGTAGAAAATCTGTACCTACAGTAATTTTTTTATACTTTACTAAAAATAATGTATAACTTTTATTAGACCAAAATACAAAGCTATTATGATGGAATTATTTATCTTACCGAACATCTATAAAAATGTAAATACGTATATTCATAAGATTTATTCATGTGAAGTAAACAAAATAAGTACATAACACTCGTCATAACAAAACCAATACACTTGTAATACTATACCTAAACTTTTAAAAGTTAGTAAACAAAAGTAAATTATTTATAGAATAAGATTATTTTCAAAATTAAATTTTAATTCATTAATGTGATTTAAGGATCTTATGCAATTAGGAAGGCAATTGTAGAGCTTGATAGATACATATTCATATCCTTGCTGAGTTTTGTTTAATCTTAGCAACGGAATGCGCAGATCGCTATTATTTGTCGTGTTGTGGCAATGAATTTCAGATTGTTGAGTGAATTTAGATAACTATTGTTTGCATACTTCAAACAAGCTAATATAAATATACAAGGTAGAATTAAAATTTTTATTTTATAAATTGATTATTATCATTATTAAATTTGAAGATGCTTCTGTTGTCAGTATATTGATTTCTGGTGGAGTGTTAAAAAAAATGACTGATTATTTTGAATAACTGTAGCATACTGTCTTAATTACCAATATGTATAGTAACAATAATAATAAATAAACAAAGCTAAAATAAAATACATGTCATCCTAATAAAGTAATTATTTGTACATATGAATACACTACAATTGGCGATAGGACAATTATTTTGTAGCCAATAGTATTACAAAAGCAGGGCTAGCATTAGGCCGATGCAACCGGTGCCCCTGCACCGGGCGACAAATTTTAGGAGTGGCATTTTGACTGTCACAGTGCATGTTTTCAAATTTTCTTAAACTTAAAAAAGTACATAGATATACTTTGGATACATGGCAGTTGGAAAATAACGGATTTGCATAGAATGCCTAGTACATCGGACTTTTTGGTCCAATGTAATTTAAAAAAACAAAATAAAAGGTATTTACAAAGGTTATATTGCAGGTCAAAATTAGAATTTCATTCGGTAGTTGGTGGTGCATTCCAATTACCATTCTACTAAAAACGTGCTAGCTGCTGTATTATTATAAATAAAGACGGATTTGCAATCTTCTCTAAATCCAATATTAAGTACCGCTCTCCTTTGTAGTTTAAACAAATTACCACTATATGACGAATTTCTCCCATACGTTAAAAGACTATGGCATAAAGCAAAGTATGCAGTTCTTAACACTTCACTGGAAACCTTCGCTGACAGTCTACGCAAAACAAATATGTTGCTACTTAACTTTGCTTGAATGCGTTCACATGGAAATGAAATTGTAATTTAGAATCAAAGTACACACCCAGGAATTTTACATGCTTATGTTTCTACAAGAGATGTCTTTAAAGAAAAAGTAAGTTGTTCACTTTTTGAGGAATTAACCTTTAACTGGTTTGTAACACACCTCTCATTAGCTATCCTGTGAAGTATATTATTTTCAAAATTTATTTGTTGTATATTACTAATTCATAAGATTAAGGTAATATCATCGGCATAAAAAATGAAATTGTCTTCTGTTGATAAATAGTTGGGTAAGTCATTTATGTAAATAAGAAATAGAAGTGACCCAAGAATACTCCCTTGAGGAATTCCACGTAAAACCGAGATTTTCTTGGAATATTGATTATTTATCCGAACAGATTGTGTTCTATTACATAAATAAGATTTTATTAAAGACACACTAAGTTTGTGAAATTTATAAAATTTCTCTATTCTTTCAAGCAATATATCATGGGAAACACAATCAAATGCACGGGAAATATCTAAGAAGGTAGCAACAGAGTTCTCCCCTTCTTCAAAACAATCCAAAGTAAAATTAACAAAAGATATTAGAGCGTAAGTAGTACATCTGCTAGACCTAAAACCAAATTGATTTTTGTAAAATAAGTTATTACATTCAAAAAAATGGGAGACTTGCTTAAAACAAACCGTGTCGAAGATCCTAGAAAAAACAGGCAAACAGACACAGGTCGATAATTTGGTACGTTATTGACATCTCCTTTTTTGTGTAATGTAAGCAAGCACCACTGCATTTTTCAGGGAATATTCCGTTGTGAACAGCGTCGTTAACTAGCTTTTGTAAAGGGTCTCTACGTATAGACTAGGATTTACACTAATCCCAAAAATAGCTTTGCTGGTACTACTTTTTAATGAAATTATCACGTCTCTTATCTTAGCGTGTGATACTGTAGGTAGCGGACCGCAATAATTTTATTATTGTAATAAATGTTTGTCAAATCGCCATTGTTACCACGATAGAAAAGATAATTTTCTAATGTTTTCGTAATATTTTACTTAATGTATTTTTATGTAACAAATGTAGGAATGTATGTATTTGATATTTGAGTAAAGATGTCGTGCAATAATTAATGTGAAACTGTTCCAACGTAAGTTTATGTTTTTTTTTCACTTTTTAAAGACAGGAGTTGATTTTCGGGAGTAGACATGGTTAATGGAAACCAGAGAGGAAGGCAGTTGCTGTTGAAATTTAGATTGAGCTGGACGCTTTGAACTGTTTTAATTAGAAGTTCCCATTGTAAACAGTTTGTCTTTAAAATATTTCGTGCGTGTACATTTTCTTTTGAATTAGCCAACACTAATTTGTCTTTTCTTTCGGGTGTTAGTTATAATATGTTTTTCAAATATTAATCTATAAATAAGTCACCCTTTTTGACGTTAAACCGCGTATGTTAACGATTTGTGTCTGTGATCGATTAAAGGAACATATATTCAAAAGTGGGCATTTTTATATAAATTAAGGCTGTCAGTAAATAATTCTACAAGCCTATATACCCTATTAAAAATCGAGCATTGCCTTGCAAAAGTTTCTTATTCGCACGTGGACTCATTAAGCTGAAATCTGCTAAAATAAAAGACAGTGCAAGACTCCCTCACTCTTGTATTTGTATGAATTAGCATTGTTGTTTATATTTACATTTGTGTAGAGGTGGGCTGATGAACGGGTACATGATACCGCTTGGTTTATTTTTCTAACGCATTCAAACTTATATATTGGTCACGATGTTATGAGCTATTTATAAGTTACCCTTATAAGGTGCATGTGCAATTACTTATTTATGAATAAAGTGACTTTTATTGATGGTTCTTTCCCACAATAGTATATCAACGGGCTGAACCACCATTGCGCAAAGCTCGTTAATTTTAATTTGAGTAGTTTCATTGTTTACATGATCCAACAATTACCTAATCCAGCCTATCTAATTCAAATAGCACAGCGTACCTACCACTAGCGGCCACTTCGTTTGATCAGATTTGAGGTTTTCGAGTAATTAAATATCAGGCTTGCAAATAAATTCTAATCTTTTAATTATTGTCAGTAAAGCCCATGTAAGGCAAGCAATTTAATTTGAGTAATAGTAACATTATTGTCAGTAAAGTCAAGATAAATCACTTAGCGATTGTTTTGTTCTTGAATTTGCATTCTTGCAAATAAGTTCAAATTACACTTTTCAAGATAGGGTACATGGGGGACGCTACAATACTAAATGGACATTAAACTTTAAATTTTCAGGAATATTAATATCACAAATATCTATGGCGTTTAGAGTAACCCCTGGTAGTGCATTGATTATGTTCTTAGAAATTATTATAAGTCTTTGTTATGAACGAATAAGTTCAAAAGCAAATATGTAATCAAAAATTATTATTAATTTTATTAAATACATAAATAAAAACTTTACCTCGAGTAGGACTTGAACCTACGACCTGTACTTTGCTAGAGTACCATGCTAACCATCTGCGCTATCGAGATACAAGCCCCAATCGATGTAAACTTTGTACTTATGTATGTAGAACTGATGTAAATTCTAAATATAACGAGATTACAATCAAATTACTTATATTAATGGAATGTGAGCCTGCAATACCGCAAAGATTCGCACAAACCAAAGAAACTTGACTAATTGCACAAACGAATGGAGTGCCATATACAACTGAGCACAAATAATTTTGGGTTATTTTTTCTAAAAAGGGTTTGAACACCATTGAGATGACCCATCATTACGCTCGCATTGTCACAAGCTTAACCCACGAGTTTGTCAATGTTATTTTTTATTAGCTACCAAAACAGCTGCTCGTAAAATAGGCTTTTTGTACAGATCTAAGCAGTACTTTACCTCTCGACAACTCCTTCTGCTGTATAAGGCCCAAATTCGGCCTCATCTGGAATATAATTCTCACCTTTGGGTTAGTGCTCCCCAATACGCTCTCGATATCGTTGATCGTATTCAAAAGAGAGCGATTAGGCTTATAAATGACCCGTCCTTAACTTCTCACATACAGTCCCTTGAGCATAGAAGGATGGTTTCAGTTCTTTCTTTGTATTATCGTTATTACAACGGCTATTGTGCTGGTGAATTACATTCTTTGATACCATCTCCGGCTATCTTTGCGAAAAACACTCGGTTCGCTCATTCACATCATCAGTATGCAGTACAAATCTCCACTTGTCGTACCAAACGGGCGCAATCCACATTTTCTACACGGCTTCTAAACTCTGGAATGATCTCCCTAGTTCCTGTTTTCCTCTCACTTATGATATGAGAAAATTTAAGGTAGCTGTTCATAGGCATCTATTGGCAATTCATTATCCCTCTATCCATCCTCCTAAGTGTTCCTGAGTGCTTTAGCACGATAGGCCTTATTTAGCCTGTTCAGGTCCACAATCATAAAAAAAAAAAAAAGATGCTCCGTTGTAACATCAAAAATGCTTTGTGCAGTACCTACTTGGTTTTAGTTGCAGCAAACCAAAAAGAACGATATTGGTTATTATCCCTGTCAAATAATCTTAGTACTACCGCTAAAGATTTTGTTGAACCAATGTCTGTTTCATCTAAAATTAACGAATATGCACCTGCATTTCAGACTTGGTTACTCAAGCATACTAATGCTTCTGGAGTAAGGTACTCTTTGGTTAATACTGTAGCTTTTGTTCTTGAAATAACCATGTTTTTAGCAATTTCTGAATCTGGGCAAACGGATTTTAATAATTTGGGAAGGTGTTCCATTAACAGGAATGGCAAATTACGCTCATGTAAAAACATTGTACATTTAAGTTCTGCTTCTTGGATCGTTACAGCCAGATTTTTTATTTTCATCTTGGGATTGTATAAAATTACAAAATATTGAGAGTATTTCTTGCGTTTTTTTAAATTATTCTTGTGCAAATCCGTTTTTCCATGTCTAATTATGTGCGTACTTCTTCCCTTTATTTTTTTTATCACGCGCTGTATATAACGCGTTGTTATCATTAGATACTTGCAACCAGTTACCAAATTTATTAGACCACTCCGATTTAAATTTTTGCTTGTATTTTTTTTCTTTTTGGCAACAGGTTCTGTTATTGATGTAAAATACCACATAAGTGGTATTCATTCAACGAGTATTATAATTTGTTAGCTAAAAATTATATCTGATGTTTGTGATATAAAAGAATAAGTATACAACGTGTCCCAGATAACATTTCCAGGATGGGGATCTCGTTTATTATAAAAGATACAGATTTGGTTAAATTAGATGAATTACTCCTAAGGATTAGTGAAATTATAGGACACTCTCCAATTTACAAATTTCCATGTATTTTAAGACTTATGGCAAGAAAAAGAAAAATGTCAAATTTCTTTTTCTTGTAATATCTTTTGTTTTATATTAGACATATAAATTTTATTTGCACTTTCTTAAGATATTTTTTATGCAGAATTTAAATATCAATTTGGAATTTTATTTATTTGCACTTTCTATTTTTTAGTTTCAATCCCTAAATTAAATTTTTCTTATGGAACGACAAGTCTGCTTTGAAATAATTGATCGTGTTTTTTTTTATCCTCTTTACAATGATATAGCACATGTACTATCTATTTTTAAAAACAACAAAGAAAAATTAAAAAAATGTATTTTATTAAAGACTCTAACAATAAGTAGGCCGTGAAACATGAGAAAACGACAAATAATAGATAACAACAAGAGTTAAGCAGGTAATAGTATTGGAGACAATTATCCAATTATAAAAGATGTTCAAACAATTGACCATTCCGTTCTAAACATAATTGTGCCCTGCGTAGTGTCGACGTAATTACTCTGCGTAGGTTTTGGCGTTTAATGCTAACAAATGCTGCAAGAACAGCTTCACGAAGATCTTCGGCATTCTCAAATGTTTGCACGTACACTCGATTTTTTACGTAGCCCCAAAGGAAAAAGTCCAAGGGCGTTAAGTCTGGAGATCTGGCTGGCCATAAAATCGGCCCTCGATTACCAATCCATGAATTTGGAAACCGATATTCGTTGATGATGTTTGAATTGTGGGGTGGGGCGCCATCTTGTTGGAATATTAATATTCTCAATCAGTGGTAAATCATCAAGTTTATTTTCTAAATCAGTTTGTAGTAAATTCAAATACCTTTCACTATTTAATGTTTTGTTAAAAAAATATGGGCCCAATAAGTTTAGCGCCTAAAATGCCACACCAGACGTTAAAACCAAATCTCACTTGATGCCGACTTTCCTTAACAACGTGAGGATTTTCACGGTCCCAAAAGTGAACATTGTGTCGATTGAAAAGGCCATTATTTGTAAATCTGCTTTCGTCAGACCATAAAATCGTAGCTGGAAAATTATCGTTATTCTCACATTGATTAACATACCATTGGCAAAATTGTAATCTTCTCCCCTGATCTCCATCTCTAAGTCCCTGCAGAATGGTGTACTTATACGGATGATACCTGTGACGTTTTAAAATTCTTTGTGATGTAGTTTTCGAAATACCAGTGCTATGTTCAATTTCTCTAACAGATGTTGAAGGATTTTCAATAACTGATTGTAATATATTTAGTTCTGCATCTTCATTCCGTAATTTCGGATTTCTAGTAGGTTTTGAAAATGAACCATATTCTTTTAAATTAATTACCAAATTTCTGTACGTACGAGCACTGGGCTGCCTTCTTTCAAGATACAGCCTCAAGTACATACGTTCAGCTTCTAAACTGTTTTTATGAGACAAGATGTAACAACTCAATATATCAAACTTTTCAGTATTAGTACATAAAGCCATGTTTGAAACAAAAATATTCTGGAACGAATAATTTTTAAGTGACATTAAATTCGATTGTGTTTTTATGTTTCACGGCCTGCTTATTGTTAGTCTTTAATAAAATACATTTTCTTAATTTTCTTTGTTGTTTTTAAAAATAGATAGTACATGTGCCATATCATTGTAAAGAGGATAAAAAACACGATCAATTATTTCAAAGCCGACTTGTCGTTCCATACGAAAAATTTAATTTAGGGGTTGAAACTAAAAAATAGAAAGTGCAAATAAAAATCTAAATTGATATTTAAATTCTGCAAAAAAAATCTTAAGAAAGTGCAAATAACATTTATATGTCTAATATAACAAAAAAGATATTACAAGAAAAAGAAATTTGACATTTTTCTTTTTCTTGCCATAAGTCTTAAAATACATGGAAATTTGGAAATTGGAGTGTCCTATAATTTCACTAATCATTAGGAGTAATTCATCTAATTTAACCAAATCTGTATCTTTTATAATAAGCGAGATCCCCATGCTGGAAATGTTATCTGTGACACGTATATATATATATATATATATATATATATATATATATATATATATATATATATATATATATATATATATATAAATGGGGAAGCAATAATCTAGTTAAATTCAATGCTAACAAAACTCAGTGTTGCCTTGTGTCCGCGAAAAAAATCGATCATTTCCTGTTCTCAGTTCTTAAGTTTTCAGACTCTATTACTCTGTTGGGTATGACTTTATCTTCAAAACTCTGATGGGTTGACTATCTTCCGTCAGCTACCAAAACAGCTGCTCGTAAAATAGGCTTTTTGTACAGATCTAGGCAGTACTTTACCTGTCGACAACTCCTTCTGCTGTATAAGGCCCAAATTCGGCCTCATCTGGAATATAATTCTCACCTCTGGGTTAGTGCTCCCCAATATGCTCTCGATATCGTTGATCGTATTCAAAAGAGAGCGATTAAGCTTATAAATGAGCCGTCCTTAACTTCTCACATACAGTCCCTTGAGCATAGAAGGATGGTTTCAGTTCTTTCTTTGTATTATAGTTATTACAACGGCTATTGTGCTGCTGAATAATATTCTTTGATACCATCTCGGGCTATCTTTGCGAGAAGCACTCGGTTCGCTCATTCACATCATCAGTATGCAGTACAAATCTCCATTTGTCGTACCAAACTAGCGTAATCCACATTTTTCTACACGGCTTCTAACCTCTGGAATGATCTCCCTAGTTCCTGCTTTCCTCTCACTTATGATATGAGAAAATTTAAGGTAGCTGTTCATAGGCATCTATAGGCAATTCATTATCCCTCTATCCATCCTCCTAAGTGTTCCTGAGTGCTTTAGCACGATAGGCCAAATTTAGCATGTTCAGGTCCACAATCATAAAAAAAAGAAGATAGAAATAAAATACATCTCGGCAAGTTTGAGGAAACGTAATAGATTTTTCATCGGTGGAACATAGTAATAGACTGTGAAAAAGGTAATAGATCTATTACGAACGTAATAGCACTGGCAACGCTGCAGGAGTCGGTGCCCCAAACCGACCGTATAAGTGCGTATGGCAAAGATAACCGTACTCACTCGAATTATACTCGAAATAGGTACACTTCAGATCATTCCCCGGAATATAGTTTTGAGCGTTAGCCCGCGCATTATGTGCGGAAGGAAACTTTAATACCATCGTTTTAAAAAAACGTAAAAATAATAAAATAAAATAATGCACTGAATTACATGCGAATTTCTTTTTGTGTTTATCTTGGTAGTTGGGTGGGCACGTGTCTTGTAGTAGCAGCCGACAATGCCTTTGAGAACTTTTACTAAGATCGAAGTTGGTAAATAAACAATATCATTTATTTTCCATAATGTACAAATTCTTTTTGCGTTTAAGTTTCAATCTATTTGTTCATTAGACATTTTACAATAATCAGCCGCAATACTTTCCATGCAAGGACACAACTCAAAACTTCAAAATAACACTGTGTCAAATTACTGTCGCTTGTAGCAAATAATTATATTGGTGTGGCTGTACCGTAATTAGGTACCAACAATATTATACTTATGCAATAATATTGCTCATCGTTGTACTACCAAAACACACTGCTTTGTGATATTCAGTAACATTTCTAACAATTTTAATACGATTGAGAAAAAAACATTTTTTCATATGAACGATTTCTCTGCACTGATATTGTATCTTCCATAATTGTGAATATTAAATCGTTTGGAATAATATGTATCTAGTTTTGAATAAATTATTTATTTAATTTGATATCAAACTTGTTAGAAGATTGTCTAAAATGTTATCAAAAAAAATTCTAACCAAACACATTGCTTTTGGGTAACAGTCCTACGATTTCTGCGTCGCGCTGTTATGTAGCAAAGTATTATCGAAAACTGTGATAAAATTATTTTTATAATCCAATGCCTATGCGATATTAACACCGATAATCTCTTCCAACGCTCTAAAATAATTATATTCGTCTGACTAGTAAGGTGACAATTTGCAGAGGTGTGAAAATTATTAAAACAATTAAGAATGTTTGCAAAGAAACTAGAAATATAGGACAACTAGAAATATTCCTTTATTTAAGAAATAATAACACGTTTATTATTTACTATGCATTCCTTTGTTTTTAATACGATATTAAAAGTCTTTTGGCATACCTTCCACTAGTATCTTGCAAGAGACTTTGATATCCTCATTATTTTTTTATTTACCTTTAATACAAATTTAAACGTTTTAATAACAATTACAGTTATGGTCCTTAGTTAATTGATAATCGTAAAAATTAATTGAGTTGTCAATATATTTTAATATTCTATTTTTTTTCAATATATTAAAGCATCATTCCCTAGGAGTATATTTAGTAGTCACAAAGGAAAATTTCATAAAGGTTACTGTTAGATAAAGGTCTATACAATTAATGCAAAACAAGGTCATCAAAATAAGTCAGTCATTTCAGAAATAAATAAAAAACTATTAGTTTTTGTAAGGGTAAAGTACCATTATTTTTACTGTAATTTAAAATTATTAGAGACAAAAATTACACGTTTACTTTTGCAGATTTGCTTCCAAGCATACCATTGACTTTTTGTTTATATAGAACGTTTATTGAAAACTGGGACGTTAGGGGTAGATAGGGGGCCAACGAGGTGATTCTAAACAATCTATATTTAATTGGGGGATATATTCATTATCATCAACTGAGCTGGTAGCATAGTGGTGGCACGACCTGCTTAGCATTCGGGAGGTACTGGGTTCGATTCCCGTTACCATCTACTACCTTGTATGAGGTTTTTCCTCATACACATGTAGCGGCATGGGACTGCGTATATGCACACCATGTGCGGCTACTTAGGCGAATGCTGGGGTAGTATTTTCTCCCTCAGAACCCTAACTCCGTTCCTTCCGATCATATCCTGGTCACACCCATCCTTAATCCTACCATGCATATATACGTAATGTATGTATGCTCGGAATCCATGATTGTGGCTGAAGGAGCTCGGAAAGCTTGAACAGCCCGCCTTCCCCCTTGGGGAGGGAATGCAATACGTGGCGTTCTCCTTTCCTTTTATCATCAAGATACAGAATGATTTATCGATTGTGTTCAATTAATTAATTCTCGATAATTTACAAACCTGATAATTTACAAACCTCTCTGTATTATTTTTTTATATTGACTATATAATCTTCGACCAACATAGTACCGGATATAGTATAAATAAAAAGTGGGCTTTTTAATGGTGTATTTTTATATTTATATTTTACATAAATCTACACGTTTCATGTTTTTCTTATTTCGTACATTTGTTTCGGCATCTTAAACAATTCTAAAAGTTTTTACTACTATTGCGGAAGATAACTGTAATTGTTATCGAAACAAACGTATAGATTTATGTAAAATAAATAGAAAAATTCACCCTTAAAAAACCTAGAAAAGTTAAGGTATTTTAATTATGTGTAATAATGGTGAACGTTTACATTTTCATAATCTAATAATTTTTTTTTGTTATTCTCTTAATCTATGGGCCATGACTTTAATCTTAATGCAAAACATATTTGGAAAGAACTGTGAAACTGTTAAATACAGGGTGGTGCAAAAAGAACGCATGAATGTCAAACTGTCATAAATATTTTTATTTTAACCCTTGAAAATTACATCAGAAAGATGGCGCCCTTCTTCGTGCATACACATTAAAAGTCTCCATCCACAATTCTGCATTACTTTTCAACTCGCAATTCAGAATGCGCTGGAGCGAACGAACGATGAGACAAGCCAAACGTTAGAGCACCCAAAATTGTAAAAGACTATAAATCGAAAGACGAGCGACTACCAGACAGACCACCAAAGCGATGGACCTAAAGTTGGACCATGTTATCCATTGATTCACTACACCACCAACACAAACACTCTAAGGCTTCTATTAAAGAACTAAACAGATACTGCCGTAATCAAGTATAAGAAGATGAAGAGCTTCGTCAAGGGCTATACGAGTTACTAGCGTAATAGTTTGTGAGTACTTATGATGTGTTGGGACATCCCTAATTTTTGAAATGAAAAGTTGATTATGATTATAAGTAGATCTACCAATTATTAACATGCATTTAGTTTTCATTTATGTCATAAATAAATTTATTAGATGTATGTAAATGGTTTCGTTTGTAAACGTAAATAGTTAGTATTCATGATATATGCATATGGTTGTTACGCTTACACGAATATATATATATATATATATATATATATATATATATATATATATATATATATATATATACACACATACATATATACAGTGTCCCGGAAAGGTCTTCCACTTAGAGAACACCTCAAAATAAGTCGATTTAACTAAACTTACCTTAGTCCAAAAGTTGATAATAACCGAGTTACAGGGTGTCAAAGTTGAACAAATGAATCACATTTTCTTTAACATCTTTCGACTAATTCGAGCTAATTTCACGAAATTTGGTATATAGGGTTTCTTGGGATGAGAAATTCAAATTCTGAACGATTTTGTTGTATTTCCTAGAGGGCGTCACAAGTAACGATTAGGAGACTTTGAAATCACTTTTTTGTGACACGGTGTATGTCATTTTGGACTTGATAAATCTTTTTCCCTATCTTTTCCAGTTAAGAAAGGTATACTTTAGTGAAGGCGATAGAAGCAACCCTTTTCGAGGCAAACGCATTTGAAGCTGATGACGCATGTAAATTGTTGAAGTGAGTCGAAAGCTATTATACCTTGGCTTCACCAAAATCACGTACCAGCACGAGCGGCCGTCCGCATCCTTACCTCGCACGGAGGATTTGGATGTCATCCGAAGCGCATTGGCGTCTCCGATAATGACCTTTGTACGACGTACGGCACCTCCGACACGCTGGCCCATCGCATTCTGGCTTGTCGAGCATATGCTGGTGTCCGAGCTCCTTTACAAGCGAGAACTGCCCCTTTCCCACATTCCCCTCAGACCATCCTACATACCAGATGTTAATGTCCTCAGTGTGTTTTCATCATAATTGTTGGTAAGCGCCACGAGAGACCAGAGTCAAACAATATCGCATCGTTTTTATGACTAACTATTTATTTTGATTTATTTTACATTCTAAAGATTATTTGCCTCCGCTGTAGTAGTGAGTCACTTATGTTTAGTTTCCAAGTTATATTTTATTTCAATTTTCACTTATTTAAATATATATATATATATATATATATATATATATATATATATATATATTAATTTTAATCAGTTACACATTAGTTTTGGTTTTTATTTTCAACTACTACATTAATTCCTGCCAAACTATGTCTAACTCCTTATCCTGCCTTCTTGAAAATTAGCCATGCTTATGGGATAAACTGAAATTTCCATTTGAAAAAAATTGTAACAACCTTTTTTTGTGGTTGTATTAAAAAGTACATTAATTTAAGAATCGTTCATTTATTTGACTTAATATTAGAAAAGTTTTTAATTATTAATATGTAGAATTGAGAATGGCAATTTAATTGGCATTTCCTAGAACAAACCTTTTGGGTGTAATATTTCATAGAGTTATAGTTCCCTTTCTTAAAAAATTGGATTTATATTATGGTATCCGCGCAACGCAAGAAAACTTTTAGGGGGAATACACTTGAGTTATTCTGAAAGCTTTTTTTTTAATTCACTTAATGCTGAATGTTACAGCAGTAAGCATGATTTTTACCTAATTTTTTATATTTTGTGCCATCATTGATGGTAAGTTATTTTCCAATTCATTGTAATTAAAACTGAAGCCTTTGCTTTTTTTTAGGCACCTTTTAAGTACTCACTTTTAAGTGCCCACTTTTACTTACTTTGCACTTAGTTTGCAATTATTTTACTAATATTTTTTAATGCATACTTTTATATGGCATTTTTATAATAATTATTTTTAATGGCACGTATAAGTCAATATTTTACTATTCTATTATTTTAAATGGCAATTTTTACTTGAATTACATTTTACAACGCAAGTTCTACATACTTTTACAAATAAATTTGGCGAATTAAACTTCAAAGAAATTCAATAAAGTTATGGACACAATATATAAAGGGAAATAAGCAAGACATTGACCTCACCAAGTTCACCATTCTGCTTCATAGTTACCAGTTACAGTTTATGTACCGAACGTTCAAAGGTAATGTTTTTATATATTTAGAATAGTATAAGACTTCTGATTTTTAACCTTTTCAATCAGATATTAAATAAACTTAAGTATTTCATGTTATTTTATTTTCATTTTGATAAATTGTTTATTATTATTCCTTAACTAGGTTTTGTTGTTCCTATATATATATATATATATATATATATATATATATATATATATATATATATATATATATAAAGACAACATGGCGCTCGAGATTTTATCATTTTTTCATAATTTTTAAATAACATTTTTTTATGAATTAAGTAGAAGTGAAAATAATTAAGCTTAGGAGAAGCAGGCAGTATTTCAGGTATGTTAATTAAACTCTAAATTAGAACCCTTCCCTATCTCAATCTACCGATGAGCCGACGGCAGTAGCGATTGTTATTTGGTAATTTTTTTATTAATGTTACAAGTTGACGCCATTTTAAAATTGTTGTTATAAAATGAAGTTGACCTGCAATAACCTTGAAAACGAGATTCCTATTTAAAATAGATGTAACCGTTGGATCAACTCCTCGTTGACTTAAACTTTTCATTTGAAATATTTTTTCCTCCGGACTTCAGTTTTTGAGATATTCCAGGTGGCCACTTTAACGCCGCACCTGGTATATATACAAAATGATTCCAAATTAGATGTCAACACTCAAGAACTGTATTGGTATGGCTCATTTGTGATCGATTGAGCCATATTTACCTATATCCAAAAATCAACGGTTTTCGAGATATTTTAGATTTTGTAATTTTGTAGTAATTCCCTATTTTCGTTCAGTTTAAGCCGATTATGTATGAATTGATCATTTTAAATGGTAATTTTAGTTCAGTTTTCAATAGTAGAAAATATATTTCACTTAAAAAATGCAAAAGTATGAGGAAGAAAATTGTAGAAATTTAAAATCGGAATGTGAAAGAAACCAAAATCGAATTCAAATTTTCTATTGCTTATAACTTTTAAACTATTCTCTACATGCAATGTTAAAATAGTCTTAAAAAAATCATAGATGTCTTGATTCAATAGAAACTGAACAATAAATCTCAAATATCTCGAAAACCATTGAGTTTTTGATACATGTAAATATGGTTCAATCGATCACAAATGAGCTATACTAACACCTTCTTGAAGGTTGGCATCTAATTTGGAATCACCTATATATATATATATATATATATATATATATATATATATATATATATATATATATATATATATATATATATATATATATATATATATATATATATATATATATATATATATATATATCCATTTAAACTGCAGCGGGTAAACTGAATTCTTAAAATTTTTTTCTGGGTTGGTACAAGTTTCTTTGACATTCGTGTGAAGTTTGAGCGGGATACGTCAATTAGTGTGTGTTTAGCAGCCATTTGTTTACGACGCGAAAAGTTTGTCTGGCGATTTTTACCATGGAAACAAAAACTGAACAACGAGTTTGCTTGAAATTTTGTGTTTCCAATGGAATTACAGCTAGGGCATCACTGAAAATGTTAAAGAAGTGTTTTGGGGAGTCTGCTCTATCGAGAACGCAAGTATTTGAATGGCATAAAGCATTCAGTGAGGGTGAGGGTTGTGAGATCGAAGAAAACTTGCCTCATGCGAGTCGTCCACCCACCTATGTTAACGACGATAACATCAAAAAAGTGAAGGAAATTGTGCTCGTGTTGGCATTAGAGAGATAGAAGAGGCTCTCAAACTCTCTTATAGATCGACTCAACACATTTTAGTTGATGTTTTGGATATGAAGCGCATCGCCGCCGCCAGACTCGTACCGAAAGACCTGAATTTTTTGCTAAAAGAAAAAAAAACGTCGAGTAGAGGTGGCAAAACAGATGCTTGCCAACGTAGCTGATGACCCTACATTCATCAAACGCATCATTACTGGTGACGAGACGTGGGTTTTATGAATATCACGTCAAAACTGCCCAACAATCTAGCGAATGGCGTGCCAAAAAGGAACCGAAACCGAAAAAACCACGTCAAAGTCGGTCGAAAATCAAGGTGATGATCATCGTTTTCACCATGAATTCGTTCCAGAGGGTCAGAATACTACATGGCCTTTTCATGGATTTTTCACCACGATAATGCACCGTCACATTCCTGCATGATTGTGACTGAATTTTTGGCCAAATACGAAACAAAATCATCGCTCAACCACCGTATTCGCCAGATTTGGCTCCCAGCGACATTTTCATGTTTCCGAAACTCAACTATCGGCTTCCGGGTTCGCACCATGACTCGGTTGAGACCATCAAAAGAAATTCGCTAAAGGAACTACAAGCCCATCCCCGCCGAGGACTATAAGAAGTGTATGGAAAATTTGATTAATCGTTGGCATGCTTGTATAGGCTCAAAAGGAGCCTATTTTGAAGGCGATAATAAATATTTCTATTAAAATACATATTTTCCTTTATCTATCCGTGCAGAAATCCAATATAGCGTCCATAAGAAAAAAAAGTTGACTATCGTCATTCAGAATTTAGTACTCCTGGAAGAATTTTATTAATGCCAGTGTACTCGTTTCTATGTCTTATGTAAGTGTACCAAATTTTATTGCAATCAGTTAAGAAATATAGAAGTTAAGGCCGATTTTCCAAATTCGAGTTTTTCAGTTTTTCAGGATATTTCAGAAACGGGAAAAGATAAGACCAAATTTTTAATGGATTCTGGACGAGCAGAAAATATCGCAACTTTTTTGTAATTTAACCTTGTAACTATTATAGTTACCGAGATCCCAATATATCACAATCAAAAAGTGGACACCCTGTATATATCTATATATATATATATATATATATATATATATATATATATATATATAAATACACTGTGTCTCTTGAATTTCTGGACATAGGGAATTCCCATGTTAAAATAAACTATTGTAAATATTGGCTCCCCTAATTATTTTACAGTAAAATGTCAAATGTAAAACTTCTTAAGAAAAAACCGCTGCTTCTTATGTTACAATTGCATTTACTTTTGGTTCATCCGTTTTCGAGAAAATTAGAAAAAACTTAAGGGCTTTTTCGTAACCGGTAACGTTTTTTTTTTTGAATAAATTGCCAGAGTAATGCCATTCAATAAATTTTACTTTTTCTTCAATGGTGTAACAATACATTTTTATAAACAATTTTTTCTTTAAAAAGTAATAATCTGTCCCAAATAAAGTTTTAATGATGAATGAATTGTTTTTGAACAATGAATGATTTACAA
Organism: Vesta saturnalis; assembly: GCA_036346205.1. Taxonomy (NCBI): domain Eukaryota; kingdom Metazoa; phylum Arthropoda; class Insecta; order Coleoptera; family Lampyridae; genus Vesta; species Vesta saturnalis. Next base: position 6,212,601 of record JARFJB010001965.1, read on the forward strand.
ACAATAGTTAGTGTATGTATTTCGAAAACAAATGACTGTAGATAAATTTTGGTACTTTTTTTTTAATTGTCTTTTAAAAGTGTCATAATAATGTACAAATCAAAATGTTGTCAGACTTCAAATAAAAGAGCTACAGGGGGTAGTAGAAAATGCACAATTTTTGTTTTCTTCAATTATTTGACTTTATCATGATGATAGCCATAAAATTCTCTAAAACTTTCCCCATTTAACCGACATTCTATCTTCAATATTAACGAATATAGCAATACATGCATTCTGAATCTCGGACACACTGTATGTATGTATGTACGTACGTACGTACGTACGTATGTACGTATGTACGTATGTACGTATGTACGTATGTACGTATGTACGTATGTACGTATGTAGCGTATGTTACGTATGTACGTATTGTACGTATGTACGGTCGTATGTACGTATGTACGTATGTACGTATGTGTACGTGATGCATGTACGTATGTACGTACATGCTGTCTATGTACGTATGTACGTATGTACGTATGTAGCGTATGTACGTATGTACGGTATGTACGTATCGTATGCGATGTACGTATGTGACGTATGTACGTATGTACGTATGTACGTATGTACGTATGTACGTATGTACGTATGTACGTATGGTATGCATGCTATGTCGTATGTACGTATGTACGTATGTACGTATGTACTGTATGTACGTACATGTACGTATGCGTACGATCGTATGTACGTATGTACGTGTCGATGTACGTATGTACGTATGTACGTATCGTATGTACGTATGTCGATGTACGTATGTACGTATGTACGGTACGTATGTACGTATGTAGCGTATGTACGTATGTACGTATGTACGTATGTACGTATGTACGTATGCTGACGTATGTACGTATGTGTATGTACGTATGTACGTATGTACGTATGTACGTAGTCGTATACGTATGTACGTATGTACGTATGTACGTATGTACGTATGTACGTATGTACGTATGTGTAGTACGTATGTACGTATGTACGTATGTACGTATGTACGTATGTACGTATGTACGTACGTAGCGTATGTACGTATGTACGTATGTACGTATGGTACGTATGTACGTATGTACGTATGTACGTATGTACGTATGTCTATGACGTATGTACGTATGTACGCTGTAGTATGTACGTATGTACGTATGTACGTATGTACGTATGTACGTATGTACGTATGTACGTATGTGATGCGTATGTACGTATGTACGTATGTAGCTATGTACGTATGTCGTATGTACGTATGTACGTATGTACGTATGTACGTATGTACGTATGTACGTATGTACGTATGTACGTATGTCATGTACGTATGTACGTATGTACGTATGTACGTATGTACGTATGTACGTATGTACGTATGTATGTATTTACGTATGTACGTATGTACGTATGTACGTATGTACGTATGTACGTATGCACGTATGTATGCGTATGTACGTATGTACGTATGTACGTAGTACGTATGTACGTATGTACGTATGTACGTATGTACGTATCGGTATCGTATGTACGTGATGTACGTATGTACGTATGTACGTATGTACGTATGTACGTATGTACGTAGTACGTATGTACGTATGTACGTATGTAGTATGTACGTATGTATGTATGTCATGTATGTAATGCATGCATGCATGCATGCATGCATGCATGCATGCATGTATGTATGTATGTATGTATGTATGTATGTATGTATGTATGTATGTATGTATGTATGTATGTATGTATGTATGTATGTATGTATGTATGTATGTATGTATGTATGTATGTATGTATGTATGTATGTATGTATGTATGTATGTATGTATGTATGTATGTATGTATGTATGTATGTATGTATGTATGTATGTATGTATGTATGTATGTATGTATGTATGTATGTATGTATATATATATATATATATATATATATATATATATATATATATATATATATATATATATATATATATATCAAGAATTACAAAAACAGTTTTTCATTGGATACATGGCTATTTTTTGTAGGTGTTTTTCATAATACGTGTTTGTGAGATTATCGATTTGGGAATAATATATCTCACCTACGATATCGTTATTCACATGTGAAACGCGCATTGGAGTCAGTAAATACGCAACCAAAAAAAATTAAACGCTAAGCGTGTCAAAACTGTGCTCTACTTCAAAATCACAATAAATTCTTCTGTACATTAGAAGTAAATGATCCGTAATGCCATATTACAGAATTGTAAAAAAATGTGAAATTATATTCAAAATTGTTGAATTGTGTAATGGTCTCCGTGGCAACAGTACGTTGCCATTGACGTATTATTAATATATCATTTTGCAATATTACAAAGATAAAAGCAACATTTAGCATACATTTATCATTTCTAGACATCATTACGTATTAACAAAATAGTTTCGTTTGTAAATTAATAGTTGAGAAATAATATTTGTGCACATCACTGGTTATAGGTTGAGTTCAACTGAAAACTTCAATTGCGCGGCGTTATCATATCTAGGTATATTATTCTAATACCATTGACACCTCGAATGATCCTCAACTGATAAATAATGTCAATATATGAAATTTTCATGAAATAAATAATATAAATAATAACACTTATTTGTTAAAATAAAAAGCACTTTAATAAATACAACGGAACAAACGAAAGATGGCGGAGGTGATTTCTTGGTATGTCATCAACTCAAAGTATCAATTTTATCTTGGTTGTTGAATTACCACTACATTAAACCAATTCCAAAGCATTTCATATCACAAACAAGTTGGAATGGGATTCAAAAATATTGTTTTTTTTTCTATTTTGGGTTTACAATAAGTCTATTATAAAAACCAAATGGATTTTATAATGTTTCACTTAATGAAACTAAACATTTATTTTTTTGTTTTTTTTGGGTTGATAGCGTATTTGTTACGATTAATAGACTTTTACTACTGACTATGTCAATATTGTCAACCTCTAAAGGGAACATAAAATGAGCAATTAAAAATGTCTACTCCTCTTGCTTAATAATCTACAGAGTGATTTATGAGCTTTGACTAAAGCTACTCTACGCCATAACTTTGTTAATGTTGATTTGATTGATTTCATATTTTGGTGCGAAGTTATGCTATTCCTACCTAATTATCACATGCAATCAAAATTTAAATAATCCAGGACCGGTCTTTAAAAATTATCCGGCTTGGATTCTATTTTACGCATCCTGTATATGGATTTTGCAAAACTTTTGATGGTTCCTTGAAAGTACAGAGATTGGTAACACAACTAATGTAGTTCACATTTTCCCCAAACGATCATTCTGTTTTTAATAAAAAAATCAAATTTAATAAAGTTTTAAAGTCTGGCAAAATATGTGAAATTATTTTATAAATTTTAAATAAGAAACATTTAATCTAAAAAATTAACTCAAAATAAGTACAAAATATGTTTCCATTTTTATAATAATCATTTTATTCAATTTCCAGCTCCGGCTTACAAAATGTATCCACCGTATGTGGCCATTAGCATAAGATTACCCTGTATATAAATGCAACACACAATGTTTATTTTACCTAATTCCAAAAACTGTTTAAAGTAATTTTTACTTATATAAGAAAAAACTTGATGCTGAAACGAATAATTTGTATCCTTATCATATCCAACAAGTCCAACGATTGCATCCCGGAGACGAAATTCAACGAGTGGAATTTGCAAGATGGATTGCTAATCATGATCGCTTATTATACAGGATACTATTTTTTGGCGAAGCCCAATTTACGAGAGATGGAATAAATAGCACATTTGGTCTCAAGAAAATCCACATGCGATTCGCGAATTTCGTTCACAGTACAGACTCTCAGTAAATGTGTGGATTGGAGTAGTAGACGGGTATCTAATTTGTCCGCATTTCATTGATGATCCATAAACAGGTGCAGTGTACTTAAGACTTTTTGCAAAATATTTCGCAAATTTTCTTGTCCATGTTAATGTCCGCGGGATGTACCTTCAGCACGATGGGGCATCACCCCATTTCTCAGTTGCTGTACGCCAACATCTCAACGCCACTTATGGAAACAGGTGGATTGGACCCCTTACATGGCCACCCAGGTCTGATTTCCATCCCGTAGACCATTCAATTCGGGTCGACTAAAACTCATGGTATACGAAGAAACTATCAATACACGGCAACAATTAATTCAAAGAATTATTAATTGTTGTGCCATTATTACAAATGACCCGTTAACAATCAGGAAGTCAATTAGACATTTAATGATTCGACAGAGAAAGTGTTTTGAAGTAGGTGGTTTTGGTTTTGAAAATATCATGTAATGAGTAATTTTTCGTTTTTACTTTGTTGTTTAAATTATTAATAATACATTAAATTTTTTAGTTATTTTTTAAAATCGCATATCACATATGCTTAAATGAAATACTCGTATTTATTTTTGTAAGCAAGAGACAGACAGATATGAATTATGATGGCACTGTAAGAATTTATTATTAAAAGCAACACCAGAATAAATTGTACTATGAGAAGCCTTTTGTACCATCGTTAGCTTATTTCTAGTCACAACTCTTTATATTTTTCAAAAAATACATTTATCTTTTTGTATATAAACCTAACTTTAAGTCAAACTCCTTGGCATATTTTATTTATTAACATTCTTTCGACTTTCTAAATGAGACTGTTTAACTTATCGAAAACAAAGACTTTTATGCATACCTATGACCATGTCGAAGAGCCAGTTAAACCAAGTAAGATAGAAATAACGTCTATACTATTAAGTATATACAAAAACATATATATATATATATATATATATATATCTATATATATATATATATATATATATATATATATATATATATACAAGGTGTCCCTGAAAGGTCTTTACAACGCTTTTCCATATGATCTAACCAAACTTACCTTAGTCCAAAAGATGATAATAGCCGAGCTACAGGGTGTCAAAGTTAAGCAAATAAATCACATTTTTTACAAAAAAAAAAACAGTCCTTCTCAGGACTAAGCCTGATGTCGGAAGCAGAGCCCGCTTGCGAAACGTCGCGCTATAAAAGCAAACACTGTGGAAATGGACCGATCAACTCAACTAACACATTTTCTTTAATATCTTTGGACTAATTCACTAATTTCACGAAATTTGTTATACAGGGGTTTCTTGGGATGAGAAATTCAAATTTGTGAACGATTTTGTTGTATCTCCTAGAGGGGGTCACAAGCGACGATTAGAAGACTTTAAAATCTCCATAACTGTTTTGTGCCACGGTGTATGTCGTTTTGAGCTTGATCGATCTTTTTATTTATCTTTTCCACTTAAGGTGGAGGTAACGACGCATGTAAATTATCAAAGTGAGTTGACGACTATTACGAGGTATTGCAATTTTTTTTGAAGACTTTGGCAAACGTAAAAGAGTCTTCCTTGTTTGACACATTGTGAACTCTAACACACTCTCGGTATTTCCTTGACAATATCCAAAAACCAATAACATATACGTATATTCTACAGAGTCCGTTAGAAAAATGTGTACACACTTTAAGGAACGAAGATTATTACTTATGTGTTTATGTTACATTTAAATACTGATCACACATGTTGTACTGCCTTCAATTCAGCACATGGTTACTTTAAATGTTCAAAATGTTGGCCGTTGGCAGCTAGACATAACGGAACGACGAGCGGTCGCCGCAACTGCTTCAGTCAATGTTTCAATGGAGATTGCAGCACATGCCGCTGTAATCTCCTGGCGAAGTTCCTCCAGCGTGTGTGGCTTACGTCGGTAGACTTAACCTTTAACGGTTCCCCACAAGTAAAAGTCCATAGGAGTTATATCTGGTGATCGTGGAGGGAACTCAATGGGCCCTCTTCGTCCAATCCAGTATCTCTGAAAATTGTCATCCAAGAAAGGTCGTATGGCTAGATGGTAATGTGGTGGCGCCCCGTCCTGTTGGTACAAGACCTCTTCATCAGCTCCATAAAGCGCACGTACACTTGGCAAAATGGATGAGCGTTAACAAATCCAGGTAAATTTCTCCAGTGACAGTACCATCAAAGAAAAAGGGTCCTACTAAGCTCCTTAATGATAGTCCACACCACACATGAACCCCAGGTAGATTGACCGCCTTATCGACGTGTACGTATGGATTTTCCGGTGCCCAGTACACGCAGTTATCACTTAGCAGCTTTCAGAATTCGTCGTACACTTGCACTGCTAATTGCCACTTCACGTGTACATTGCGTAGCAGACTTCTGTGGAGAAACAACAAACTTTTCCAACGCGAGAGCCGACGATTCATGACTTGTAGCTGTACTCAGTTTTCCCGATTTTCCATTGTGAATATCAGAGATCGTTCCATGCTCCTCAAACTTGTCAACTATGCGTTTAATTGATAAGCGGATTTCGTTTTGCTTCACAATCGTACTCTTTACAGTGTTGCATCTACAGCCATATGAGTAACGACATGTTTTAATGAAACATCATAGTACACATTGTAATCCGATTCAAGTTCGACAAAATTTCACAGATATAATCTGTTAAAGTGTGTATACATGTTTCTGACGGACTGTATATTGGCAGAATTGTCCTAGAAATTCTCTAAATATAATACTATGTTTACCGTTATTAGTTGAGTGGTGTTCTAATCTGAATAAATTTTTACTTCGTTTCGAACGCGAGCTTGAGTTCACAATAGAATTAAAGGTCTAAAGCAAATTAACATTATCAATAAACACAGAAAATAATTTATAAGCAAAGCATAGCAGCACTATACATCTTCTATCTTGTAGGTTGTATTTAACTAACAAGTTATAATATTCAGAACTTTCAACAAAATAATGATCTTTACGAGCTAATGTTTTTAAAAATATACACTGAACATTTTCAATTTTGTTAATAGAGGCAGTATAGTAAGGAGACCAAACAATATTCTAGATGAGACCTTATAATAAAACAATATATTATTTTATGGGTCGTACAATATTTACTAGATCTAAACAGTAACCCAAGCAGTCTTAGCGCTTTACATGTAACAGCGTCCATATGATAATTAAAATTAAACTTGTTATCAAATATAATAGCTTAATCCCTTATAACATTCACGTTTTCGAGAATAACATTATTTATATTGTAAATATAGTTTATTTTACACTTAGATCGATAATAGTAGATTTCGCAACTAGTGCGCTGTTTACACATTTCTTGGTGCGAGGCTGTTCTTTTTTACCCGAGGCGTAGCCGAGGGATAAAATATATGGCCGAGCACCAAAAAGGTGACAGCGCACCTAGGGGAAGTTAGCAATAACTTTCCATCCATAGATTTTCGAATGCTCATATTCCTACTGAAATTCATTTTTATTGTTGTAGATGAATCTTTCTTTCGCTACTATTTATTCCGTTCGATACATTAAACTGTAAAGCATTTCATATAATTAAATAATTGACAGGATACCTTTTTTTTAAGGAAATAATTAAATTTCAAAGTTCAGTCATAACTTTTATATACGCGCGTTCACAGAAAATCGATGATAATTCAAAAGTACATCTTTTTTTTCGTTAAATTTTCCAAAGAGATAGTTTAAGCAATAAGGAATACAATATCAAAAAATTGGGAGGCTGTTTTTGTTAAAGGAATAATTAAATTTCAAAGTTCAGCCATAACTTTATATACGCGCGTTCACAGAAAATCGATGATAATTCAAAAGTACATATTTTTTTCCTTAAATTTTCCAAAGAGATAGTTTAAGCAATAAGGAATACAATATCAAAAATTGGGAGGCTGTTTTTGTTTAAAGGGAATAATTTAATTTCAAAGTTCAGCCATAACTTTTATATACGCGCGTTCAAAGAAAATCGATGATAATTAAAAAGTACATCTTTTTTCGTTAAATTTTCCAAAGAGATAGTTTAAGCAATAAGGAATACAATATCAAAAATTGGGAGGCTGTTTTTGTTAAAAGGAATAATTAAATTTCAAAGTTCAGCCATAACTTTTATATACGCGCGTTCACAAAAATCGATGATAATTAAAAAGTACATCTTTTTTTTCGTTAAATTTCCCAAAGAGATAGTTTAAGCAATAAGGAATACAATATCAAAAATTGGAAGGCTGTTTTTGTTTAAAGGAATAATTAAATTTCAAAGTTCAGCCATAACTTTTATATACGCGCGTTCACAAAAATCGATGATAATTAAAAAGTACATCTTTTTTTTCGTTAAATTTCCCAAAGAGATAGTTTAAGCAATAAGGAATACAATATCAAAAATTGGGAGGCTGTTTTTGTTTAAAGGGAATAATTTAATTTCAAAGTTCAGCCATAACTTTTATATACGCGCGTTCAAAGAAAATCGATGATAATTAAAAAGTACATCTTTTTTTCGTTAAATTTTCCAAAGAGATAGTTTAAGCAATAAGGAATACAATATCAAAAATTGGGAGGCTGTTTTTGTTTAAAGGAATAATTTAATTTCAAAGTTCAGCCATAACTTTTATATACGCGCGTTCAAAGAAAATCGATGATAATTAAAAAGTACATCTTTTTTTCGTTAAATTTTCCAAAGAGATAGTTTAAGCAATAAGGAATACAATATCAAAAATTGGGAGGCTGTTTTTTGTTAAAGGAATAATTAAATTTCAAAGTTCAGCCATAACTTTATATACGCGCGTTCAAAGAAAATCGATGATAATTCAAAAGTACATCTTTTTTTTCGTTAAATTTTCCAAAGAGATAGTTTAAGCAATAAGGAATACAATATCAAAAATTGGGAGGCTGTTTTTGTTTAAAGGGAATAATTAAATTTCAAAGTTCAGCCATAACTTTTATATACGCGCGTTCACAAAAATCGATGATAATTAAAAAGTACATCTTTTTTTTCGTTAAATTTTCCAAAGAGATAGTTTAAGCAATAAGGAATACAATATCAAAAATTGGGAGGCATTTTTGTTGTAATCCATTGACGTACATTAATATTATTAATTTAGGCCATCGTTAGCGTTGTGTATTTTTATTCGTTGTATTTTTTGACGTCTTCTACTAAAGTAAGCTGATGATTATAGTAACAGCATACAATAATCATACCTATATTATCATTTGCACAGTTCACAAACGTAAGGATTTACAATTTTATCCAGACACGTTCTATGGCTATACCTTCTACATGTTTGACATAAAATTTCATTGTTGTACCTCCACAGTAGATGCAATTATTTTCAAGAGATTCACTGTTAGCAATTATTAAATATTTCATATAAGTTCGATATTCATATGGATCAAAATTGTTTGAAAAGTTAATATTTTCATTATACATTCTGCATAGTAACATATATATATACTCCACAATTAAATTGATCGTCTTGAACCGGTAATTTTTGTTGACTATTAACGAAAATGTAGTGCAGTATTTTGTTAAATAGGGTCGTAATCTGTTATAAAATTTATCTGTATTTCGTTGCGTATTAAGTGGATCCAAAACTTCAAATACGCGTTTATTAACGTCTACAAAATGAGTATCCAATGATCATTTTCCAAAATAGGTAAAATTAGTAAATTTTGGGTTTCTTTATTCTTAAAGGTATGGCCTTGTTTTTATTATAAAATCTGTCTCGTACTGTAAAAAATCTTATAGGTATGATTTTGTATTATTTTCAAAAATAAGTCTATATTAGGTTGTTCAACCACATGTCTTGCTTGTTGTTGCGATTATTTAAGCAAGCATAGGTTGAATAAACAAATGTTTCGTTTTTGTATTTGGCAATAACATAATCTCTACTTAATTTTTTACCAAAGGTTCGTTTTGTTTTATAAAATCATCATCATTTACACTATTATTACTTGTTTCGAGGTGATTTTACTTGATAGTTGAGTAATATTTTCTTCTTTAAACATTTTGGACAAAATTTGTTTTTGAAAAAGTATGTTTTGTTTTTTCTCGATTGCCATTTTCTACTTATTCCTTTACCTTACGCTTTTATTGGCACAACGACTTTTCTTTATTTCATATTTATGTTCCTATGTTGCGCAACGACATAATTCCGAACTGTTCTTATAAAACGTGAACATTTTTGATGAAGTTTCCATGCATTAAATTGTTTTTACAATATTGAACCAGTTCTCGACAAAGGTTAGAACTTCTTTTAAAACCGTGAAGCGCAGTCCACAAAGATACGGTATATAATGGTTTAATAAATATCTACAAAATCTTTTTATAACATATGTTTTCTATAAATGAATCGTCTACAATATCTTCAATGTTTTGAATTTCAAATAAAATGTTTGCAAAGTGCAAATAAAATTTATTTTGTAAATAAAATGAGCGTTCGTTTCGACTTCACTTTCTTCGACTTACATTTTCTTCAAAATTATTAATTGGGTTATCCATTCTAACTTTAGTAAAGATAATTTAGAATAATTAAAATTTTGTTTTCGTGTTTTGACTTGTTAATATAAAACATTTCTTAACGTGCTTTGAATAGCATTGAAATTGGACATATTAAAAGCGATGCTAAGATATCCTTGGGAAAACGCTGTGCATTTTTGTTCGGATAATATTTATTAACATCTCTTGCTAATAATTTCATTATATGGGGACAGCACAATTTTAAAACAATAATGTTAGTTATGTAAATTTATATTAATGTCAAAAACTTTTTCAAAAAATATGTCAATACTTTTGCAGAGTCATCCAATTCCAAGTTTCACTGATTGCATTAATAAGAGCTAGACTAAAATCTGGTTACTGTTCTAAAAGCAGGCCATCTGTTTAAATTCTTTTTACAGTAGAATTTCAATTCTAACGGCCAGGGCCCTATTTTTGACGTATTATGCCTACTAGAAATCATTTCAAAAATGGGCAAAATTCTGGAATGAGGACTTTCGGTAACACCGCAATAATATTAAATTCTTTGTGCACCAATGTAAGGTTTTCTTACGACCGATCCTGTCGCGTCAAGATACAAGTCTGGTAGTTGTGCAGACCGATTTGAATCGTAGTAGGAAGTGTAATTGTTCTTTACTAAAATGAAAACACAAAAGGAATGGATACAGAGAAAATATAATGTTTATTTTCTGCTTGCATCATAAACATGTCAAGGAATCATCCTGTGTCTGTCATTCCTAGCTTCGTATTCTTTTTTATTTTTTATACACTCGATCGATTTAACGTTTTTAAGATTTTTGTCAAAGATAAATTGGTGATACTAGTTTTAATATCTTCTTGACGGACCTTTAGAATAGTAGATTTAGCTAACTTTTGGCCAAGAATTTTACGCTCAATACCTTTCACGTGCCTGGTTAACTGCTCTTCGTGACAATAATTAAGTGAGGTGCTATATGCAAGTATCTTTAAATTGTTACCTACAAAATCGCATTTTAATTTAAATTTTTGCAATCTTCATGAGCACAGTAACCATAAATTACTATATTATTTTTATTATAATTATGGATTTAATGTTCAAACTGCAAGTATTATTTATTTTAAAAATTCTTTTGCTAGAACAGGTGCGTATGTACCTCTTATAAATTTAACCTTCTCATCTATATTCGACATGATGTTTTTAATCATTGTTCACTTAATATGGTGGAACCTTCAAAATAAACATAACCAAGTAAATCACTATTATTTATAATTTTTGGAAAAATATTGCTAGAATGTACTGGTAAAATAATATTACAAATTGTGGAGTTACCAAAATGCTTTTGGATTTCGTGATTGACATCATTTGAAAAATTATTTGAAACATCAAGAGTTTTATTTAAACTAGATGTCTCACTTTCGCTATCGTCGATAACATCGTTACAATCATTTGCATTGCTATCATGATTAATATGTAAATTTTCTTGGGATTTCATATCAAAAATACCGTCAATATTTATTGGTTCATTTCTATATGAAACGTCTTCACCCTCATTTACCGGACTATTAGAAATTAGAGATTTTTTTGAGATATATTTACATATTTTTGAATGATTTCGTTTAATATGACTCAAAATGAAGTATTTTGACTTTGGATCATCTTTTCCTAAACAAAGTAATGCTGACTGAGATACTATATCATCCTTTAACGTCAATCGTCTTATTTGCAATGGAATCAAAGACAATTTAATAAAATAATTACCTAAAATAGTGGTTTTATCGGCCATTTCAATTGCCAGTGGAGAAAAATTGTTACACAACCCAAACCTAAACGTGACCAAATCGTAAATTAAATATATTACAAAATAATTAATAAATTGATATACAAATAAAAATAGAAATCGTTTTTGAAACTGTAGATATTGATATCAAAACGTTACTCACGTTACTCAAGTTTGAAGCCGAGTTGCACTTTAAACATACAAAAAAGAGACAGTTCAATCAATACTAATATCAGTAATAACATTGTATTTCAAATCCTGACAAAACTTTCAATAAATACCTTTATACAAAAGATGAAGTCATTATGTAGATACCTTATTAGATAAACATAATCTTTGAATGCAATTATATTTTGTTAAACAATGAATTGCTAATTAGGCCCGTTTGTCCGGTAATGAAGCTTTAAACGGAAATTGCTGATAAAATCAATATGCAGAAAATGAAAATTCCATTATCTCTTGATGGGTAAAGCCCATTCGAATTATTCATAACGTCTAATTTATTTTTTTCCACCGAAATTTTGAAACTACTATAAATTTTGTAAAGCGTAACATAAGCGTCTTCATAAAACCATTAACAAAGTTGGTGAACATTATTATTAAAACTGGAATCTTTCCTAAATGTATTAAAGTGGGACTTGCTGCCTTTTTCAAAAGGGTAATGATAAAAACGATTTAAACAAGTATCGACCAATTTCGATTTTGCCTATATTTAGTAAAATAATAGAAAAAGTACTATACAAACAAGCAGTGAATTTCTTTGAAAGCAATAATGTTTTCTACAAACAGCAATATGGTTTTCAAAAAGGAAGAGGAACCTCTGATGCAATAACTACGTTTGTAAGTAATACCTTAGAAAGTTTTGAAAAGGGCAATCATGTTGTAGCGGCTTTTGTGGACTTTTCTAAGGCGTTCGACTGTGTTTCGCACAAAATATTAATAAACAAATTAACCTCGATTTATAACTTTAGCGTTTTAAGCGCTTCTTTAATATCATCTTTTTTACGTGATAGTTATCAGTGCGTTCTCTGTAATAACGTCTTGTCCGAGAAGTTACATATTAAAAATGGTGTTGCACAAGGATCTATCTTGGGTCCTTTGTTATTTTTAATATATGTTAATGACATGCCAGCGTCAATGCCCGCGGAACTTAATTGCATTCTGTATGCGGATGACGCCACTATAATTTCAACTAGCTCAAATTACGAAATCGCTATTTCTAAAGCTCTGGAGGAGTGGAATTTGTATCTAGTTGTAGCAAAAGTAATAAGTTAAAATTAAATACAAGAAAACAATAGTCATGCCTCTGTCATTGAGAATAGGCAAAACGGACTTAATTTCAAAAGAAATATCTTTTTGAGTTGTGTTATTGACTCACGTTTAAATTTTGATAGGCACTGTGATATTGTTGCAAAAATGAATAAATTCATCTTTTGTTTAGAAAATTACAAAATAATGCTTCAACAAACATAATGAAATCTTCTTATTTTGCTCTAGTTCAAAGTACACTTTTTACGCTATTCTAGTGTTGCAGTTCAATTGGCATAGAATATTTAAATTACAACGCAAGGTCATTAGAGTATTAGCTAATCTTCAATTTAATGAAGAGTGTCGCCATGAATTTGTAAATTTGAAAATTCTTACGTTTCCTGTTTATATATTTTGGAAGCGTTATGTTATGCAAAGAAAATATATCTTTAATGTTGCGGCAATCAGAAATACATGAATATGACACGAGGAAAAAGAAAATATTCGAGTCAATTTTGTAGGTTGTCAAAATCTCAGAAAGGTATTTTATACCAATCACAAAAGCTATACAACTGCCTACCGGATAATTTTAAATGTCAACCGATTACTGTATTTAAACTAAGTATAAAAATTTTCTAATACACCATGCATTTTACTCGGTGGATGAATTTGTTGAAGCATGTATTGACCGGAATAAAGTGCAGTAAATTAGTTTGTCAACTAGTGTTATGTCATGTTAGTTAATTAGTTAATTTGTTAGTATTATACTTATATTTTGTTTTTTTGTGATCTATTTTTATATTTTATAGTTATTTTTGTTTTAAATCGACGAGTGATGCTTGAACAATTTTTAACACAATAAAGATTATTATTATTTTATTAAAATATCAGGAAACTTGATTTCATTTTCTTACATTGCGCACCCTGAATACCGTGATTTTTTACAAAATTGGTTAATGTCTCTTCTGTAAGGTCTGGTTCGAGTGAGACTACTCACATACAAACTTTCTAACCTTGGAATACCTGTAATCTCTGCAATTGAAGTATTATTTCCTCTTATAAATCCCTGGTTTTACGTCGTTTTTCTTAACTTTCATTACTAACAAACCTTCTAAACCTTTATACAGGGTGTAGTACTGCTCCGTAATATTTCGATAACTAAATGTGGGTTGAAGAAACAGAAAAAATTATCAAATAAAGGTTGCTTTGATTTACGAAAAAAATGTACTTTTTTAATTATCATCGATTTTCTTTGAACGCGCGTATATAAAAGTTATGGCGCAACTTTGAAATTAAATTATTCTCTTTAAACAAAAACAGCCCCCAATTTTTGATATTGTATTCCTTATTGCTTATACTATCTCTTTGGAAAATTTAACGAAAAAAAGATGTACTATTTTAATTATCATCGATTTTTTTGAACGCGCGTATATAAAAGTTATGGCTGAACTTTGAAATTTAATTATTCCTTTAAACAAAAACAGCCTCCCAATTTTTTGATATTGTATTCCTTATTGCTTAAACTATCTCTTTGGAAATTTAACGAAAAAAAAAGATGTACTTTTTAATTATCATCGATTTTTGTGAACGCGCGTATATAAAAGTTATGGCTGAACTTTGAAATTTAATTATTCCTTTAAACAAAAACAGCCTCCCAATTTTTGATATTGTATTCCTTATTGCTTAAACTATCTCTTTGGAAAATTTAACGGAAAAAAATATGTACTTTTGAATTATCATCGATTTTCTTTGAACGCGCGTATATAAAAGTTATGGCTGAACTTTGAAATTTAATTATTCCTTTAAACAAAAACAGCCTCCCAATTTTTGATATTGTATTCCTTATTGCTTAAACTATCTCTTTGGAAAATTTAACGAAAAAAAAGATGTACTTTTAATTATCATCAATTTTCTTTGAACGCGTATATAAAAGTTATGGCTGAACTTTGAAATTTAATTATTCCTTTAAACAAAAACAGCCTCCCAATTTTTGATATTGTATTCCTTATTGCTTAAACTATCTCTTTGGAAAATTTAACGAAAAAAAAAGATGTACTTTTGAATTATCATCGATTTTTGTGAACGCGTATATAAAAGTTATGGCTGAACTTTGAAATTTAATTATTCCTTTAAACAAAAACAGCCTCCCAATTTTTGATATTGTATTCCTTATTGCTTAAACTATCTCTTTGGAAAATTTAAGGAAAAAAATATGTACTTTTTGAATTATCATCGATTTTCTTTGAACGCGCGTATATAAAAGTTATGGCTGAACTTTGAAATTTAATTATTCCTTTAAACAAAAAACAGCCTCCCAATTTTTGATATTGTATTCCTTATTGCTTAAACTATCTCTTTGGAAAATTTAACGGAAAAAAAATATGTACTTTTTGAATTATCATCGATTTTCTTTGAACGCGCGTATATAAAAGTTATGGCTGAACTTTGAAATTTAATTATTCCCTTTAAACAAAAAACAGCCTCCCAATTTTTTGATATTGTATTCCTTATTGCTTAAACTATCTCTTTGGAAAATTTAACGGAAAAAAAATATGTACTTTTTGAATTATCATCGATTTTTTGTGAACGCGCGTATATAAAAGTTATGGCTGAACTTTGAAATTTAATTATTCCCTTTAAACAAAAAACAGCCTCCCAATTTTTTGATATTGTATTCCTTATTGCTTAAACTATCTCTTTGGAAAATTTAACGGAAAAAAAATATGTACTTTTTGAATTATCATCGATTTTCTTTGAACGCGCGTATATAAAAGTTATGGCTGAACTTTGAAATTTAATTATTCCCTTTAAACAAAAACAGCCTCCCAATTTTTGATATTGTATTCCTTATTGCTTAAACTATCTCTTTGGAAAATTTAACGAAAAAAAAGATGTACTTTTTAATTATCATCGATTTTCTTTGAACGCGCGTATATAAAAGTTATGGCTGAACTTTGAAATTTAATTATTCCTTTAAACAAAAACAGCCTCCCAATTTTTTGATATTGTATTCCTTATTGCTTAAACTATCTCTTTGGAAAATTTAACGAAAAAAAAATGTACTTTTGAATTATCATCGATTTTCTTTGAACGCGCGTATATAAAAGTTATGGCTGAACTTTGAAATTTAATTATTCCCTTTAAACAAAAACAGCCTCCCAATTTTTGATATTGTATTCCTTATTGCTTAAACTATCTCTTTGGAAAATTTAACGAAAAAAATATGTACTTTTGAATTATCATCGATTTTCTTTGAACGCGTATATAAAAGTTATGGCTGAACTTTGAAATTTAATTATTCCTTTAAACAAAAACAGCCTCCCAATTTTTGATATTGTATTCCTTATTGCTTAAACTATCTCTTTGGAAAATTTAACGAAAAAAAAATGTACTTTTAATTATCATCGATTTTTTGAACGCGCGTATATAAAAGTTATGGCTGAACTTTGAAATTTAATTATTCCTTTAAACAAAAACAGCCTCCCAATTTTTGATATTGTATTCCTTATTGCTTAAACTATCTCTTTGGAAAATTTAAGAAAAAAATGTACTTTTTAATTATCATCGATTTTCTTTGAACGCGTATATAAAAGTTATGGCTGAACTTTGAAATTTAATTATTCCTTTAAACAAAAACAGCCTCCCAATTTTTGATATTGTATTCCTTATTGCTTAAACTATCTCTTTGGAAAATTTAACGAAAAAAAAATGTACTTTTAATTATCATCGATTTTCTTGAACGCGTATATAAAAGTTATGGCTGAACTTTGAAATTTAATTATTCCTTTAAACAAAAACAGCCTCCCAATTTTTGATATTGTATTCCTTATTGCTTAAACTATCTCTTTGGAAAATTTAACGAAAAAAATATGTACTTTTGAATTATCATCGATTTTCTTGAACGCGCGTATATAAAGTTATGGCTGAACTTTGAAATTTAATTATTCCTTTAAACAAAAACAGCCTCCCAATTTTTGATATTGTATTCCTTATTGCTTAAACTATCTCTTTGGAAAATTTAACGAAAAAAATGTACTTTTAATTATCATTTCTTTGAACGCGCGTATATAAAAGTTATGGCTGAACTTTGAAATTAATTATTCCTTTAAACAAAAACAGCCTCCCAATTTTTGATATTGTATTCCTTATTGCTTAAACTATCTCTTTGGAAAATTTAACGAAAAAATATGTACTTTTGAATTATCATCGATTTTCTTGAACGCGCGTATATAAAAGTTATGGCTGAACTTTGAAATTTAATTATTCCTTTAAACAAAAACACCTCCCAATTTTTGATATTGTATTCCTTATTGCTTAAACTATCTCTTTGGAAAATTTAACGAAAAAAAAAGGTGTACTTTTTGAATTATCATCGATTTTCTGTGAACGCGCGTATATAAAAGTTATGGCTGAACTTTGAAATTTAATTATTCCCTTTAAACAAAAAACAGCCTCCCAATTTTTGATATTGTATTCCTTATTGCTTAAACTATCTCTTTGGAAAATTTAACGGAAAAAAATATGTACTTTTTGAATTATCATCGATTTTCTTTGAACGCGCGTATATAAAAGTTATGGCTGAACTTTGAAATTTAATTATTCCTTTAAACAAAAAACAGCCTCCCAATTTTTGATATTGTATTCCTTATTGCTTAAACTATCTCTTTGGAAAATTTAACGAAAAAAAAAGATGTACTTTTTTAATTATCATCAATTTTCTTTGAACGCGCGTATATAACAGTTATGGCTGAACTTTGAAATTTAATTATTCCCTTTAAACAAAAAACAGCCTCCCAATTTTTTGATATTGTATTCCTTATTGCTTAAACTATCTCTTTGGAAAATTTAACGAAAAAAAAGATGTACTTTTGAATTATCATCGATTTTCTGTTGAACGCGCGTATATAAAAGTTATGGCTGAACTTTGAAATTTAATTATTCCTTTAAACAAAAAACAGCCTCCCAATTTTTTGATATTGTATTCCTTATTGCTTAAACTATCTCTTTGGAAAATTTAACGAAAAAAAAAGATGTACTTTTTGAATTATCATCGATTTTCTTTGAACGCGCGTATATAAAAGTTATGGCTGAACTTTGAAATTTAATTATTCCCTTTAAACAAAAAACAGCCTCCCAATTTTTTGATATTGTATTCCTTATTGCTTAAACTATCTCTTTGGAAAATTTAACGAAAAAAAAAGATGTACTTTTTGAATTATCATCGATTTTTTGTGAACGCGCGTATATAAAAGTTATGGCTGAACTTTGAAATTTAATTATTCCCTTTAAACAAAAAACAGCCTCCCAATTTTTTGATATTGTATTCCTTATTGCTTAAACTATCTCTTTGGAAAAATTAACGAAAAAAATATGTACTTTTTGAATTATCATCGATTTTCTTTGAACGCGCGTATATAAAAGTTATGGCTGAACTTTGAAATTTAATTATTCCCTTTAAACAAAAAACAGCCTCCCAATTTTTTGATATTGTATTCCTTATTGCTTAAACTATCTCTTTGGAAAATTTAACGGAAAAAAAATATGTACTTTTTGAATTATCATCGATTTTCTTTGAACGCGCGTATATAAAAGTTATGGCTGAACTTTGAAATTTAATTATTCCCTTTAAACAAAAAACAGCCTCCCAATTTTTTGATATTGTATTCCTTATTGCTTAAACTATCTCTTTGGAAAATTTAACGAAAAAAAAAGATGTACTTTTTTAATTATCATCAATTTTCTTTGAACGCGCGTATATAAAAGTTATGGCTGAACTTTGAAATTTAATTATTCCCTTTAAACAAAAAACAGCCTCCCAATTTTTTGATATTGTATTCCTTATTGCTTAAACTATCTCTTTGGAAAATTTAACGGAAAAAAATATGTACTTTTTGAATTATCATCGATTTTCTTTGAACGCGCGTATATAAAAGTTATGGCTGAACTTTGAAATTTAATTATTCCTTTAAACAAAAAACAGCCTCCCAATTTTTTGATATTGTATTCCTTATTGCTTAAACTATCTCTTTGGAAAATTTAACGAAAAAAAAAGATGTACTTTTTTAATTATCATCAATTTTCTTTGAACGCGCGTATATAAAAGTTATGGCTGAACTTTGAAATTTAATTATTCCCTTTAAACAAAAAACAGCCTCCCAATTTTTTGATATTGTATTCCTTATTGCTTAAACTATCTCTTTGGAAAATTTAACGAAAAAAAAAGATGTACTTTTTGAATTATCATCGATTTTCTGTGAACGCGCGTATATAAAGGTTATGGCTGAACTTTGAAATTTAATTATTCCCTTTAAACAAAAAACACCCTCCCAATTTTTTGACATTGTATTCCTTATTGCTTAAACTATCTCTTTGGGAAACTTAACGAAAAAAAGATGTACTTTTTTAATTATCATCGATTTTCTTTGAACGCGCGTATATAAAAGTTATGGCTGAACTTTGAAATTAAATTATTCCCTTTAAACAAAAAACAGCCTCCCAATTTTTTGATATTGTATTCCTTATTGCTTAAACTATCTCTTTGGAAAATTTAAGGGAAAAAAAATATGTACTTTTTGAATTATCATCGATTTTCTGTGAACGCGCGTATATAAAAGTTATGACTGAACTTTGAAATTTAATTATTTCCTTAAAAAAAAGGTATCCTGTCAATTATTTAATTATATGAAATGCTTTACAGTTTAATGTATCGAACGGAATAAATAGTAGCGAAAGAAAGATTCATCTACAACAATAAAAATGAATTTCAGTAGGAATATGAGCATTCGAAAATCTATGGATGGAAAGTTATTGCTAACTTCCCCTAGGTTGACAGCGCACGTGTTGCGAATACATTTTTTTGTAATCGTTCACATAAAATTAGAAAAAAATTAAATTTTGAAGTATTTGTTGACAAATGTCAAATTAAATACATAAATAAAAAAGTTTATATATTTAGTTATATACCACTTTTCTCTTTATGTATTAAAAGTAACGATTACAAAAAAGTTTATTACCTTACATTTAGATTTAAATTTAGATTGTTAGCTTTACACCAACTATTAAGATTATTCAGATCTTCTTGAATAAGAAAACAGTACTTGTCAGATTGAACAATTTTAAATATTTTTAGATCAGCAAACAGTTAAGTGCTGACAATTTTTGAAGTAAGAAGCAACATCGTTTATAAAAAGTAAAAAATAAGATAGGACTACAGTGAGAATCTTGTGGTACTCCAGAGATCACTGATATATTCTTTGGTATGAAATTATTTGATTTAAATTTTTGTATAGTATATGGTTAGTAAAACCACAAAGTCACAACCCTCTAAGTTTTACGGTCGCTTCGATATTCAAATTTTTTCAGACATTAACTTTTTCAAAAAATTACGATTTACGGCTAAACGGTTCGTTCTACATATCATGTGTGATGCAAAAAGTCACACTCGATTTGACCGACGAATCCAAATATGCAATAATATGCGGGGGGTTGTATTAAAAAAAAACAAGTTATCTTTGATTGATCCTAAGTTGACAGAGATTTCTCCAAACACAAAAAACATTCGAAGTTACACGTCCTGCCTACATTGGTATATTTCATGGTTAGTAATACCATACAGTCGCATTCCATTTAAAAAAATGCTACTTTGATATAAATCATCCTGTATAAGCCGTTTGATTGAAATGAAAGTACTTTGAGTTTGTAGCCTTGAGGGCTATTTACCATACCGCAGCGATAAACTTCAAAGATATGCGTTAATAAATCCGCCATATTCCGCCTACACACTATTGGCTCATATATATATATATATATATATATATATATATATATATATATATATATATATATACCGGGTGTCCGGATATTCGACCGACAATGCTTGACAGGTGATAGACCTCGAATTTTCATCAAAATTCAGATAGAAGTATGCAGCCTTAAAGTGCTAAATTTTCAAGATACATGGTGTGAAAATTTTACTTTTATTTTTAATTTTCGTCAATTATTCCTCAATAAAACGACACAGTGATTCGAAATTACGTATCGGGGTTTTTTAAAGGCGAGAAATACAAATTCATTCACGGTTTTGATATCACTAGTAGGGGGCGCCATCTACGGCACATCGAACTTATTTAAATTGTCAAACTTTTTTCCAATTTGGTGCATCGATGTGAATATTAAAAAAATCGATTCGCTAATCTTTTTTACGAAAAAAAGGTGTACTTTGTGCAAGTCCCGATAGGTAACCGTTTTTGAGATAATCTTTCCAATGCAACGGAATTAATTGTAAAAATTTAAAGGAAAGAATTATCGGTATTCCCGCACGAATAAATATCAGGATCAAAGGATAAATGTTTTACATACCTAATTTTTAAAATCTTAGGTGTTAAAGTTTAAAAGTAATTCGTAATGCTCATCAAAATTGTTTCAAGACTGATAAGCAAATTACTTTTTCCTTAAAGGCGCCATAATTTTAGCCCAAAAAAAACTTCTTCTTCTTATTAATTATTAATTTTTGTAAATAACTTCTTATACGTTTAATTAGATATTTGCAGTTCTTCAAAAAAAAACATGCATTCATACAAAATTCAACAGTTTTCGAATTATTTGACTTTTGAAGTGTATGCTTTGTTCTAAATTTTTAAGTTAACGCGTGCTTTCTAAACTAAACAAAATAAACAAAATCAAGTTGGCGAACTTTTGCAGTTAAATTGACTGTGACAACACTTGATTGATGTCTTGTCTTGTCGCAATTTGAATTTTCCCATTGATTATTTAAAAAGTTTAATAGTTCATCAGGTTTATTCTGTTTATAGATTATGGATTGATTATTCCTTCGCACGTTTGTACGAACAAAAGTTCCCGAATCGTAGAATACCCCATCGTTCAACATTTAATAGTGTGGAAAGAAGATTTCGTGAAACGGGTAATGTACTTGTTACAAGGAATAATGTAGGGCGGCAAAGAACTACTAGAACTGTCCGTGTAGAAGAGGCAATATTAAATAGAATCTTTGAAAACCATCCAAAAGTCCTAGTACAACAGGCCGGCCGTTGAACGTGGGAAAATCATCTGTGCATGAAGTTTTGCAGGAACAACTGCTATAACCTTATAAAATTTAGGCATTAGAACAGATCGACTATCCCGTGAGAGTGGATTTTGCAAACTGGTATTTAGAAATGTGCCGTAAAAATCCCAATTTTCCTAAATACGTATTATGCACGGACGAGGCGAAATTTACGAAGGAAGGAGTATTTAATTCACGAAATAGTTACGTGTGGGATGATGAAAACCCGCACACAATTCTAGAACGGGGGTTCCAATAAAATTTTCCGTAAATGTATGGGCAGGAATTGTTGGTGATGTATTGGTATGCCTGATAATTAAATGGACCGATTTACAGACGCTTTCTCATGGAAGTCCTTCCGGAGCTTTTGGAAGGCGCGCCGATAGCCATTACGGAAAATATGTTGTTTCAGCACGATGGCACGTCTGTCCATTTTCACAGAGATTATCTAACGGAAAAATTCAGAGAAAAGTAGATCGGTCGAGGTAGACTACACTTCTGGGCCCCTAGATCGCCACACCTAAACCCAATAGAATTTTTCTTGTGGGGGTATATGAAATCCTTGGCATGCGACGGAACCATTAATGAGACTGAAGAAGACTTGTTAGCACAAATTCAAGCTGCAGCAGAAATAATTCAAACTAATACCACAGTTTTTCGAAAAACACGTTTTTAAATGAGAACACGTTGCAGATTATGCCAGCAAGTTAATGGCCGAAATTTTGAACATTTGTGCTAAAGTTTTGTTGCTTAATAATTTAATTTAATAATAGTTCGCCAACTTGGTTTTGTTTATTTTATTTAGCACACTTTAACATAAACATACACTTCAAAGGTCAAATATTTCGAAGACTTTTTTTATGTAAAAAAGGTTAAATAATCGATTTTTTTAATATTCACATCGATACACCAAACTGGAAAAAAGCTTTGATAATTTAAGTAAGTTCGATGTGCCGTAGGTGGTGCCCCCTACTACTGAAGACCGTGAATGAATTTGTATTTCTCGCCTTCAAAAACCACCCGTAATCCAAATGGAATAAATTCAGTAGCTCCATTATTATGCATTTTTTTAGAAAATCCTGAGACACGTCAATTTCTAAATTTAAAGCGACATCTTGTCACGTAAAAATGTCATCCCTAATTTCAACTCCCTTCAGGTGACAGCTACAACCCCTAAACTTTCAAATTGGAAGTAGGGGCTTGTGATACGTCATTTGAAAGGTCGGCACATTCCCTACAATAAGATAAAAACTTACTAATAAACACGTATAATTTTTGCTCGACAATCGAACGACAAAAACCAGCAAGTAGCAAATGAGCAAACCTGAAATTTAAGAACTTGGCCATTATCAGCTTTAGTGAAATTACCTAGGAACGTGATTGTCATGGTAACAGTAGTTGACAGTTGTCAGTGACAAAATGTTTGCTTTAATTTTCATGTTGCAATTAAGAGAAATGGTTTACCTAACAGAAATCCATCAGACAACGATTCTGCAGATGGTTGGTTACGGAAACAGAACGCAGGCCGAAGTTGTTCGCCTATTTTAAGAAAAATATCCGGAGTTGCCGCCGATATCACAAGGTACCGTAGGTAAAATAAAGAAGCAATTTCGGGAACGAGGACATGTACGACATCTAAACTCAGCGATGATCAGAAATTGGATGCAATGCTTATTGTTGAAGAAAATCCACATTCGTCGAGCTGTCAAACAGCTTCAGCACTAAATATTAGCCATTCCTCAATTCTCCGCGTATTGGCAGAAAATCAGATGCACCCATATAAACTGCTACCAACTAATGAGCTCGCGGAAGACGATTTTGATAGACGAATTTTCTTTTGTGAACAAATGATGCAAATAATGGCAATACTTTACAAATAGAAAATGTTTTATTTTCGGATGAATCTACATTTACTCTTCACGGCTATGTTAATCGCCAAAACTGTCGTTACTGGTCGAGAGAAAGTCCTCACTGGATGAGCGAACTACACACGCAAAACCCTGTGAAAGTAAATGTTTGGGTAGGAATAATTGGAAAAAACATCGATGGTCCCTACTTCATTGACGGTAATTTTAATGGAGAAACTGCTCCAAAATAATGTTGTACCGGCGGTTGCAAACTTGTATCCAGCTGAAGGAAACACAACTTCCAGGTAATGCAATATGGTTCCAGCAGGATGGCGCACCAGCACATTACGAAGTCAATGTCCGGCAATATCTCCACACAATCTTTCCAAATCGCTGGATAGAGAGACGTGGTTCTGTAGAATGGCCTACACGGTCACCTGATCTCACGCTGTTAGACTTCTTCCTATGGGATATGTAAAAAGTATGGTCTACAAAACCAAACCCGACGATGTAGCTGACTTAAGAAGAAGAATAACACTGGCAATTCGGTTGATTACCCCGCAGATGTTGACTAACGTTAGAAGACATTTCTATTTACGTCTAGGATGCGGCCAAGACGCTGGAGGCATGCATTTTGAACATCTGCTCCATCTATAATGATTTTTTAATGTTTTATCTTTTTTACTTGTTAATTTCTGCAATAAAATTTAAAACCATAGCAGTTTTGAATAGAGACTGAAAAGACCTTTCAAATGAAGTATCACAAGCCCCTACTTCCAATGTGAAAATTTAGGGGTTGTAGCTGTCACCTTAAGGGAGTTGAATTTAGGGATCACATTTTTACGTGACAAGATGTCATTTTAAAATTAAAAATTGACGGTCTCAAGATTCTCTAAAAAAATGCATAATAATGGAGCCACTGAATTTATTCCATTTGGCGGTTCCACACTGATATATATATATATATATATATATATATATATATATATATATATATATATATAGACACACACACACACACACACACACAATATATATATATATATATATATATATATATATATATCACATACATACATACATACACGGATGAAGTTGCTTGACCTTAAACTTATTTTAAGTAGACTTTCGAAATTTTCAAATCAAAATAGCGGCGTCGTTCAGGAAAATTTAACTAAGAAAAGTATTTCAGAAAAGTAAACTATGCACGTATGCACATTTTTGGAATTTTGGATCAAATGTACTGTTCAAAATTAGTTTAATAACTCAGAATCAAATGACAGATAATTTTCTAAAGATCAATCGTCAACTGCTAAATGAGTAACTGAATTAACAATTATTTTAAAACAAATTTTCAAAAATTAACCTCTTATCGAGTATTGTACAAATTAACTAACTTATAATAATTAGAATGTGTTTAATTCTGTCTCATCAGTCCACCATCGATTTCCTAACACAATTTCAATCGTCTTAAACTCACGAAACACTCGATCTTTGGCTTGAATTTCACTAATGGCACCACAAATGACATTTGTTAATCTAACCAAACCATCGCCAAAATTGGGCTGTAAACTTTTTCGTTTAATAAACCCCATAGATCAAAATCATATTGGTGAAAGGCCCGGAGAACGTGTAACCCATATAACTGGCCCATTCTTCCCATCCAATTTTGACCAGCGGGGGGAGATCCGTTTTGTTGAAAAACACAAGTTTGACATAAAACTTACCATTTCGCCCAAAAAATTATTTTCCATAAGAAAGTTGATTAAGATTAGTTAAAAAAATACGGTAAAATGATTTTATCGTAGGCAATAACACAGTATATGTTTACTTTTTTACAGTATTGACTTCTGCAATTAATAGTGCAATTGGGATTTTCCTTACTCAGATACCACAGTTTTGCGAACGAATAGTTCCAATTTGTGGTAAATATCGATTCTACAGAAAAAAATACATGTTCAAAGTTCGACTTTCACTCATTTGGCTCGATCATCTCGCTTTAAGGTGTGCATAAATTTAAGTTTGAATGGTTTAATACCGTTTTATTTAAAAACTCTTTGAAAGTAACTCTTATTAATGCCAGTGGTCCTTTCGTGCCTGCGTAGTGACATCTTACCATTTTCTTCAATAGATCACACCGTTACGACCGCTCCTGCATTATTTTCGTCGAAACTTTTCTTTTCTCTTCTCGTTTCTAACGCAACCGGTATTATCGAATTTTTGTTTTCGATAATCGGAGCAATAAGCTTAGTAACCAATTACATGGTTCATAAGCCTGACATCATTACTCGTTTCAATAATGTCTCGACTTTAACCTAACCCATTCGACTACAATCTTAGGCGATACTTGAAACCGAAACTTTACTAACGGAGCACAGAAATGCATGGAACAAAAGAATGTCAACTTGAACCAATTGTTATAAACAGTTAGTTTAAAATTTCTTTAGTGTGAAATCATTAAGTTTTATTTTCGGTTTCTAGCTGTTCTATTTAACGTATAATACATAGGATTTTAAAGGCTTATTGTAAAAATTGAAGATTCTGTCCGGGATATGAATATTGTTCTCATTTTATTACTAGTATAAAATTTGATATATTTTACAAACCTTACCATAACTTTGTTACATATACAGGGCGTTTGAGATTTAGTCATTAAATTTATCGTTTTATCGCAAATACGGTTCTGATCTTCAAACTAAGTGAATAGGGAAATGGCTAATCATTTTATTGATTACAACTCGAAAATTTATTTATCAGGAGAAAAAATATTTTTCGTTAAATTTGGTTGTACATTATTATCGAAATATTTAGATATGACAGAAGTTAATTGGTAACAAAGTTGAGGAAATACCGAACTCACTTAAAGTAATCAATTTTTCTGCTCTTTTCAAATTTACAAAAAAAATTTTCAAAATACTTAGCTTTTTTGGGTTTCTAACGGTGTACTATTGTATTTACACAAATCTATACGTTTCGCTACCACCTACAGTTATCGTCCCCAGTAGTAATAAAATCGTTTAGAGTTAAAAATTATTATTAATTTTATTAAATACATAAATAAAAAGTTTACCTCGAGTAGGATTCGAACCTACGACCTGTACTTTGCTAGAGTACCGCGCTACCAACTGCGCCACCAAGGTTCAAGCCCCAATCGATGCAAATTTTGTCTTTATGTATGTAGAGTTGTTTAAGATACTGAAACAAATTTATGAAACATGAAAATGGAAAACGCAAACATCAGCCTGCTATTAATATAACATTCTGACGAACAGAATCCTTAATAAATTAAATATTGTTAAAACTGCTTTGAAGATGACAAATCAAAACACCCTCTAACGGTTGAAGGATAACAGTGAAAAATGTCATAATCAAATAGCAAATTTAACAAAATGTAATTAAATTATGATGTTTGTGTAAAGTTGTGAATAATTTGAATTAGTTAAAAATACACTCACATCTAACAAAAGAATAACTTTGTTGATAATTTAAGTGACATTGAAAAGACAATGTAGTATGTATAATATAATTTTTAATTTTAATTCCAACTACATCATAATTTGATTAAATTCTTTAATTATGACATTTCTCACTGTTAGCCTTCGACCGTCAGAGGGTGTTCTGATTTGTAATCTTCAAGGACGTTTTAACAATATTAATTAATTAAGAACCTAATTATTCCTCACTAAAATTGTATTTCATAGTTGGCTTTATACGTTGGTCAGACTGATAACTGTAGACGATAACTGGAAGTGTTATTGAAACGTAAAGATTTGTGTAAACATAAGTTTACATTTTCAAAACTCTGATATACAGGGTCTTGTTTAGACGTCAATGGCATGTGTCAATTTTTTTGTCCGGACCTGGTTTCCAATATTTATTTATACGCCATTCATCCTATATTTGATCAACGATATATGTAGCAAATATTAAAAATGGATACACTATAGATTGTGAGTGATGGAGAATTAAAGAATTGAGAAAAACTGATAAATCACCCTGTATATTTTAGCTATAACAATCTGAAATAATTTAAATATAGGTTATTTAATCCCCTACCTTCCCCTAACGCATGTGCACTTTCATATTATAATTTTATAAAATAATCCACAAACACGGACAGAACTAGAATCAATAAAGTAGTGACTATTTATAAATATATAATTTCTATGAAAAGAAAAGAAATCAATTAGTTTAATTATATTATAGTACATATTCATTACATACATTTAATAATTTATCTGCATCTACTTTTTCTACAGCGAAGGTGAAGGTAAAGAAAAAATTCAAAACTTCTAAGTCCTTAGGTGCCGATCAACTTAACATTACAATAATAATCATTTTATAATTAGGGTATGAGGGTGGATTAGAGAAAACTCGTAAACCCTTAGGTGTTGATCAATTTAATTTTAATACAATACTTTTATATTTAAAACACACAGTTTAAGCCATATTCGAACAGTCCATCTATGAGATGAAGGTGTCCCATAAAACGATGATTTAGAAAAAAATTACAACTTCCAAACTTTTAGGTATCGATCATTTTAAGTCTAGCAGATTTCGATAATGGAAATAATTATTTAAGCAAGATATAGGTACCGGTTGCCATGATTTATGTTTTAAAATATAAGTCGCCATGATTTATGTTTTTAAATATGAGTTGCCATGATTTTTAAAACAATTAACGATTGTAATCGAATTAATTTGTTCTTTTTTGACATTCTGAGAGCTAGGTGTTACTAGTGTTTATTTACGAAATGAATAATTACTCAAATGAAGAGAGAGTTTTTATGGTTAAAACATATTACAGTGGCGTTAGTTTGCGGAAAGTGAGAGAGATTTGTTTTCTGTTAAATTTAATAACGGTCTAAATCCACAATACGAAAATATGCGCGAAAATTTGAAGAAACTGCTAATATTTCAGCAGAATCAGAAGCTAAAGGTGGTTAGTATTTATTATTTGTAGCATTGTTTTTTGCAAAAATTTAAATAATACGATTGTAATACAGGTAATCGAAGGAATGTTGGGGCGGATGGCACTGAATTTGAAGAATCCACAAGGGAAATCAGCCGTGAATTAAATACGTGTCAAAGTCGGCTGTATATCAGATACAACAAAAGCACTGATATTATCCATACAAACCCCAATGTCATCAGGAGACATTTCAAGCAGATGAGGAAAGTAGAGTTATATTTTGCAAGATGCAAGAGCATGCGAATCAGGACTGCCGCTTTATATCGTCAATTTGCTTTACAGACGAATGCACCTTTACGTTAAGCAATGAACCTAACGTGCAAAACACGAGCAGGAATTCACAAAAATAATGAAAATAAATAGATAGTCATATCGGTGGACTCGTCGAACTGCAAAAAAATATGTAAATCCTATATTTCTTTTAAGCGTTTGGTTTCCAAATCTCTGGCAATGATATCTTGATTCGTATAGTAACATAATTAAATGCTTCTTTGACTGCAGATCCTTCTCCGAAAGGTTTCTTGAGTTTGGTCAGTATGTAGGAAATTTTAAAACCTACTTTTTTAATTTTTCATAGTTTTCATATAAAGTCTCATAATGCCTTTCTAAGTTTCCGCGTTTAGACAGTGTTTATGAAGATTGACAAACGCAACAAACCATAACTCTTCCCAATCGTAAATTATTTATTTGTAGCTGATGTAGGATTGTAGTGGACTGTTTAGGTGCCCTCTTCATCTTCAGTCCTAGTAATTTCACTATTGTTAATTTTGTGATGCTTTAGTGTTATTGTGTAGATTATTGACTACAATCATGAGTTTCGTATTTTTTGTGTTTCTAAAAAACAAAAAAGAAAACATGTTTTGATTTTGATTGTGATTAGCGTATATTACAGAGATTAGATGTGTGCGAGTTGTTTGATTAGGGCTATTGTGTTATGTATTAGTGTGTGATCATACCTAACTCGTTTGCCGGGTATTCTTGCGTTGATCGTCATCAGACAGCCGGTGGGATGCGGAGGGCATTTGAGGTATTTCCCAGGGATTCTTCTCCTCAGGGAGGTCGTCAAGGAGTTGGGTTAGGATGGCGGAAGTGTTTGAATATGAATTTAGGTTTCGTTATTCGTGGAAATGGAGGAAAGCGGTAGTTGTAAGGAGTAGTATGGATAGATCTATCTGGCAGGAATTACATCCTCGAAAGTTCTTTTGTGTGCAAAGTTTCTTTGTAATTTTTGTATTCTATCTATAATGGGTGGTATATTTGCATGTTGTATTGCGAAGTTTTAGGTTATCTGAGCTGTAGCCTGCGTACCCGTCTAAGTATTCTGCGTTCATAGGAGGCACTGGAGGAGAGTTGATTAGGGTTTATATTGGTGTATAATGGTGCTCCATAACAGTGCGTATGTATGTTTTGTAGGTATGTTGTAGTGTTCGGAGTGGCAACCTCTAATTCGACCCCAGATGGCGTCCAGTAGGTTTGCTTTCGTATCCTGTCTAGTGTTCTTTGTAGGTGGAGGAGCCAGTTTAGGGGTTTTGTTGAAGGAATCCTAGGTAAGTGACTTTCCTGTTCGAGTATGAGCCTTTCATTGTTAAGTGATCTGGGAACATTACTGGCGGTCAGATTGAAAAATGTATCTTCGTGGTAGTTTGGATGTCGGAAGAGGATCGCTTGTGTGTTGGATGGGTTGATACCCTTTCCACCGGCTTGCAGGGTTGAAAAAGTTCCGAATGATTTTAGATATAAGGGGGGATGCCATTCCGCTGTTTCTATGTACTGCCCAGAAGTCAGTGTCATCGGAAAACTGCACAACGGAAACTTCAAGTTGTGTAACACTGGAATGTCAAAAGTGGAGATGGTGTATAGGATTGGGGCTAAAACAGAACCTTGCGGCACCTCTGCTGTGGGTTTGAATAAAGCACAAAAGGTGTTACCCATTTTGACCGATTATTTAGGCATGAGAGTAGAAGTTTGGAGAAGTGATCTGTGATATATTTGTCGAGGAGGCCGGCGTGCCTGACCCTGTCAAATGCTTGCTTTATATCCAGTAACACAGCTCTGGTGGTCTTTGTAAGATCGTGCCACGGTAAGACGGAAGGCGAATTGACTGTTAGGAGGAAGTTCAGTGCGTTCTAGGTGAACTGTCAGCCTCCTGGTTACAACCTGCTTAAAGCATTTTTCGACGCAGTTTAAGAGCGAGAAGGGCCTGTAGTAGGAGGTGGTGGTAGGGTCGACCTATGGTTTGGGTATCATGACCGTGGAAGCCGATTTCTATTCGTCGGTGAGTAATCTAATTTACCACCAAACCTTCACCTTCACCCAAATTATTTTTGGAGACACTTTTGAAACAATTTTGGAAAATATTACATCAGTTCAGTGGTGGACATCCCAGAAAGAATCAGATGAAATAAACAATAATCTGTGCTACACTAGAAAATTTCTTGGGGCTCTAGCTTAAACTGCCTCAGTAGAAAGAGTATTTTCTTCATTTGAACTGGTTCACTCCAAACTGGAGAGCAAGTTAGGGATAGAAAGGTGAGAAAACCAGTGTTCCTTCATAAATAATCTTTAGTGATTGCCCCGTACTCTCCCCCTTCTCACTCTCTTCCTCTCTGT
Source organism: Vesta saturnalis (assembly GCA_036346205.1). Lineage (NCBI taxonomy): Eukaryota > Metazoa > Arthropoda > Insecta > Coleoptera > Lampyridae > Vesta > Vesta saturnalis. Next base: position 6,244,499 of record JARFJB010001965.1, read on the forward strand.
CTCCATCACCCTGTCCCTCCACCCCGTTTTCTCACAATAGTGTTACGTAGACAACAATAGTGTTACTTAGACATAAAACAGAAGTTCACGCTCTATCTTTTGTCATCAAAGCAATAAACTTCAAAATAATCTTAATAAACACGCAAAACTTGAATCATCTGTAAAAACAAATTTAAGAGAAAGTTACAGTTTGTTGGTATTAATGTTTTAAACCCACTTTAGTCAATATTAATTTGTTTTGGGCATGGCATAATGTTAGGTTTATATTATCCTTAATACATTTGTTATTTTTTGTAATATTTAGGAACTACAAATGATAGTTAGTAAGACAGGTCTACGTAAGACCTAATCCGAACGAGGTTAGTAAATAAATGCATCGATCAATCAATCAATCTCCCTCCCCCCCAGCTTTTTATCGCTCTCTTTCGCTCCCAGTGCGAACTTCCAGCGTGTATAAGTTGTCTTGTTCTTGTGGAAAAGTATACATTGAATTGACAAAACGTAGCTTTGACACTAAACGTTAAGAACATATAAGATTAAATAATTTAAATCATGACATTCAATTTGATTATATGAAAACTTTATCAAGGCAAATTCATTATGTTCGTACAACGAGAAGCTATTGGGATATTCAATAAACATCTAAATAACTTCAACTGAAAAATCAAAATCAAAATAGGCTTTGGTATCTCGTAATTTAAAACAAAGACAGAATGGTACGTTCTAATTTTGGTACATTTACGTTTTTTGCTGTGTTTTTCCGAAGTAAATGTTTTACCAATGTTAACTTATTACAGTATTGCAATGATTTAACCTATACAGGGTGTATATCCTGAATAGAAAAGTAATATATAAATGTCTACTAAAGTTCTCCTGCAATAAGTTATATTATGAGGTATTGAAAATTGGAAAAGTTAAAATTTTTTACTAAACAAACACGTCATATACTGTTAAAAGCTGTAGATATAAGACTCAAATCATTAAGTTAATGAAAATTGTAATATTTTATGCATTGGTGTAATAATTTATTCTTGGAAGAATTTTTGAATGCGGTTAAAATTTGGCAATTTTGGGATAATATGCATTGGTACCTCAAGCAACTTAAATTATTATTAGATTTACAATTATTTAATTGACATTCCTGTCAATTTGCGTCGTCTGTAATTTCTATTATTGTTATAATTAATTCTTCCTTTAATGTTTCAAATTCACATTGTGAGCATCGATTCTTTACTTTGGGTTATGAATAAATCTACCTTTACTGCTGCTTGCCTTGTAGTAAACAAAATTATTTTCATGTGATGCTTTTCTTAGGCGTAGCATGATTTTAACAGTTTTGTTCTAAATTTTTAATGTGATTAACATTTGGTCGTTAAAAGGAATAATTTGTAATGTGTCTTTACATAAACAATGTAAAGAAGCTCCGCACACTTGATTTTCTATTCTTTTTCATCTAATTCTGTAACTGCTGTAACGTAGATTTTAAATCTTTGCAGTCGTTCATTTGTATATTGCGAAATGTTAGCTTTTCAACTGCCAGTAACTATATTTTGGATTCCATTTTTTAATTGTTTTCATTTCCCTATATAGTTACCCGTATGCACTGAATTTAATTATTTACATATACCAATTATATTTGTTTAACATATCACTAATAATTATAAATACTATACAAAAATCTCTATGAAGATGCCGTATACAACATCCCCAGGCATAAGGTACTATTGTAAGAAATCTTTTAAATAAGCAGGCGTATGTACTAGTGGTGGCAATTTTTTTCGAATATTATTCGAATGTGTAATCGAGAATTATTCGAATACTTAATAATACCACTATTCGAATTAGAATAAAACGAATAAAGCGAACAAAGAGAACAAAACGTAAAACGGATAAAACGAATAAAATGAATAAAACGAATAAGACGAATACAACGAATTTTTTTCGGACTGTTATTCGAATTCAAGTAATTGTCTCACGTGTATTCGTATAATGTAAAAGTGCCATATTGAAATAAGCGTCTTCCTCATATGACTTTAACATTGATTTGGTTATACTTTTTCGACAAGCCCTTGGTCTTTTCAAATTATGTATTACACAGATTTATCATGCATTTTTTTAAATTTCAATCTACCCAGAAAGATAATCAACGAAAATTAAATAGTCAGTAGAATTACCAACAGTGACATTCCAACCTTTGAAAAAGGCAAATCAGGAACATTATGTGACACTAATGGTTGGAAATCCTGCATTTTTCACAAATTTTGCATGGCAGTACGAATTGTTTAATATAGTATGACATACCACACCACAATAATAATGACCTAGCACGTTTCTTACATTTAACTACACCATTGAGTAAAAAATCATGCATTCAACATCATGAGTAAGTCTAACATTCCTTTTTTAAGCGAACCTGGAACAACGATTCTATCATTAACACAAACGATACCTTTATTTATGTGTACAATATCTTTAATTCTAAAATCATGTATTGATACTAAATCATTTATATATTTATCTCTGCTTGTTTCAGTTCCTAATTGTTCAAACATTTTTGCATTTACAGGCAACTCTTTTTCTATACACGACACAATTTCCGTTAGTGACTAATCATCATCATTAATTCATGTAATTGCGTGATAAAAAATCTACTATACGTATATTTTGTGTCTAGGAACATAGGTCAACTTTAGTTCGTATTTAAAATCATACGTTGTAGTCGATTGCTAATTGTATGTACAGGGTGGCCAACTAAGAATGTGAGGTACTGTATCTGGGAAACTATCCACCGTAGAGGCTTGGGCAAACAAAACATTATTACTAAAACGGCCAATACAAAAACCTGGAAAATATATACAAGTTTCTGAAATGACCGCTAGGAGGCGTAACTGCAATCTTGAATCTAAAAAAGTGACGTTCCTGTGAATTCTGCTACATTAACCTAACAAAAAAATAACTGATCTTTAAAGTCGAGGATAATCTGAACTTTTTTTGTTTGGCACTTTTTGACGTATGTCTAAAAATAAAGTGGTGGGGGGTATTCAAAGGTTTCCTTAAATCACCCCCTGCATCTTCGAAACGGCTAACCCGATTTTAACAAACTTGGGCGGGTTGAAATGAGCTATTCTTGGGCTACAAATGTTATAATACTTGAAGTTTTGTTAGGTTCACATGTCGGCTTTGTTCGACTTTCCGACAGAAACGGTTAATTTTCGCAAAAAAATTAAATGCATTGGTATGCAATTTCATGAACAAGTAGCTAAATGATGCCTAAACAAGCTCGCAAAAACCGCATCGCGATATCTTGTTCCTAACCTAAAATATAGGCCAAAGAAAACTTTATAAGAAAATCCCTTAAATTTGTATCTTTTTTATTAACTATATTTTTCTGGAATTGTTTCTATTATGTAAGTTGTGGCCCTAAAAAAGGACCGATTTAAAGGAGGAAGGATTTTAATGTACCCGTAAATGCTCGAAATGCTGACTATCACGCTCTATGCATTGCTGAAGCCTCCCATAACTAGACAAAACTGCAGCTTCAATTTCGGGTCTCGGTATGTTACGTATTGCTACGAATTCCGTTTTTGATATCTTCTCCAGTAGTAGGTTGAGTCCGAAACACGATGTCTTTTAAGCGCTCCAATAAATAAAATTCGAGGCAAGTTAAGTCTGGCGATCGCGGAGACAATGGAAACAGACTTCCTCTTCCAACCCACCGCTGTTGAAATACTGCATTAATATGCTCTCGCACATTAATATCAAAATGTGCTGGGCAACCATCCAACTGCAAAAACAATGTTTGCCTTGCTTCCCGAGGCACATCTTCCAACAACAACAGTAATTTATTGGCCAAAAAGTCAAGAAATACATTGCCATTTAGGGGTTGCTCGAAAAAATATGGCCCAATAATTCTGCCTCTCAGTATGCCACACCATACATTTAAACTCCAACGTCCTTGGCGCTGAACTTCACGCAACCAATGGGGATTTTCTGAAGACCAATAATGCATATTGTGCAGATTGACTCTCCCGTCACTACTGAAGGAGGCTTCATCGGTTCAAGTAATTTGAAATAAAAATTCTCTATTTTCGCGTATCATGTCTAACATCCAATGGCAATAGTCTAACCTTCGATCAAAATTCTTAAAGTAATTAAAAAAAGTTTAAACGAATACCTATATATTTTGATGGCCATTAGAACTTACCTAAGCTCGCCACTAATCGGGGAAAAACTCTTACATCGCAAGGACGCCGATTTGAATATCGAGCCGCGTAAACTCTTTTAGCTACTGCGGCATTCTGAAGACATTCAAAATAAACCGCAAGCATATCAACAGCTTTATAAAAACGCATTTTGAAAGCACAAAAATTGCTCCAAGTAACACGAAAGTATTAACAACTATTGACAATTTGAGGATTATGTATGTTTTGTTTAGGTATCTATTTCCATTGCCTGCTTCTATTAATTGTATTTTTCGTATATATCCCTAGTGAATGTGCATTTAAACAAACAAAAAATAGGCCTTTCGTATAACTTTTAGCATTGTTTACTTGCCCGTAGTAATTTCAAAAACGGTTGTTTTATTCTGGTGTATAAATTTACAAACATTTAAAATTGCAATTTCTAGTAATTTCAAAAAGGGTGATTTTATTCTGGTGAATAAATTTACAAACATTTAAAATCGCAATTTCTAGGTAACCTATTCAGAGCCGAAATTGAAGCTGCAGTTTTGTCTACCCATAAGAGGCCTCAGCAATGCACAGAGTGATGGTCAGCATTTAGAGCATTTACGGGGGCATTAAAAACCTTCCTCCTTTAAATCGGTCCTTTTTAGGGCCACAACTTACATAATAGAAACAATTCCAGAAAAATATAGTTAAAAAAAATATAAAAATTTAAGGGAATTTCGTATAAAGGTTTCTTTGGCCGATATTTTAGGTTAGCAACAAGATATCGAGATGCGGTTTTCGCGAGCTTGTTTAGGCATCATTTAGCTACTTGTTCATGAAAAAAGTCAGATCAATGCATTTAATTTTTTTTGCGAAAATTAACAGTTTCTGCCGGAATGTCGAACAAAGCCCTCTAGTGACGACATGTGAAACTAACAAAACTTCAATTATTTTAACATGTGTAGCCCAAGAATAGCTCTTTTCAACGCGCCCAAGTTTGTTAAAATCTGATTAGCCGTTTCGAAGATACGGGGCGTGATTTAAGAAAACCTTTGAATACCCCCCACCACTTTATTTTTATAGATACGTCAAAAAGTGCCAAGCAAAAAAAGTTCAGATTATCCTCGACTTCAAAGATCAGTTATTTTTTTATTAGGTTATATAGCAGAATTCACAGAAACATCACTTTTTTAGATTCAAGATTGCAGTTACGCCCCCTAGCGGCCATTTTAGAAACATGACAATATTTTCCAGCTTTTTGTATTGGCCGTTTTAGTAATAACTTTTTTTCCGCAAGCCTCTACGATGTATAGTTTCCCAGATACAGTACCTCGCATTCTTAGTTGGCCACCCCGTATATCTTTCTCAATTATTAAAAGTAGTTAGTGATCAGTTTGTATAATTATCTTTCCACAATACACAAATTGGTGATATGTGTGTTGCACAGATTACGTACATTTGTTTTTTTATAGAAGCCAATCTATTACGACTATCTGTTAAACTTTTAGAATAAAATGCAACAGTTTGCGCGTTTTGTAAGAGACATACATCACCCTAGTCCGTGTTTTGAACTATCAGACTGAATTTTTAAGGTGGGTGCTTTTGATAATGTTAACTTTAATTCATTAAAAGCGGATCTGCAAATATGATTCCAGTCCCGAATTTACATTTTTTTAATAACTCACGTAAACATGATGTAATTTTTGAATAGTTTGGTATGAAGTTCTTTGTCATCTCTAAAAAAAAATTTTAACTTTTTTATGTTAGTTGGTATTTTAGTTGACAAAATTGCTTCTTCAACTTGTTTTATATCGGGTTAAATCCCATCTTATGCTCCTATGTATCGTACATATTTTACATTATCCACTTTATATTGTATTTTGGCTGCATTGAATTTAACATTATATTTTAATGCTCTTTACCTAACCGAATATAAGATGTGATCGTTATCATTTTCTTTCATATCACCAAAAAAATTGTATAAGCCTTTTTTGGAAAATTTCAGGAGCTGGCCAAATGCCGAAGGATATCCTCGCTCGTATAATTTAAATATAATCCGGTACGGACCATGTATTTAATAAAACCGTTATTTAGTAGTTTTTGTCAATAATGTAACATATAATTAACACTAATGATTAATTATAAATACTACCAAGAAATCTCTATAGAAATGCGGTACAACAGATCACTTGTCTGTATAGACTCTGACAGGTTATTTAGTAGAATAATCATCATACAATACATGGATATGCACAACCACACCACCTTACATTTAGCCATCCTCTTCTTTCTTTGCTAGCTTACGTGAGAGCTAATTATGACATGTATGATAATGACTAACTTTACTTTCATTCACATCAGAACAATTTGTTGTGTACATCAAAATTAGTCAAAGTTGACAACGTACATATGTAACAAATTTGGCACAGTCGCATCTTGTTTAACGTTACGGAATAGCGCGCTAATTCTGCAGTTAAGAGTCCATTTTCAGAAAGTGATTTGATAGAACGTTGTCGAAAAATTTAAAATTTCCATTCTATGTATAGAAAAGGCGTCGTTAGTGCTATGTTCAAGTAACAGAATGGATAAAAAATAAAACAGGTGTAACATTTCAAAGGTTAGTTCTTTACATTGACATGTTGCTCAAATGCATTCAGTGTGAATACGTAGTAATATTATTAATAATGTCAAATTACTTCTATGCAAGTGATTATTTATATTTTAGTACATTTTATTTCTAAAAGTGTATTTGTACTGAATAATCAAGAATGCTGTTCATAAGCTCTGTTACTTTAAGGTATCGTAACAGTAGGTTCTATTTACATATAAAACTAAAAATAACAGGGCATTAAGTTGTACTTTTTAAAGGAGACATATATATATATATATATATATATATATATATATATATATATATATATAGTGACGAAATTCGAACCATTTTAAAGTTATGCACGATTTCGTTTTTGACCAATTGTTACTTTGTGGTTGATTTTAAATAAGAAGTAGGTGAACCTTCTACAGGTATCTTTTAACGTACTTTAACATGACATACAGCAAATTGGAATCCGACGTTTCGTTTTCGTGTAACCATCATCAACTTTTTTTTTAAATACGGTCCTGATTTTTTTATACATAATATTAGAATAGTTTTTTATTCTGCATTCAAGCATATATCACACTTTATGGTTTAATTACGATGTTTACCTTTAAACGTACATATACATATGTAGCGGTTATGAAACAGACTTTTTTTTCACTATCGCTAAACAGCTGCATATTTGAAAGATGTAAAAATAGCTAGATATAGACCTTAAACATATCGATTAATTATGTTCTATGCAATTATTTGATATGACGCGTAATTTAGCAGCAAAAAAAATCCTAAGGTAGAATTTAAGTGTTAGTTCAAATTTTTTCAATATCTGATAACGATTAATTTTTATTAGAATATATATATATATATATATATATATATATATATATATATATATTTTTAAAGTTAATTTAGTTTTACATAACTTTCTTTATAAAGTTTCTTAATATAACGCAAGGTAAGTCTAAATATTAATTAAATATGAATGAAAGTGGTTAAACTGTATTATTGATATCTTATAGAAGCGGGCGGCTTTGGAATTTTTTTTAAGTTAACTTGTATTTATATCTATTAATCTCTAGTTGACATGTTTTCAGTTTTAAAGGTCATTCTGACATAGATTATTGTTATACTAAAAAAATTATAATGGAAAATTATTTCATTTCTTTTCATTTTTTATGTTAGCATCTGGATGTCTAATAGACAATAGAAAATAGAAAAGTAGGCTTAGAAAAATAAACATTATGATTTGTTGAATTGCATTAAATTTTTGTCCCCACTTAACAGCTACTTTATTTATTAGTTTTCTGTATTCTCGTTAGTAGTTTATTTATTAATAAAATATGGAAACAGGATCAAATGGAGAAAAGTTTGACCTAATATGGTGTTACATCTTAAGCAATCAAAATTGCAGAGGAGCGCATGTATTTGAACCAGTATCCTGAAAGGAAGCAGCCAAATCAAAGAATAGTCAGCAAGTTAGTAACTAACCTTAAAGAATACGATGCTTTTAAAAAACCCGTGCTATCTTGAAAAAAAAATCAAGCAATGACGAATATGTAAACAGTGTATCGTTATACGGTACTGAAAATCCCGAAATATCAACTCGGCAAATTCCGAATAATGTGGGAATATATAAATCAACAGCACACTATTCTAAATAAGACAAAATTTCATCCGTATAAAAGCAAAATTTGCCAAGGAGCAGGTGTGACGCAGAAATACGATTATTCTGTGAGTGGTATATAAGACAATGCCATTAGAACAATAACTTTCCTTTCCACATATTATGATCTGATGAAACATCTGATGAACATCGTTTTGCCTTCAATATGTGGCTCGGGGTTTTAGGAAGAACGATAATAGGACCTTTTTATTATAATCAAAATTTAACATCGCAACATTACTTAAATTTACTAGAAACTACTTTGTACGAAGCTCTTGATAATTTACCCTTAGCCGAAGTACGCACCTGCACACAATTCACGCATGGTTAAGTATTACCTTTGAAATAGCTTGGCCGAAAAAGTATTAAGCACCCATTGTGAAACGCCCTGGCCAGCCCGTTCTCCTTATATAATCCAGCTGGATTTTTTTCTTTGGGGGGTGCATACAAAATTATGTTTATAAACATATCTTTGGAGCAGAAGAAGATCTCCGAAGGCTGGCACTTAATACATTCCAAACTGTAACACCTACAATGTTAAAGAATGCTTTGGATTCTACAGTGAGAAGACGCTATTTATGTTTGGAGATCGAAGGAGGGGTTTTCGAGCATCTATTTTAATTTTTTTTGTTTAATTAGTGTTATGCGTTATGTTTAAATTATCTTGTCGTCAAATGTTAAAGAAACTTAAAAGGTACCTGTAGAAGATACTCTTACTTTTTATTTAACATCAACCGAACGGTTTGGAATTTCGTCAGTTTAAAAATATCACTTTACTAAAGTCCAAAATCCCCATAGTGGCCCTCCTTATCTTGTGTGTGTGTGTATATATATATATGAATTTACGATAATGCAAAATTTCACGATTATCACTGCTAATTATCTTATAGGTACGTAATCATGTATTTTTATTAATTTAAACGTTTCGGTAACAATTATAGTTCAAGGATAATAAGTTTTAAAAAATTAATTAAGATGTGAAATGAATATATGGGAATCTGAAAACGCCAGCATAAGCCTGTATAATAGTTCGGAAACGTATATGAAAAAACCAACTACGGGATTTTATTTTAGAAAATATTAGATGGATTTTCAATAGATTAAATTATTAAATGGCCTTGAACATGACAAATCAAAACACTCTCTAACGGACGAAGGCTAACAATAGTATTAAAAGTATTAATGGTATTAATAGTACTAATAGCATTAATAGCATTAATAGAATTAATATCATTAATAGTATTAATAGTATTAGTAGTATTAGTAGTATTAGTAGTACCCAAACAAATGTGAAATAGACACGCAAAACGATATGAACATACTTCTCAAATGGCTACACGGAAAAAGTTTGTATATTAATAAATCTAAAACAGTGTCAATGCTATTTAGAACTCCTCAAATGTATATACCACAAAATTTAAACATTAAACTTCACAATTGTGATTGCCTCGGCACAAAATTAGAATGTAACTGTGTAGTCATCCAACAAGTTTACACTACAATGTACTTAGGGGTTAGAATTGACTGTAATTTAAAATATCATTCACAAATTAATTACATTTTTAGCAAATTAAAAAAAATTAGTGGCTGTCTGTATGCGCTAAAAAGATACACAAACATACCTTGGTTAATAGCTGTCTACAAGTCACTATTTGCATCAATTATTAGGTATGGTATACGTAACTGGGGATGTGTAGAGGTAATACATATAGATAAGATAAACCATTTACAGTTTAAAACTTTAAAAATGATTGTTGGTAGAGAAACGCAAACCAATTTATTCAATACTGTAGATACTTTGACACCCGCTGCGTTTTATAAATATTACCACATACTAGACAATTATAATGACGAACTACATAAAATAACCACTGAACATACATATGATACCAGACATCGCAGATATGAAATTCCTTATACGTACAATAAGTACGGGGAAAGAACACTACAATGTACCGTCCCAAGGCTATTAAATGAAATTCCATTCAATTGCAATAATATGTCCAAATTTGATTGTAAAAAGAAACAAATCTTGGCTAAAGAATAATCTTTAATTTATTATATACACCAAATTTAGTTATACAAAATATTATTACTATTTATTTATTTTATTTACTATAGATAAGAAAACTTCTGATGATTTCATTTCATTTATATAATTTAACAAATGATTGCACTCAACCACAGAGCGCTGACAATGTTTATAGGAATAAAACACTTATAAATTTGTATTATATCTTGTACATGATGATAAATCGGCACCCGCTGATATGTTTACGACTTAGCAGGACCGATAACTGTTATGTATATATTTGAATAAATAAATAAATAAATAAAATTAGTAGTATTAGTAGTATTAATAGTATTAATAGTATCTAAGTAAAATACTTTATTATAATGAATCAAGTATTATAATCAGGAATCAGCTGACAAGTCATGTGACTTAGCTGATCCCATGAATGTACATATTATGAAAAAAATAAACATTTCACATTTCACCTTAATAGTATTAATAGTATTAATAGTATTAATAGTATTAATAGTATTATAATAATAGTATTAATATAGTATTAATAGTATTAAGTATAGTATTAATAGTATTAATAGTATTAATAGTATTAATAGTATTAATAGTATTAATAGTATTAATAGTATTAATAGTATTAATAGTATTAATAGTATTAATAGTATTAATAGTATTAATAGTATTAATAGTATTAATAGTATTAATAGTATTAATAGTATTCACAAAACTTAAAAAGGGCAATGAATAGCAAATCAGTAAAGAAAAAACAAAACTGGAGACAGAGAAATAATATACTAGGGATGGCTTTATGGAATATAATGTCATGACAAACAAAGGAACAAGACGTACTCCTGGAAATGAAACATCATAAGACTGATATGCGCAATTTCAGAGACCAAACGAAAAGGCAAGAGTACCCTAAAAGTACCCCGATTCATATTAATACACAGTGGAGTAGACAAACAAAAAATAGCTATAGCCGGAGTAGCGATATTGATAGCAGAAAAATACGAAGATCATATTGATATCATCCACTACGTCAACGAACGAATTCTTAGGATAACATTGCAAACAGGCTCAGAACAAATTCACATCCTCAGTGTGTATGCCCCGCACAGCAGCAGATAAAAAGAAGAAACAGACACTTTTTATGAGACAATGCAAACGGAAATCAACAAAATACCATCAGATGAAAAGAGTCTAATTATGGGTGACCTAAACGCGAGAATAGGCAACGAAGTGATAGATGGAATCAAAAATAAGTACAACGAAGACCATATTAACAAAAATGGTGAAACCTTGATTGATTTCTGCACAAGCAACCTGAGAATAAATAATACATTCTTCCCTGATAAGCTTCAACACAAAATAACCTGGCAAAATACCAGAGGACAAAGTTCAATCATATATTACGTGTTATCAAACAGTTTTACACCCAACACAAGTATTAGACGTTCGTAGCTTAACATCTGCAGAAATAGGATCCGATCATAGATTGGTACTGTGCAGATTGAGACTTAAAATACAACACAAAAAGAAACAGCCACCGAGCATTAAAAAGAAATTATACGTAGAATCAGTAAATGATTAAACAACCCAAAACTTGTACAAAAAGATGCTTGACGAAAAGAACAAAGGCAACCCGATCAAAGACTTATATGATGTTGAAGAAAGCTGGGGAAAAATCAGAGAAAATCGGGCGAGGGGGCTTTGGCGTATAGAGAAGTCATCACAAAGTCTAAGCCGTTTGCTAAGCAGGGGTATAATGCAGAGGTGAAATCATTGGCAACAGAGAAATGACGAGCTTACCTCCGATACAAAAATAACAGGTCAGAAACAGAACACTATGGATACAAATAAATAAGAAACAGAGTAAACGCTCCTTCAGCCACAGCGATTGCTTCCCCGCATACATTACGTATACATGCATGGTGGGATTAAGGATGGGTGCGGTCAAGATATGATCGGAAGGAATGGAGTTCAGGTTTTGAGAGGGAAGATACTACCCCAGTATTCATCTAAATAGCCGCACATGATGTGCGTAAAGGCAGTTATCATGTCGTTATGTGTGCGAGGAAAACCCCCTGAAAAAACCTCATACAAGGTAGACGGGAATGGGGATCGAACCCATATATATATATATATATATATATATATATATATATATATATATATATATATATATATATATACATATTATACAAGGTGACTCGTAAGTTTTGTCCCAATCATCAATTTTTTTTAAAATCAAATAACGGAAGCCTGTGCGAATTGATGTTGACTTCATTTTATCCTTTAGTTAGACAGATTAGCTACTACTTAAAATTATACAGAGCGATTAAATAATTTTGCAAAATATTAAATATAACAATAAGTCGAAAAATTTTTTTTTTTCATCACCCTGTATCTAAAAATTGACTCGGTCAAGGGATATTGATTTTGAAATCTTCGAATACAGCATATTATAATGATTTTGTTCCTAAAGTTTCGTTTCAATCCTATGAGTAGATTTGGAGATAGAGTCTGGCAAGTTTCGCCAAGACAAATCAAATTAAACTGTTGGCGTTTTAAAGGAACCAATATGTTATCTTTTATGGTTTATTGTATAAGCTGGATTGAATTTGTAACGTCCAGAGAGTAGTTTTAAATTATGATACACAAGTCAGCATGTGCACATGTTGTGTAAAGTGAAAACCAGAAATATACACCAGACACATTGTTTAACTCGCCTATAATGTACCAAAAGTCAGTAAAACGGTTATTAACAGGGAAAAGGAATACGTCTAGTATTTGTACTGTCCCTAGTATATTGATCATGATACGTTAAGGTATAAAACTATATTTACACCAAAAACTAATACTAGGACTATGAGTGGTAATAGTCAAACCGACCAGTAGTCGTTTGGTTTTCGATATAGTTAAGAGCATTGACTAAATATTATTTGGTCGATGGTTAGAGTTATAGTATAGAGGGCTAACTAGATATAAATTGGAAATGTTGTACATACGCCTATCTTGATGAATTATAAATAAATGTTATTGTTATTAAGAATTCTAAGTGATAACTAAAACTGTTGATATTTTGCTGTGAGATCTTAGAACGGGTGTACTTCGACCCAGAGATATAAACGAAGGTTCCTAACAGTAAAAAAATATTTTATAGTATAGGTTTGACTACGAAAAAAAAACAGAAACAAAAAAATAGTGCAACGCTTTCCTCCTAAACCGGTCGAAAGATGGAAGACCTATCTGCGAAATCTACAGTCATTAACAATAAATATTTTATTTGTTATTACTGTTACATTCAATCGCATAGTATAAAATTTGAAATATTTTTAAATTGGTCTCGGAATCCTTGTCCCAGTTTCAATAAAAAGATTAAAAGATGTTTGTCTGTTATATATACCTATTCTAATTAACAATTAATAAAATACTTCGCCAGCAGGTTTAGAATTCAAGTATGCTAGATATTTATACCTACCGACTCTTTTTAATATAAATACACTGATAATTTTTCAAATTTAATATTTTTTTCATTTAAAATATCTCAAAACGATTCGAACTAACAGTGACTTCTGGAATCAATGAAAAATTGACAAACAATATAAAAAACATTTGAGATTGTTAAAACCAAGCATAGGAGGTCTCTCACTAGGGAACACACAATACATCAGTTTAAATGAGTTTACAAAAAATATTTCAGTATTTTTTAACCATTATCGACCTTTAAATTTTCGTCTTGCCAAGCTTACATTACAACTTCTATAAAATGACAATAAAATTGAAGTAAATAATACCAACTATCGTACAAAAAGACGAAACACTCTTTGTATTTTTTAAAATAATGTAAATTATGAAACAACGAACAACCTAATTTTGTAATTTTTGTCGTTGAATGATTGTTTACTCAATGCTTTTGGTAACATTTTGTATAATGAGGATTATGTATTTTTTTACCTTATGTATGTGTAACATACCTATTAACATATTAGGCCGTTTGTTAGTCTTTGTAATTGATAGTCAAACAGTCTTTGAAAGCCTTCATGAATCTATTTAGCTGTTATTTTAAGTTTATTGTTAATTACCAGTTTCTATTGACTGCGTTATTAGTTACAAGTTTCTGTTACTAAAGGTTTTGTTTGTTATTGTTAAGATTCTGTTGCAATTTGTTTCGTTTTTAAATATTAAGTTCGTGTTTCACGCTGTGTTTACTCTTTGTACGTAAGTTTTAATAATTTATCAATTTATTTCTAAAATGGCTTTCGTAGCTCATTTAAACTGCTACACATGCAACAGGTTATAGAATCCCAGGCAAATATGTCTCCAGGAATTTGGGATAGAGTCACACCACCTTTGCTTCCATGTGGTCAGCGCCAACTGTTTACTCAAGATGCGAAAGCATCAAGGTTAATAACAAAAACTAGATGGATCGTTGAATCTAGACACGGACATTTTAAATCAATGTTTAAGTTTTTCAAAGGAGTTCTTTTATTCCACCAAGTTTTATATATATATATATATATATATATATATATATATATATAGGGATTTACACAGAATTGCTGGAGCAATAATTAATCGGTTTCACGGATTAATTGAATTGCCGAAGTTGATCTGGCTACGGAAATCTTGAAAAGTCAACAGAAGTTAATGTAGTACTAGCCAGGGATGAAAATCACAATCTTCAGCAAAGAAATGGGCGATGGAGAACACTAACGCACAACCATTTTCCTCGACTAACATTGGAATATTTACAAAATCTAACAATCGGCATTTATCAAATTAACTTAGCTCCATCTTATATCCAAGATTCTTTTCAAAGAGAAAACAATGAAATTTTTGAAGTTGCTGAAGTCTGGGAAATATATGCTATGGATAGTGTGGAATGACGAAGAAGATAATGGACCACCTATAGTTGGCTATTACTGCACTTGCAAATCTGGAGGCAAAACTGTTGGAACGTGTTCGCATGTGGCAAGTATCTTATAGTTTCTTGGATTTTAAGGCATCGACCAGGTATCCTTCAAATTTTAAATTATGTAGTTGATGCGGAAACAGAAACCATGATAATGACGAAAACTATCTATCAACTAATTGATTGAAAAATCTGAATTTCTTGGTATATCTATGCTAAAAACTGTTTCACTACCTATGTAAAACATAACCCATTGTCATATTTACTCGTGTCAGGTACTTGCGTATAGAGACATTTTCAAATATCTATTTTTGAGTTTTCGAGTTATTTGAATTGTTCAAAAATACAACCCTAGGTCGTATTCTAATATCACACTTTTAGCGGTAAAAGTGGTATGCTTAAAGTACATTTTAATAAGACAAATATCTCAAAAATGGATCTTGCGTAAATTTTTTACCAGTGACAATACAAGAGATAGCAGTAGTACGGAAAAAGTAAAAGATTAACTGCTCCTTAAATCTTGCTCTCTTATAACCTTTGGCTTTTGATTTATGATCATTCCTTTACGCATTAGTTTAATACATAAAGGCTAATTTATGATCATTTTGGTGTAGTCAATAAATCATTAAAAAGAGAACAAGAAGATCGCTATAGGCAGATGGTACTTCATACTACAAGCATATAACCCACCCAGGTATTATGAATGTGTAAAAGCCGGTAAAAATATTTTCTTGCCGTTTGAAGTCCTGCAGTTATTTCACTGGGTCGAAGTATATCCCTTCTAAGTTCTCACGGCAAAATATCGACAGTTTTGGTTGTCGTCACTTGGAATTCTTAATAACAATAATGCATGTTCCAATCTATATAGTGAGCCCTTTACACTATAACTAACTAATTCGAAATTCAAACGACCGGTCGGTTTGACTATTACCACTCACAGTCCTAGTACTAGTTTTTGGTGTAAATATAGTTTTACACCTTAACGTATCATGATCAGTACAATAGGTACAGTACAAATACTAGACGTATTCCTTTTCCTGTTAATAACCGTTTTACTGACTTTGGTACATTATACGCGTGTTAAACAATGTGCTTGGTGTATATTTCTGGTTTTCACATTGCACACCATGTGCACATGCTGACTTGTGTATCATAATTTAAAACTACTCTCTGGGCGTTACAAATTCAATCCAGCTTAAACAATAAACCATAAAAGATAACAGATTCATTTGATATGCCTTGGTGAAACATGCCAAACTATCTGCAAATCTACTCATAGGATTGAAACGAAACTTTAGGAACAACTTGATTACAATATACTGTATTCGAAGATTTTAAAATCAATATAACTTGACCGAGTCAATTTTTAGATATAGGGTGATGAAAAAAAGAAAGGTTTTTCGACTTATTGTTATATTTAATACTTTGCAAAATTATTGAATCGTCCTGTATAATCTTAAGTAGTACGTAATCTGTCTAACTAAAGGATACGTAAAATGAAGTCAAAATCAATTCCCACATACAGAGGGATCCATTATGATTTTAAAAAGAATTGATCATTGGGACAAAACTTATGAATCAGCTTATATAATATATATTTATAACTATTTACTTAACCAACACAATATCATATCCAATGAAGAGTCTTTCACAGTAGCAATTAATAAAACAAAATAATTAAAAAAAAAACTATAATGTCAAAATGTGTATCACCCTGTAAATAAGATTGAAATCGCATTTAGAAGATAAAATGAACATCAGTACTTTCAAACCAAAAATAATGAACATGGCAAAGTAGGTATTTTGAAACTTTAACACCCTGTATTTTTAAAACTAGGATGGCGTTGTGCCTATCAACAATATTGATGAGTACGACAAGAACTAATATATATCAATAAGTTAAACATTTCAACCGAAGGCTACTTTCCATAAGAAAAGGGCGTTGTCCTTTCCAAAAGTTAGCCCTTTTTTTGTTCAAAATTAAAATAATTCAGTAATCTTTAAAGTTAGACCCTTAATACCCTATACCACAAAGCATCTACTCTTTAAGGTCTCTTCAAAAATGTAATGAAATACCGGGCGTTTCATAAAAAAAAAAACACAACTTTGGGTCACCATTGACTATTGGAAAATATTTTTAGAATATAGTGCTCATGTTTCTCTACAAGTGTTGTGTTTAAAATTTTTATTTATCTGTATTTGTATAGGGGGTATGGACCACTGCGCCCATATAAATATATATATATATATATATATATATATATATATATATATATATATATATATATATATATTGGTGTAATTAAATGTGTGATCCTGAATTTTTGAATATAACTATTTAACAAAATCACTACAAGCTAATGGACATTCACTTAAACTTATTAATAATGTTTTTACACCTGCTATACATAACCCTAAAGAAAAACTAGTGCTTAACGATGGTACTGCTTTTCTTCCTTTTATAACTAATGTTATAGATACAATTGAAACAATTGTAATTAATCATGGCATTAAGACTGTTTTTAAACCTACAAGAAAAATTAAAGAACATTTAAGGTCACCTAAAGATGTTTCAAAGGCATTATCATCTTCCAGAGTGTATAAGTGACCTAGTTCTTGTAGAAAAGTATATATTAGAACCATAAAATGTAGTTTTTATACAAAATGTGTAAAACATATGAGATGTTGTAGATTAGGTTAGCGAGAGAAATCTGCGGTAGCTGAGCATGCTTTAAATAATTTATTATTTCATGACATTCATTTTAATAATATACAAATATTGGCAAGAGAAACTCATTATTACGTTCGTTTAAAACGTAAAGTTATTTAGATACATAAACATCCTAATAACTTCAATAGGTAAGAAGCATATCTCCGGTTAAATAGGATTTGGCATTTGGGAATAAAAAAAGGCACAATGGTACGTCTCTATTTTAATTTTAGCTTTTGAAATGACTAGCTTTTTTGCTAGACCTTAAAGTAAATGCTTTACCAATTGTATTAAATGTACTACATTGTATTTTCACTGCAAAATAACTGTCTAACCAACCACGTCACATAAAATGGGGAGGAATTAGTTAGCTCGACTAGCGACTCAGCCAAACGGTCCTGAGACCGCAGAGCACTCGGATAGCGTGGGTGTTTTGAAGTGTTGATAAAGGGTAAATAGATGGTTAGGTTAGTTATAAAACGAGAAAGAAATTGTAGGCAGAAAGATAAGGAGAACAGACAAGAAATATGCGCCACAAGCTTTAAAGAAAGCAAAGATCAATTATTAGTTCTTGGATGAGAGTCCCTGTAAAGCTTGAACCATGGAAGAAACAGGAAGAACAGATAAACGACAATTCCCTTAACAAGCGTAAATGTAATTATAAATTTACGAACAATAAATAACCTTTGTAAATTTTAATATCTATACATAATAATAACAGTGCATGCCTATCCCAACATGCAATTTTACCCCAACCCCAAAGATAAGAGTAGCCTTACCTGACTAACACAATGTGAAACATTAAACTTTCGTAATTAACATATATTTTCAAAATGATTAGTGACGAGGGCAAGTCGCGAGTTTTTACGGGTGATAAACTCATCTTTAATCAATTTAGCTAATTTAATATAAGAACGTAATGTCCCTCTCTGTTACTCAGAAACATCTTTCATAAAACGTAACCCTGAAAAGGAAAATTTATATATACATATATAACCGCAATAGTTTTACGTTCGAAAGGAAACACTTGAACTTGCTTTTCGTTTCACAATATCCAAGAATAAACCCCCCTTAACAATGAAAAATTCAAATACATACAGACAATCGGAGAAGCTTGTTCAGTTCATATACTAACCTTGACTAATCAATTTCCAATTAGAGATCAATGATCTGAACACTCTTATCCCCAGTAAAAGAAACTTTGTACTTAAAGAGCTAACAAATATAGTATAAATAAGACGACATAGACAACCGGTATATACAAATTATGCTTTGGGTTACTGCTACTGAGCATAATAGCATAAACAGTAAATAATATAATATCAAAGATGCAAGCTAAATGCTAAAAGAATACTGGATGTTGTATGTAAAAGTTCAGTGATAATCACTTTGAATTTGGTTAAATTAAGTACACAACATATTAGTTAATGATTGGATCAACTTATAATAGTTTTATACTAGTGAAATCTTTACGAAACTTAAGTGAATTCGGCTATCAAGAAGACATCGAAGTTGCAATAAAGGTAAACAATGTATTTAAAAAAATGTTGTAATATGATTAATTTAAAGGCACTTTTGTGTAGATACTATAGTTATCCCTGCGGAAGGCAGCGTCTAATCGATGATAGGTTAAGAGCACATCGTAGCAAAACCAAAAGCGAGACGAAAGGTACACTAACGGATATTCAAGGACTATGTAAAGTAAACGAAGAGAATGACAGTTAGAAAAAACTCTATAGATCGCAGATATATTTGTTTGTGAAAAAGTTCACATCTAAACCTGGTGATTTACACACCGAAGAACAGCAACCAGAGAAATTTTCTAAAATATATTTTACACCATACCAAAACGGCCGTTAAAGGAGCAAGGCATTCAACACATTTTTTTAAATCAAATTTTAAAATTGTTAAACAGATGTATTTCAATAAAGCATATTTAGTAATATGTAATTATTCAATGGTATCACTATCTAGTGGTAATTTAGCAAACTAACAGGTATCTATAAAATGTATGAATTTAAAGCTAACCAGAACCCACATACAGATGTCACTAGCATGTTTATTTTAAGAACTTTTGATCAATTATAATACACGGTAAAGGCAGCAAATACAGAAAATTTAGATCATTACGGTAGACAAATAAGTAATAAGTAATCCTTAAATAACAATCCTAAATATCAAGTCACAAATAAATTTTGTTTTACCAAACAGTAATAATTAGAGAAAATTTAAGAATCGACCAGAAAATATCCGATATCGATTTTTGCACGTTACACAATTATTAAATAAAAACTATTTCTTAGTTATGAAAATGTAAATTTTCACCATTACACATAATAAAATACTTATCTTTTTTGGACTTTTTTAATAGCGTATTTTTATATTATACAATTTCAACGTTTCGATAACACTTACAGTTATCTTCGTCAGTAGTAATAACTATTAAAATTGTTAAAGATGTTGAAACAATTTTATGAAAGTTGAAAATTTTTTTAGATTGTATAATATAAAAATACACCATTAAAAAAAACCCAAAAAAGATAAGTATTTTATTATTTCTTGGTTAGATTTAACTAGATTTTTGATCGGTATGTCAAGTTATTATTTGTGAATGTTTTTATGCATTTTAAAGTTTTTCACAACTTTACACTTACATCATAATTTCATTAAATTTTGTTAAATTTGCTCTTTGATTATGACATTTTTTACTGTTAGCCTTCGACCGTTAGAGGGTATTCTGATTTGTTATCTTCAAGACAGTTTAATACTATTTAATTGTGTTATGGATCTAGTTATTTTTTACTAAAATTAGATTCCATAGTTGGCTTTATACGTTTATCAAACTGTTCTATTAATAGCTGGCTTATGTTTGCGTTTTCATCTTTTTCATACTTCGTAATTTGTTTCAACATCTTAAACAATTCTTAAAGATATTACAACTTACTACTGAGGACGATAACTGCAATTGTTATCGAAAGGTAGTAGATTTGTATAAATGTAAATATAAAAAAATTACACCAAAAACCCAAAAATTAAGTATTTGAATTATGTGCAATAATGGTAAAAGTTTATATTTTCACGTTCAAACATAATTGATGTATAAAATAGTAATAATATTTTTAATAAAATCTACAAAGGTCCCGAGAGGAAAAACCTTTGATTATTGGTTACATCACGTGGATAACATATTGCATTGAAAGTAAATGTTGTAAAAAGAGAACCAAGTATATATCAAATGATTATAAGCATGCTTAGAGTATAAACTATACATAAAAGAAGAAAATTTATAGTTTTAGTAGACACACGCTAACAGCATTACTTTTACTTTTCCTTTTTAACATTCGCACTGCAATGTGTAGCTGTGCAGTTCAATAGAGATAAAACTTATCATTACTGAATAATTCATCTATCCACGTAGTATTATATTTAAACGCAAAAACACGCGTCTAAATAGTACAAACATACTTGACCCATAAAAAGCCTTTATTAGATTTAACTCTTAACCTTAACATTAACTGCTATACCTACTTAAGTGGAATGAAAGCTAGATAAATCTCAAGAAAGTTTAAGACTTACCTCTTTCATGTTTCTTTGTTCATCAGCAGGAGATCCATCAATTTCATTTTCTTTCACTTTAATTTTTGGCTTTTGAAGTGTAAGTTTAAAACTATTACGCCCTTTTTTCTTTTCGCCACGATTTAATTTAATCACAGTTTTAAGTGTTCCCGTATAATCATTCTTAACAACTTTATCTTTTTTCGCTTCTTCCGCCTCTTTTAAGCTTTGCAATCCTAACGCCTGAAGAATATCACCTTTCAAAGCTAAGTTTTCATTAACGTCGTCTTTTTGTAACAAAGCATCAACAAAATTATCACTCGATATGTTTATATTATCTATATTTTCTAAATTATCACTATTTTGACTTGGAATAATGTCTTCCATTATATTTTCACAGTCATCTTTTTCAAAAATTTCTTCAACTGTTTCCTGAGATTTCAAACAAATTATTTCCTCGTTATCATTATCACAATTTTTTTCTTCTGCGTTTTCAGTATTATTTCCGTAAAATTGAGATGTAGTGATTTGTAAATCTGAACCTTCGTCTTCCTTGGATTTTCTTAAAGATAAGCGTGTCGTTCTTTTTTCTGGATCGTCTACATTAACATCATTAAATGTTTGTTTCATTTGATCTAAAATAATTGACTTTTCAGGCACTTTTGAACTAACACTTTGTCCACTAACGTCCGAATTCTCTAAATCTTTCTCTAAATAAGGTTTTTTTGATTCTTCATTTTCGTTTAACGTAGGAACTTCTGTTTTGTCTTCATTATACACATTTGAATTATTATCCATTCTATGTTCTTTTTTAATTTTCACCTCTAAAGGTGAAGAATCCGTAGATGGGGTTTCCTCAAGAACAGTTTTCGTTTTTGATTTATCATCAACATTTTCAAGATCATTTTCTGTACTTTGTTCCAAATTAGATGGTATTTCTTTTTTTATCTCTACTTTAGATTGCTCTTCCTTTTGGTCCGTATTATCACTGCAAGGAAATGAAGCTGTATCAGCAAAACTGCTATCAGATTCATAACCCGAAAGTTTTGATACTGATTTCTCAGATCCACTAAAATCAGAACATAAGCGTTTTCTTTTTCTTGATTCTAAACCGTCTAATAATAGTCCCCTTTTTTTACGGTGCTTGCCATTTCGAAGAAGTTGTGGAACGTCAGAACGTGTACTATAAGGACTGCTTCTCCTAACTAAAGTTGTATCCATACTTTGCCTAACTTTTGAACCACGTTTTGATCTAGGTGTAGGAGCTCTTAGTAAATCAGGGTTATTAATCGCATCTACCGAGCATTTTTCTATGCTATGTCTTCTATTACAAATAGGCAACGATAATTGGTCTCTTTTACTAACACTGAGATCTAACATATCAATTAAATGTTTAGCGGATGCATCTATTGTTATGTTTTCTAAATTATGTTCCACGTTTTCCTTTTTTGTTGCTTTCTTCTTAGTTACGTCAAGCTTTGGTTTTCTATTATAAGGCCTTTTAATTCTTACTGGTTCCGTTTTAACTGTTTCAACTACTTCTTGTTTTATATCTTCATTCTTGATTAAATATGTTAAATCTTTCATGACATCTTCAATAGATTCCTCTGTAGTTTCCGGTTTATGTCTTTTCAATTTAGGTTTTTTACTAATTTTTTGTTCTTCTTCTAACATTATTTGACTCAGTATAGAATTAATTGTTTCGTCTATACTTGAATAATTATTGCTACTTTCTACTTTACCTTTTTTTGGGTTATCTACAGTAGGCACCTTTTTAATTCGTTTCTTTGCAACTTTCTTTTCTGTATTAGGTACACTGATAACAGGTTCTAAACCTGCAAGCTTAGCTTCTTCCAGCTTTCTTGCCTCTTCCTGCTTTCTTGCCATTTCTATTTCAATTTTTTTTCTACGAATCCTTTTTGGTTTTATGCCATTTTTAAGTAATGACGCTTTTTTACTTTCCAAATTATTTTTTGCATTGTTTAGTAGAGCTTTAGCAATATGTTGTTTAATTTTAACAGGTTTCTTTTCTCTAGCTTTAATGTTTAATGCTAAAGTTTTACTAATTGCTTTTCTACCAACAGGTTTAGTAATTTTTTTTGCATACGTACTTTTACCAGATACTGATTTAACATTTGCTTTATGTGGTGAAGTTTTAACCGTAGAAGATTTTGTAGAAACATCGTCACTTTGAACTAATTCAGTCTTTGTAGCAGTCAGTTTTGTGGCCTCAGGAACTGCACTACCTTCTTTGGGAGGTATAGGAGATGCAGATGATTGTTTTCTGCCAATTGTCACTTTCTTTTCACGGTTTGCCATTACATTTGTGTTATCTTGTCAGAACCTAAAACAAAAAAAAAGATAAATTAAATTACGAATTGCATAAAAAATTATTCTTTAAGATATACATTAGAGTTAGATATAGGTATAATGAAACACACTAATTGTAAGTATAAGTTTCTCTCACGTACAGAAGGACTTAAAAAAAATTTGATAGAATTCTGTCCCACTAGCAATTGTCTCTCCAAGCAGTGACCGCAAATTATTTGCAAGTACTAAAATTTATTTATGGCTTCCTTTCTACGCGACTCTATATCTAGGTCTAATAAATGCTCGATTTTTTAGGGAAACTAAGATACATAATATAAATTACGTGACAGGAATTGGATTGTTTACGTAATGCTAATATATTTTTCGTCTAATCAGTCGTATTTATCAATTTACCATGCCTACGTTTAGATCGGTAGATGGATTTGACCCTTCATAGTAGGTTATTACGGTTGGCAAAAGCAAACATGGCGGGTAAGTAATTACTTACCGTTCTAAAACAGTAAGTTAAAATAAGTGTTTCGTCTATGCATTTGCATCAATGGGAACCGTGACTACTCTATAATTTCGTTTTCTTCACTCAACCGAAGAATTAAAAAAAGACATCGGACGAAAAATAGTATAAACATCACGAACGTTAAGGCCGTAACTAGTCTCAGACAATATTTGATACTTAGTTCAGTCTTCGAAATGTAAACAACCGTTCTTAATACGTAATATACCATTACGGCAGTATAATTAAATACCTTAATTCTATTTTAAATATTCCCGGCCGCCCAAAGTTGGAAGTTTACGTATTGCATTACATAATTAGGACGAATATTGCTTAACAGGGTTTCCAGCAGCAAAGACATATGAAGTAAATTAAGATATATTGTTAAAATAAAAATCTGGTGTGACACAACCTTCCAAGAAATGAAATCATTTAAATAATTTTTTTTAGGGTATTATGTAACCTCTTTTTTAATACGTGAACAATATTGTAAAAACAAAGACAATTATCTAAGTCAGATGGACGTTTAAAAGTTTATGTCAGATAATAAACATACAGATGCTAAGTTTCTATTCTGGAATCTTACTTCTTGGAATTCCATATTTAATAGCACTAATGTATGTAATACGAAATAATTCCACTATTTCTTTTATATTATTATTTATTTCTCTACGCGTTTCCATACAACATGTATCATTACCCAGAGAAAAGTAGTTATGATAACAATCACTAAGGTCAAATAGCAGTCATAAGGTGATTATTTACTATTATATGTTTGGAATAATTTAATTTGTCTGTGTGTTTATATTTGTAACATCTAATGTGTTCTTTGTATTTAATATCAAAGTGCGTGTTTGTTAGTCCTATATAAACAGAAGTACGGAATGTACAGTTCAATTAATAAATACCCGACTTCAAAATGTCTTGGCGTTAAATAAACATTAGTGTTAATTGACAGATAATTTGTACTCTTGAGTTCTAACTAAAGTGTCGATTATATTTGAAATGTAACCATTTGCTTGTGCTTTATGTACTAATGATCGATATGCAGCCAACTTATGTGCTTTATGGTTACATGAATCGTTTGGAATTGTAATGTCTGTATGTGTAGGTTTTCTGAATGTGGATAGCTCAAACTTGCTATGCGAATTAATTTTTTGTTTAAATCTAGAAAAGTAATGGTTCTATTTTGTCCTTTCTCTAGTATAAATTTTATTTAAGGATGTAAATTGTGAACATTAATTAAAAAATAAGTTCTAGAATGTTTTGATTTGTACCTTATTATGTGGTTTAGCTTATCTGCTAAAACATGATTAGGTGCTTGGATGTAAGAAACTACTGGTTTAATGGGCAAATTTGGTTTGTGGATTTTTATGAGACCGAATAGTTTTGGTGCTTCTGGGTTCTTGTATAAAATTAGTTGTTTCTTTACATAAGTGAAGCAGACATTGCAGTTTTGTAAACGTTGTCTCACATTATTTTGTGAAATTATGTTGTACCATTTCTATTTAAAATTTTTAATTTTCGTTAATAAAGTTTTGTCTTGTTTCAACAAGAACTCTACAAGTAAATTACCAAATCGCATTCTACTGCTAAAGATATTTAGTTTTTTTAATGAATATAGGAAAAGGGCAACACTTAAAACACACATACACCCAACCGACTGGCCGCCCGCCCACCTACACTCACACATACACACATAATTAAACCTACGGCAATCATTCCAGAATCACTTTACGTTTGTATATTGTTGGATGCCTATATTGTTAGGTGCAACAGAAATATTTTATTTCACCCCTAACACGCCTTAAGTACAGAGTTATCTCTACAATTCATGACTGATTTCCGTCGATCTGGTTTTTATCCGTCATCAGCCATAAGTATTGTAGGTAGTTTTCATCGAGCTATTTGCGCATTCCCTGACTTTTCAAGGTTTTCCCTCACTATTTTCAATTCCATGACATTTTTCAGGTCGCTACAAACCCTACTAAAAAAATAAAAATATCACCGATTAGGACTGTAGTTATTGATTGCTCTGATGATTATATGGCGAAATCAAAGTAGGGTCAGTTTTTGTTACGCTAACATTCAACACACATAGAGTAAATATTTTAAAACTTAATACTTATTTTAATGGAAAATGCGAAAGGATACTATTTCCCACGGAATTTTTGTTATAATTTAATAGCTTTTAAACGGTCCTATTTCGTGAAAAAAAAAGGTCGATTTTCGGCAGGCGCGAGTGCAATTGCTGGAGTTGAAGTTTTATTAGACGTTCTATTGCTACATATAACAATTATGAAGAGTTTGTGGCAAAATATAAATGATAGTTTCAAAAATATAAACGCGAAATTTTCTTTTTTTTGTTGATGTGGTTCCTCTAATAAAATAAGTTTCCCCTAATAAAAGTCTTGTAAACAAACACATTCATAAGCACCACCGCCTTGGTTTTAAGTCGCGTGCATAAACCTTTGAGGTGTTCGTAACGGTAACAAACCAAATATTAAGGGATTACTATATTTAAGCGTAAATAAGTACTTAGAATATAGATTAAAAATCTAAACAAGCAATTCAATAAACTGGTGCAAACTTTAGAAAACCCCGTCACAATAAGACCGTTTTGAAAAAAGTACTCAAATATTAAGGGATTACTATATTTAAGCGTAAATAAGTACTTAGAATATAGATTAAAAATCTAAACAAGCAATTCAATAAACTGGTGTAAACTTTAGAAAACCCCGTCACAATAAGACCGTTTTGAAAAAAGTACTACTTAATTATTACACGATATCCAAATTTTATATTTATAACACTTGTAGACAACTGAAAACGTGACATGATAACCTGTATTTATTTTCGATTATTGATGACGCTTGATGATTATGAAACACGTCAAACTTCAATTATAAATCTGACACCTTAATTACGAGCTGGTTATCAACGGCTTTATTGCTTTGTATTAAACGCAAAGAAATGTGTAGATGAATACAGTCTGGTGGTTTCTTGATCATCTCTTGCCTCGTTGTAACCTTAACTGTTTTATTTTCACCTTTTCATGGCAGTTTAATTTTATTGATTTTCAGGTGTGCTTGATTCAGCCTTAATTGTACTGTTTCTTTTATTGTGTGTGTAACTTAACCTACATTATTATTTTACTTTTATTTTATTAATAATATTTGCCAACCTGATTAATGCAATGATTTTATTTTGATTTTATCGATGACAATTGTGTGATTACACTGTTTCTTTAATAATTGTGGTTCTGAACACCCTTTCGCCTAACGTGATAAAGCATTTAAGAACACTTAGTAGGATGCCTAGGGGGGTTTTGAATTTCCAAGAGAAGCCTATGAACGGCTACAATAATTTTTTTTGTATCATAAGCGAGAGAAAAACAGGAACTGAGAATATCATTTCAAAGTTTAGAAACCATGTAAAAGAATGTCGATTGTGGCCGTTTGGTACAAGTAGATTTGTGGCATATATTGATGATGTGAATGAGCGAACCGAGTATTTCTAGCAAAGAGTACAATAACCATTGTAATACGGATAGTACAAAGAAAGAATTGAAACAATTCTTTTATGCTCAAGGAATTTTACGCCAGAAGTTAAGGAAGGGCCATTTATAACCTTAATCGTTCTTCTTTGAATACGGTAAACGTAAACGATATCCAGAGCGTATTCGGGAGCACCAAAGCATAGGTGACAATTTTAGATGAGATCGATTTGGGCCCTTATATAGCAGGAAGAGAATTCGGGAGGTAAAGTAGTGCTTAGATCTGTAAAACAAGCATATCTATTTTATGAACAGCTGCTTTAGTAGCTGACAGAAGATGACCAACCGATGATAGATTTGAAGATACAGTCAAATTGCTTTTGATTTTTGCCGTTACATTATCGTTGGATTTTATGATTTTGTATACATTTTAAACTGATCTAATGATACGTGTGTTAGCACATCGAACATTTTTTTTTCTTTTATTCGTTTTATTATGATTTATAAATGTAAATTACTTGTTGCGTATTACTTATTGATTAATAAACAGATGGGTTTTCTTGATAATTCTTTCCCAAGTTTGCAATTAATGGGTTGAAATCAGTGCGCAAAGCTCGTTAATTCTAATTTGAGAAATGTTATTGTTTGCTCGTCTCACTATGACGCAACAGTTAATCTGATCCCTGTCTCGTATAATTAATATAACATGGCGTAGAATACCACTAGACGGCTAATTATTTACCTGGTTTAAGTTATTTCAAGTAACTTCAGTATTAGGGTTTGATATATTTCTAAACATTGATTTATTGCGAGTAAAGTCAATGTAATGCAATCAAATAATTTTAGAGAGATTTGTATTATTAACAGTGTTAAGATAAGTGTATTAAATAATTTTTACAAGAATTTGCATTAGTGCTAATAGTTTGAATATTATGCCTTTTAATTATTTTATAGTCTTTAAATTGTTGAGAGTAACTTCGAATTACGCTCCTAAGGATAAGGTAGCTTGTGACATTACAAGAGTAAGCATCTTTTTTCTCGCAACATACTTAATATGGCATAAAAATAATTGTGCCCTTTCTCCTAAGAACCTGGTGAAAAAAATAAGGTTTTCATCACTGCATGTATGAACAAAAATATTTCACGGTGACCAACACCATACTACCGTAACATTTATTTCTTGCACAGCGATACAATAAGTTTGGCCTTTTTCCCAGGAGAATTTACGTTTTATACAAATTTTCAAAAAAAGTTTAACTGAATTACGCCACACGTTTTCGGCACACTCACTAGAAACTTCTACAGAGCGAAGTAGAAGAGCTACAAAATCTGAATCCATCACTAAGTATACTTATTACTGTAAAAGTTTTGAATTTCCACACGACCCTGAAAAGGTTTCCAACTCTTGATTTATTCAGGCTTTAAGTTCGACTCATAAAATGCATCGTTATCATACAAACTGATTACACACATCCATAGATACACCTTTATAAGTATTATGTTAATTATACAAATCGAACTAGAATAAGTACAGATGCAAAAACGCACAAAATATGCGCGTAGTAGTAGTGTTGTTGGCGTAGCCTAACAACACGGTCGATTTTTCGTTTTCACCTTCTTTCCTCTTAAGTACAAAGTTGCGTATTAAAGTAAAGCTCATATTATCCATATACTATATGTAAATACATAGATCATTTGCTTGGAATCTGTAATTGATCATTAATATATTGATATCTTCCAAATTCCAAATTGACATACCTAATTATTATTTTGCAGGTACATTATGTTGTTAAGATGAAATCCTACCTTTGACATTGATTCCAAGTTGGACAAGAGTTTACTTTAAAAAAACAGCTATTGACGCTTTTCGCCTTAATGATATCATTAATTAAAGAAGCATTCATCGCATTCTTACCCTTTCAGGTTTTTAAGTTTCACGTTAACACATTCATATCTCATTGCTGTTCACTATAAACTGTTTAATAGGCATTTGGTGTTAATTAAGACCATAATTTGTTAGACATTACATTTTTATTTGTTTATTTTCATAAACGGTCAAAGTTACTTATATCAAAAGTAAACGTTTATTTCCGAATAAACATTCATTACAAATTAGTCACCTAGTAATCAAACCGATAATCTGTTCCACTTCTACTCGAAACATTTATCCGTTATCAACTGTGAATTTGTTATAACAAAGTTTATTAATAATTATTTAATTAAATACTACAACGTTTAATATATGTTTTATATATGTACATAAGTGAATTAAAACTAGGACACCAAGTTGTCAAGGCTGTTTCTAGTAAATCAATGCCCTTATTTGACTAAGAGTTTTAAGACTTACATATAAACTAATAACTACATATGTAAAAGCATTATCGTCTTTTTGATTTCTAAAATTGAACTATGAACATAAAATAGTAATATAATGTTAATAGTAATTAAGTATTCATACACATTAACGTGTATTCAGTAGTAAATAGTAGTTTAATAGTATATTTATTTTGCAAATACCAATTATGATGTAAAAAGTTTCGGATGTATGTAAATATTATTAATACTTACAAAATTATGGAAAGTAGAACGTAAGTCTAGTTTTAAACACGTATAACGATTGCAAGCGGGGTGTTTTAGGTTTAAACGTAGGAATCGCGCAAGCTCTTTGTCCCAATTTGGAATTTTTCTAAAATACAACGAATAAAGGAAATTTATCATAGATTTAAATATAGAAAATGTCTGGAAAGTGTTAATTTTAAACTACGACATCATACAATACCGAATTCTATTGAATTTTTGTATTGCTATGATTCACGTATACAATTTAAAACATTTATACCAAGAAGTTTTATAGTAAAACCTACCTTCGAAAACGTTGCTCTTATTCATATTCATTATGAACGGCCTTAAAAATCTCGAACATATACTTTGCAAACTGAAATTGCCTTTTTTTTCCGGCGGAAATTATTCATTAATAATGTCACAGAAATGTCATATGTATAATTTCCATAAATATAGACTTCAAATCGTATGTGCTAGTAATAACACAAAAATGCAACAAAAAGTCACTTTTAATTTATTCATTTTCATATGTTTTTTGCAAACTTACGTTTCACATTGTAGTCACTTATGAATTTCTATTATCACCTCTCAACATTTTGGTATAATTAAACTTAACACGAGGATGTATCACCAATTAACCATAAAAATACTACTTATTACTTTACCATGCGTATGTTTAGATCGGTAGATTGACTTAAACCCACAGACCAAAAATAAAATGGACCCTGTATAGGGTATATTTGTATCTATTGCTTACAAGCCAACAATGTTTGTGGGTAAAAAGGTTAAAGGGTGTGGGGGGAAGTAATTGCTGGAAGTTCGAAGAAGTACGGAATGTATATTATACACAGGTATACCATACGGTAATTTACTTAAACTATAAATTATTCAAAAAAATCTGTTCTTAGATTTATCACAGCTACTATAGAAAATTATTTGGATTAAAAAGGGAAACTGTTGGAGAAATAAAAAAGCGTAACAAATCTTTTTTTTTATTCAAAAAATTAAAATGCATGTATTACAACTTCCTTACTTTATCACAGACCGCGTGCGCCAATAACACTGCTGATAGACTGTTGTGTGACATCTCAGATTCCAAACGACAATAGAATCTGATCTATTGTTGACGAGTCGATAAATGTAAATAACTGGGTCCATTTTTTGGTCTGGGACTTTTTACCCTTTACAATTAGTTGCTATGGTTATTAAAAGGAACTACGGAAGGTAAATGATTTCTTATCGTTCTATAATAGGACGGTAAGTAAAAATAAGAATTTTTCATTTAGTTCTTTGCATCTATGGAAATCATTGCTATAATATTCCTTTCTTAATTCAACCAAAGAATAAAAAAAATAAGTAAAAAAAAACCATTTTTAAAAAACGCTTTTATTGTGACTAAAAAATGATATCTTATGCTTATAACAAAGCCTATCAACACCTACATTCAAACAATGAAGTGCAAGGCACTATAAAGAGCGCACACTTTTATTTTTAGTCACAAAAATTTTTGATGTTATTGGGTAGATAAAAAAAATTATTTTATTCTTTTTAGTATATTTGGAAATAAAAACGTTTTTTAAAAACGTTTTTTTTTACTTATTTTTATTTCCTACTATTTAGTCGCTTGGGTGTAAGTTCCAACAAAGAAAGAAACTCAATTTTTCAAGGCTATAGTTTTATAAACAAAAATTTCGAACTTACTTGACCAATATACACATGTATGACGAAATTCAGCTCAACCGGAGATCGGAAAATAGTGATTTTTTTCGACCGAATACAATACTTTAACCCCCCTCCCCGGGCGAAGCCCGTTGATCTTGAACTCAACTTGTCGCATATTTGTGTGCATGGTATTATGCCAAAAGCTGAAGTCCTAAATTTCAAGGCCCTAGCTTTATAAACAATGATTTCGACCATATTTGGCCAAATTTGACCGCAACGCAGCCCCCTGACCTTGAAACTCAACTTGTCGCATATTTGCATATTTTTGTGCATGGTATTATGCGAAAAGCATAAGTCAAAAATTTGGCCGCAAAAGTCAAAGCAAAAAACACATATTCGTGTATTGTCATCAAGAATACGCATGTATGCCAATTTCAGCTCAATCGGAGATCAGGAAGTTGTTGAAAATTAAATTACAAGATTTGAATCGGATAGACAAAGTGAGTTGAATAAAAGCGTTAAAAAAGAAATATATCGGACGAAACAGTCAAGAGAAGTCTCTAAACATTGTCTCCGACCCTTTTACCGAGCGTAATACTTTTTTTTTTACATAACTGCATTGGTGATTCAGATAAGTTTAAATTTTCCTTCTACCAGGTGTTCTTACCAATTTTTGGCGGATTTTTGACACATTTTTTTTAATGAATTTGCTATACAGTGTCCCACAACTGTGGAAACGCTCAATTATCTCGGTTATTTGTAACATGAATGAAAATTGGGGAGTTTCCTTTAACAATCATGCTCTATTCAACAAAAATATTTCGCATATTCTGCAAGTCCTATCCCTATCTTCAACCATTTACGAAATTATTGACAGACCATTTCGACACTTAGACAGGATGTAAAATCTAAACTTTAAGAGATTTGCACATTCCTATCTTAGTTTTTCATAAGCTATCGATTAACAAATACAAAACACATAATCTTCTAACAAGGAATTTTTTGAAAAATTGTTTAAAACAATTACGAAACTATGTACTAGGTACTAAATTAAAATGTTTTCCTTGCACTTCTTGGCAAAAGGCTAGGTGGTAATAAAATTTTTCGATAACCTTATGAAGCATATCTTCGGTAATATCAGATTCAATTTGTATGTGTTGTCTTAAATCGTCGAGGTTCTTCGGTTTTGTAGCGTATACTTTATTTTTTAGATGCACCCAGAAAAAGTAATCTATGACTGGCCACTTTATAGAAAGCCTTCTGCCTATGCACATGTTAGGAAAAGTTGTATTCAAATATTCCCGCACTATACGAGCATAGTGGGGAGGAGCGCCATCCTACTGTATTTGTCAAACGATAGCTTATGAAAAACTAAGATAGAAATGTGCAAACTTTTAAGAGTTAAATTTTACAGTCTGTCAGTGTCGAAATGTCTGTCAATTAATTCGTAAACGGTTGAAGATAGGTATAGGACTTCGCACGTAAGATATTTAGATTTATTCCGGGTATTCAAAAATTGAATAATATACATGGTGTTCCGTTTGAATTATCAAAGTTGCCTTTAATTTGTAGTAGAAGCGGAAACACTGCATCACTGAAAATATTTTGGTTGGATAGAGCATGAATGCTAATGTAAACTCTCCAATTTTCATCTATGTCACTTTACAAATAACTGAGATAATTGAGCGTTTTCCCACTTTTGGGACACACTGTATAGTAAAGAGAGGCTAATATAAAATTTTACCATATATTCAATACTTCGTCAGAAAATAAAATCATACCTCCAATCCTGAAAAAAAAAAAAATTTACGCAAGTCCAACTTTGTTTCTTTATAGTACCTAAAAGATTATTCCTTTCATAGTGCATATCTTCACTATGGACTAAAGCACTGTGTAAAGAAAAATGAGCGCACAGTTGAAATATAAGGCTGTGAGATGCGTGCATTTTTGTTCAGAGTTATGGAAAAGAGCAAATGACCTAATTTTGCTTCTATATTATATAGCTTCCAAAATATTACTTTACTGTTGCTCTCCCTATAGACGCAAACATTAATAAAGCAGTTTAAACTTAAGGCCATGTGATGCAGGCTGCACATTAAAAAGTCGTGCGTCTGTGCATCAGGCAGAATTAATTCAAGAACTACATTCTGTGACCCGTGCGTTTTAGTCAGCATTGGGGCGAATTTTGCCCAAAATCCATTCTGATACACCAACTTCATTAGGCACGAAGCAAAATGGATTCTCTCGGTGACTGCGGCCTAGATTCTGTGATCCATGAGTGGTGGTCAGCATTTACGCCGAATATTGGTTGGTTGACACTTTTGTTAAATTTTGTTCGAAATCTAAGTTGATACCAATTTCGTTACGGACACGGAGATACGCAAACATGACCAATTCTCACTACGAGAAGTAAGTAAACTTTTTCTTGTCATAACGTTAAGGAATTGCCTAAATAACATAAATGTAAAAATATTTTTTTATTAAAATACTCGGGTTTATACGATTATGCGGTTTTGAAAAATGTGCTCTTATTGAATAAGGATAGCAAACCGTAACCGTTTTTAATCTAGGAGAGGCGGCACACATGTACAATAGCGCGTGAATGAGAGATTTGTACATGTTTGTACCTTCAATTTAAGTCAATATATTATTTGTTAGTGAGCTAAAATATTATATTAAGTGAAGACATACGAAGGTTCGAACCCAGAGCGGTATTACTGTAGTATACATATCTGAGTACATACGTATACCATAGCAGCTTCTTATCAAAAAGAAAAATGCCTAAGCATGTCCGCAGAGTTTAATTAAACAGATTGTTCTAAAGGTAAAAGATTTCTTCGAAGCGGAAAAAAAATGGCGTAAACGCGATGATTCTTAATCAAGCTACAAAGCGTACTGCGAAATGCTTGGGGATTAGTGAAAGAAGTGTTGTAAAAATATCAATTGAAAAGGGGCAAGTAGTACTGGTACAGTGTCAGGGGCGAGGCCAAGAAGTGGTAGACCGAAACTAAATATCGATGATTTTCTAAAAGGTCTTATACGAAGACATATTAAATTTTTCTATGGAAAAAAAGTTTCCAACCATAGTCGAGTTGCATCAAAGATTGACAGATGAGTGTCCGGATTTTCCACAAGTATGTACATGAAAAAGATGGGTAAAAGAAATGAATTTTACTTATAAAAAATTAGCGAAGGAAGCTGCTAAAAGAGCGGAATATTTATATCCGATTAAAAGGTACAGTGAAACGGGATGGAATATTTTTTGTACTGACGAAACATGGTGCGGCGCAAACCATTCAACAAAATTTGGTTGGGTGGCATTCGTTACCCCAGAAAACCGTGCAAGTTTGGACCGAGGCACAATTCAAGAAATAAACGGATTCAGAGGGGGAATCAAGCGACCTTCTGGATCTGGACAAAGAATGACTGTATTGGATATTAGCAACGCAAACGACTTTTTACCAGGTTGTACCAAATGCTTCATTGGAAAAAAAGGTTCGGCTGATTACCATGATGTAATGAATTAACAGCATTATGAAGAATGGTTACATGTGCTGAGAGTGATCCCCGATAAATCGGTGATTGTGCTAAATCGAGCACCGTACCAATGCAAATGATAGATCCAGATTTTCGAAACCCAACAACCGCCTGGAGAAAAAAAAATATAACTGAATGGTTGAATAAACGATAAGTTCCGTTACCAGAGCACTTTAATTCATTTAACGAAATGACGAATGAAAAAGTGGTCCAAGAATTACGAGGAGGCTTCCAGTAGTCCACTGTGAATTTAATCCAAATGAATTGATGTGGGCTTATGTCAAAAATAGAGTTGCAAAGGAAAACACAACGTTCAAAACAAAGGATGTTTCGAAACTTTACAAGTTAACAAATATCGTTTGGAGTAATTGCCTCGATCATACCAAGAAAATCGAAGATATGTACAGAGAAAAGGAAAATCTAGTAGACGTTGGTATATAACTGTTAGTTATAAATTTAGGCGACGACAATGATGATAATCACGATTTTCAGGGCATTGAGCAGGATGGCAAAGAAGATGGCGATGATTGTATATAAATGTATTTATTATGTAATTTGGAAAAAATAGTTTTCGAAATCTAGAAATTTCGCCTTTTATTGCAATTTTTAACATTACGTTAATACATGAAACCATTTTGTCGGACTATATAAATTGCGATTTCTCAGTAGAGACGACATAAGGTCGCGCGTTGAATTCTCTTCCCCTATTACATCTGCGTGCAGTTAGACGTTAATTTTGTTCAACGAGATATTTAATTCTATCCCTTGGTCAGAAATTATATAAATTAAGAAAAAGTCAATCTTTCCGTATTTATTGGTTTTAATGTACAGCATCCTGTAAAAATATTACGTATAACGCTTAGAATAAGGGAGTTAACAAGCGTGGCATTTTTGCTTTATTACACGGTTTTTAAATAATAGAAAGTGATGAAATTAGCATTAACCTCTAAGCAAAGGTGTACTTTGGCATACACCTAAAAATGAAGGCAATCCATTAATTAGTGTTTTAATTATTTATTCATAAAGATTGTTCTTGCGCGAAGAGTGGTGAAAAATGGTGTTTTTACGGATATATTTCGTTCTAGTAGTTAGCTAAATGTAACAAACAATATCAAATTACGTTCACATACACAGAAATAAATATCGATTATGATGCAGGTTGTTTAATTAAAATTGGCCTAATAGTTTTAGAAATATAAACGTTTAAAGTCAGGTGACTAAACTTTTTACTTTGATAATAGTATTACATAAAAGAAGAATCAAACACACTAAAAGAAAATTTGATTTACAGGATACCAATGGCGTGACTGCCAGGCTGATATTTATGATTAGTTTTTATGTCTGTGACAAATGTACAATAAATCGGTTATCCTTGTATTTACTGTTTATCTTAAATTGATGTATATGTACTGTACTTTGGAATTTATTGTCCCAATTTAGTGTAAATTTACGAAGAGACTTCCACGACACCAGGTGTGAAAGAAATCAATAGATTAAGTCAATCGCAGTAGAGATATGAGCTTTTCTTTATAACTAAATTGATGATGGCACGGATAGATTTTAATATACCAAATGTTTTAATTTAAGGGATCAAGGGATAATATGTTAGTTATTGTTCCTAAGTAAAGGTAAGTATATAACACCAGAGTAAAGTAGTGGTTCTGATTAATAAATTGGAGTACATCAATGTTTATAATCAAGTATCAGTTATTCAATTTATATTATAAATAAACTTGAGGGGCAAAAAAACCTACCTTAAAGTAACGGATAGTCTCAGTGAATTTATTTGAATTCTGACTGCCTTAACAGTAATATTACATTGCAATCCCGATCATAATCTAGTATTGCTATTCGCTATCTGAGATAAGTTGAATTCTTGTTGAATTTTTATAATTTGTATTGAAAAAGAATTACAACTAAATGGTTGCTATATAGTAAAGGGCTAGCCTAGGAATATAATTAATAGAATTTATTAACCTAATACATTGCATATTGATCACTAATTCAAATTGCTTTTTGAGATGCACCATTACAATTTGGCATAGAATGTGGGGTTCGAGTAGTGTTATAATATCAGTAAGTGTAACATTACAATTTTACGTTCATCGTGTGGGTACAAATGGTCAATTGAACCATTACATCGACTGCGACAAAAAGAATCCTAAAGTAGAAATTAAGTTAGTTCAAATTTGTTCAATACCTGAGTAACGATCAACTTTACAAAAAATTTAATTTTCATTAATTGCTCTTCACAAAGATTATTAATATAAAGCAAAATAAATCTACATCTTAATTAAATAATATCATCTTAATAAAAATAAAAAAAATAATTATTATCGATAATTTTGTAGAAGCGCGGCTTTGGAATTTTTTTTAAGTTAGCATTCAACGTCTATCTGACATGAAGTTTTAAATTAAATCTGACATCGATTATTGTTTTCATTTTTACTTTCGCGTTCCGTTCACATTTTAAAGTTCCCGTTGCGTTAATTCAACATAGGTATAGAACAATACACACGTTTAACTCCGTCCTCACGCTCGGGTTTACGTTAGCGTCAAGTGTGAGACAAGCTTACGAAAACATTATTACAGTGAAGAAAATTCTCACGTCATTACAGAACGTAATGAATAATTAGTCTTACTTCTCGATTATGATTGAAGTACATTGAAACGGCTTTAATTTTATCATATCCACGAAATTAGATTTTCTACCACCCTTATATTCCTTAAGTTTAATAAATTTTTGAGAAATCGCCATTATTTACCCCATTCCTTTAATGAGAAGTAATAGTTCTCCCCTAGGTAAATGAAAATAAAAAAAAACACCTAGTAAATAATGATTGTTATTTATTTATTTATTTATGAAATACATAAAAAAGGCGAGAGTGTGAAATTATTATATTTATTATTACATGTAATAGGTCGGGGCAAACGTATTTTCGCATATAGTATGTATAAACTTGTAATAAAATTTCTTTGGCTGTACTATTTGTATCTGGCTGGTTTTGATGACATTAAAAAGGTTACATTTTAAAAAAGAAACAAATTTGTAAACTGTTGTTTACAGCTATTTTTCATTTGTTTTTCTTTCTGTCAAAATAAGTGAATCTAATGAAGAAATTCGATCCACGCAAGCCGCGAAAAAAATTTGTGACGTTTATGGACCTAATGCAGTGCCAGTAAGAGTAGCACAAAGCGTTTTCAATCCGGGAATTTTGATGTCAAAGATGCACCTCGTTCTGGTCGCCCTGTTACGGATAAAATGGACGCCATTTTTGAAAAAGTGGAGCAAAGATTGATAACTGGTGATGAAAAGTGGATCACGTACGACAAGAACGTGCGAAAAAGGTCGTGATCAAAGGTCGGTCAGGCTTCACAGACTGTGGCAAAGCCCGAGTTAACTCGCAAATAAGGTGACGCTGTATGTATGGTGGGATTGGAAGGGCATTGTTCTTTATGAGCTTTTACCGCCGGGCAGAACCATCGATTCGGAGCTCTACTGCCAACTACTGATGAGATTAAAGCAAGAAGTTGAGAAAAAGCGTCCGGAATTGATCAATAGAAAGGGTGTGGTTTATCATCACGATAACGCTAGACCACACACATCTTTAGCCACTCAGAAAAAATTACGAGAGTTTGGCTGTGTTAATGCATCCGCCATATGCCCTGACCTTGCACCTTCAGATTTCCACCTGTTTCGGTCAGTGTCAGGTTAACATCAAGAGAGGACTGCCAAAACTACTTGTCACGTTTTTTTTCATCGAAGTCCCGAAATTTCTATAGCAACGAGATCATGTCATTGCCTACAAGATAACAAAAAATCATCGAACAAAATGGCACATATATACTATAATTAAATGTAAATAAACTTTGAAAAAAAATGTCTTGAGTTTTCATATAACATGCGAAGAAACTTTTTCCCCAACCTAATATACAAAGTTTTAGCAATATTATGTCGTGTACTAACAGTGATATTATCATAAAAACAAAACGTTAATAATGAATTATGTCATTTGTTATTTTGCTAGATTTACTTTGTCTATGTTAGTGTGACAAGTAATGCCCAGTACCTGATATTTTGAAAATGGATAGAGGATAACACAATAATATTCAAAATCTAATTCAATCAAATGACAATTTTATGCGAAAGCATATAAAATCTAAGCTTAATTACAGTCTAACACATAGCTTGTCATGAGAAAGACATATCATGACTAATCGGTAGCACGGCGAATTCAAGCATTACGTTTCGCCAACGAGTTAACAGAGGGGCCTCAGGAATTGAACTATTTGATGATTACTTCCTATTAATTGTGTGACTAAATAGCCTTATTAAGACTATCGTACATAATACATAAATAAAATCTTTGTGCCTCCATCCGATAACACTGACTTTTCAATCCTCAAAATCATCTAGAAACTCATTGTTTCTAAATTTCTTAGTTTGGTACCACTGACTTTTCATACATTAGTTATTTGTATTACAAGGTCAGAAAACGGGAGTGGCAGAGTGATAAACAAGATTTTTTGTGCCGACGTAAACGATTGTTATTAAAATCAATAAACAAAATGGTACTTTTTAAAATTTCATACCTGTTAAAATTAAGTTGGCAATACTGACAAGTGACAGTAATCAATATAACCTAAAAAATACTATTGCGAAATTATTCATTACTCGAATTTTTTAGTTATGGATGCCTACACATACACGGTAACGCGATTAGGATTTGTGTTATGTCAAATGTCAATTAGTCGAATATTCTATCAGTTCTGTCTCTACAACAAATACCAACTGTAATTAGGATTATTTTGCCGAAAAAAAGCATAGTTTCCGGACGTATTTGCGGTCTGCATACGCCCTATTACAGACCGAAGGCAGAAACAATATTTTTTGACAGCTGTGATTTTAAAATGCATATTAGAGCAATTTGGCAGATCATTTTAAAATAAATTCAATTGCATTAAAATTTTAAAAATTTGTTAATATTTGAATTTATAATATGATTTTAAATGTTTCCTTACATTTCATACTGACAATTTTACTTAACACTGCAGTATTTCTGTTCACAAAGGCAAAAGTTTTGTTTAAACATAATTCAACAAGTTTGTTTTCTATAGTATAATCGTACTAATATGCTGTATAAACAAACGTTTTGGAAATAAGGGAGTATTGAATTTATTAATATTCAAGATGGTACAGAAATGATTTATTTACACTTATTATACGAACAGTTTGAAGATCCACTCGTATTCGGAATAGTAACTGAATATTAATTGCAATTATTTAAATATAGGGTGTACTGCTTCAGTTTTGTAGGTTATAATTCTAATGAAACAGCTAGTTATAGTACAAAAATGAAGTGTTCTATAGTACAAATTACTTATGGCATGGTTAAAATTACTTTTAAACAAGACTTTTGATCTATTGAAGAGCACAGATAACAGAGATGAGACATAGACAATACAATGAGGTTATAATTTTAATGTTATTCCTGCTTTCCAGTCATTCGCAGAAATCAGGAAATGATTTTTCACAGACGTAAACATTTTTATTTATCATACTATGCCCACCTGTGTTTATAAATGGATTATTGCGTTGAAGAAACATTTTTTATGATTAAGAATTATTATGGATGTGCAAGTTTTCGTGAAGTGCGTGATTTATGTGCTGCTTGTTATGCTAATATTGTAGATTTGTTTTTCCGATGAATGTACTTAAACTTTAAACAATGAGTCAAATTGCCAACATTTCCTATATTGGAGTACTGAAAATCCACGTTTACATTTCGACCTAAAAGACGCAAAAATCCTCAATGGGCAGGAATTTATAAACAATACATTATCGGATCTTTCAAAATACAAGGGGGTCTACATTTTGCTTTTTATTTACATTTATTGCAAACTAGAATCGGCCCTAGTCTAGATGCAGTTGCAGGTGATTAGTTTGCAACAAGATGGACGTCCAGCCCACTATAGTGCATTGTGACTGTGGCCGTGCAACTTTTCCAGCCAATGCTGTTACACTGCTTCTGAGAAAGCAACCATTTAGAAATGGTTTTCTAAATTTAAGAACGTTGTAATTTTATTACCAATTGATTGATGAGTACACTTGCTTGAGAATAAAACAAAAATGACCGTGTGATATTGTTTCCTGTTGGTATTATGTTTATACTTTCTAATTACGTCTTTCAAAGTGGGTCCGTTACAACAGAAGTACGAGGTTTGTTGAATTTTGTGATGGGAATGTTAATAATAATACCATCGCCATGATCTTAAACATATTTAATGCTCATATTGGCTAATTCATATGTCAGACAAGCTGAAGACATACCTATTATTAAGACAGTCTAAAATAAACTATACAATAACAAGACTTAACTAAAAAATAAGAACTACTTTGATCAGAAAATAATTTTCTTCTTCATTAATAAACAGAAATTTCTTCAAAAGCTGGATTTTTTATGTCCATCTTTATTTAATTGTCAAAATAATATTAGTTTTCAGTAGCTTGCAATGTTTACAGTATGTTTTATATTAAGAATTTATTTTAATATTGAAAAAATTTACCATAATGTTGGTGATTTAAAATTTTGATTTGTATTCAAAATATGCTAGTAAGGCATATTTCATTAAAAGAAGTTCATTGCTCCACTGAAAAAATGTATTTACTCTTTCCAATATCTGTTTGGTAATTTTTTTGATAGTAAACTATTCATTCCATTTTCTGCAATATTTTTAATATGTTCTGGACAATCAATTACACAATAATAAGATTTCAAGGTGGTTGATGTTTATTGCTGCCAACATAACTCAAATATGATGACGCCACCAAAAAAAATTTCAAACATTTTTAATAAATTATTAACGTCAGCACAAAATTTGTGATGTATCACACGAATCGTCAGAATTGTTGCGACTATTCGCAGGGCAATTCTGCTCATACTCGCAAAACTATCGTTTTTGGTCTAGTGATACAAATAATTACTCTCATATTCATAAATAATAAAAAAATCGTATACTAAAATATGTATATAATAAAGTACCATTTGATTATTAATATCTTTCTGCGCTAAACTATCGTAATTGCGCCAATTTTCCGGAAAATAGTGGTAATTGTCTATTCACGCTACAAACTAACATGTTATTCGTTTAATCGGGAATAGTGAAGAATTAGGCAATATAAAAAAATATAGGTACATTAAAAGGTCTATAAACCATTAAAATAATATGATTGCTAACTACCTGCTCCTAACTCAACTATAGAGATAGCAAATAATAATGCCTTAGTTTCAATTCCTTGGCTAAGTTGCAAATTGACACCCAAATCTCTCCTAATTTATGTCTAATGAAGTCTTCATTCAGAATCCGTTTTTATTATTCCGAACGATTCCACGAACGATGTCTTTAACAATTATCAGCAAAATTTAACTTAACACGCAGTTAGAATTCTCACCTAATAAAATATGCAGAGGTACTTCACGGTTCTGCCTTAGCTTCGATACCCTATTTCATCTTCACCTACGAAGTCTGCGGATTTCCAAGTGTCTTCGTAGATATTTTACCGACAAAATTGCTTTTGCGACTACTTCGTCAGATATTTACGTTACGAAATCTTGTAGGTCGATGCTCCAGAATCAATATTACAATCATCTGATTGCCAAGCATTCTACATCCTCATTTCGCTTTGCTTGTCTGACAACCTCACTTGAATCGACAGTAGTGGCTTGGTTAACAAGGCTACAGGTCCACCGTCCTGAGGTAATGATTTCCAAACAGTTTCAAACTCTATAAATATTCGGGTTCTGAATAGTGACGACCTTTATCCCAAACTGAAAGCCAAACTGGCTTCGCAGATTCGCGTTGTAAACCTCACAGTAACCACAATTTTGGCTTCATTCATAAGTAAAATTAGAATTGAACTAACTAGAATTCACGTTACTGAAAAA
This sequence comes from Vesta saturnalis, assembly GCA_036346205.1. Lineage (NCBI taxonomy): Eukaryota > Metazoa > Arthropoda > Insecta > Coleoptera > Lampyridae > Vesta > Vesta saturnalis. Next base: position 6,288,160 of record JARFJB010001965.1, read on the forward strand.
CGTTTAATACAGCTTCGTACCTTGTCTGAAAACAATTGTTTTTTTTCAACACGCTATACCTCAAAAATAATGACAAAGGACATATGTGAATAAGAACTTTTTTATCAAAACGCTTCAAGCAGTCGCCATTCGGTAGGTAAAAGTTTTGAAACGCCCTGTATATTTATTTTAGTAAAACAAATATGGAATTCATTTTCATGTACTGAATTGCTTAAATAAGTGCCAAATGTGCGAAGCTGTGCGCTCGTAGGTGCGCAAAACTTTAGTGTGCCGCGTAAACAATACGCAATAGATTTTAATGAAGCTATATACTGAAATACCTCGCACACTTTATGAAGGGTACTAAAGTATGTTTTGAGATTACTTTAAAAACTTTAGTGAAAAAAGTGTATACACCGTTTTCAAAGAATATTACATTACGCTTAATCTCTTCTGTTGAAAGTGGAGTAATAAAAAAACTCTAAAATAACTTTCTTTGGGAAAATGACGTGAACTATTTAATAAATAAATAATTGCGACTATTTTCCCGAGGAAAGTGATATTTAATGTGTTAATTGGTGAAAGTTTTCAAACTCTAAAATATCAAAAACGACCCTAAATTTCGTAAATATATGATGTGAGATAAATAATTTATTTAATTAAAATATGTGAAGTGTGTAGATTCTATTTAGGATGGTTTTTGATACGTGGGTGGATTTTGGAATATTTTTCACAGTTGAGCGTGAACGTAAATGTGAGTGATTGATTGAGCGAGTGAGCGAACGAGTGAGTGCGATCATGTGCGTTGCGTGTGTGAGGTTCTACCAAATTTTTGTTAAACTACTACGAATAAAGACACTTAAACTACTACGAATAAAGACGCTTTATAGAGAGCGCTAAAGTATGTTTTGAAATTACTTTGAAAACCTTAGCACTAGTTGAAAAAGTGTACAGATGGTTTTCAAAGATAATTAAATTATAGATAAACTTCTTTGTTGAAAGTAGAGCAATAAATAAGCTCTAAAATATCGGAGAAGTCCCGAAAGCATTTTTCGTGAATATCTGATAAGTTGTCCTTATAATAAGAAATCAAATAAGCCAGAAAAATTTATTTAATTAATTAAAAACTGCAATGTGTAAGCACTATTTACAATGTTTTTGACAATGTTTTAAGAATGTTTTTCTCAGTTGCGCCTGAGCGTTCGTGCATGTATGAGAAAGTGAGTGACTGAGTGCGAGATCATATGAGAATGGGTGAGCGATTGAGCGCTCATGGTTAAAACTTAAAACTAGTTTAAAAATAAAGGTACTTTATAGAAAGCACTAAGATAAATAAAAACTGATAATGGATAACTTTAATGAAAAATAGTTTTTAAAAGATAATACAATTTTTGGTATGATTATTAGTTTTCGCAGGGACATAAATAAGCACTAAAAAAAAGTGATTTTAAAAAGTACAGCACTTTTTAAAATCTGAAATACCATCCACGTTATACCAAAAAGTATAGACACCTTTATTAAAGGTAATTCAATTTTAGGTAAGATTTGTTTATAAGCTACAAAAATTAATTTCATTAATCATAAAATCTGATTCTTGATGTGTACACCGCATGAGCGGTTTTAAAGTATTTTTCTCAACTCTGTATCTGTAAGTTTAAATGTAATAAAAGAGGAGATGTGAATAAGTGTGAAAATAGTCGTACCTCGACTGACTAATTCCATCAATACACTCTTTACTAATATAATACGACACGCGCGTAAGAAAGTTATGTGCTGACCACAACAGATTTGCTTTATTGCATTGACCTAATTTTTTACTCAAATGGCTCAATAACGTGAATGTTTAAAACCGCATAATTTATGGTACGCTTCTCACTTTCGAAACAAAGACTTAAAAAATAAAATAAATCATATACTGTAATATTTAAAAAAGAATTGATCAAAACACACCCACTTTGGTGGATCAGTATTTCATGACTACATTTAAATAATGGATTTTTAATCGAATTTTAGTATCGTCTGTACATTGAAAAATTTGAGGTTGAAAATATTTGTAAAGCAAAGGTTATGTCAAGGTCGGTTATGTACCGTAGGTTGTGTTAATAATCTACAGTGCTGGTGGTTGCCACGGAAACTAACATAAATAACGCTTGTTTGAAAAACAACTTGAAAGAGCAAATTTAGTTAATTTAATTAACCAAGGAATGGGGTAGGGAGGTCAGTTGATCGTTACAGGCGCTGGTTGTTACATTTAGTTTAAATTGCGCGTCAAGTGTAACATGGCGTCAGCATTAGTCTCACATGTGTACTAATACTCTGAGTTAAAATCGGTTGACCTACAATTTGTTTTGTTGTCACTGCTGTCTAAGAAAGATACATTAGCTGTTTTGTCGGATAAAACACCCACATGTAAGTATTGTTTCTGCATCCTGTTTATCTTAATTCATTGGTGTCAGACAGTTTTCTTAAAATGTGTTGTTGGGGTAGGTTGTTTGTTACAGTGTCCACGAAGCAGCTTGTTACGTCGTGACAACCAAGCGCGATGTATATTTTTATAAAAATAAAGTAGATTGTGTGTTAGTATCTTGCAAGCATTTACGGATAGCTTTTTTGCTTAATAGGCAGCCGAATGAGAACCTACACAAGGAAAACTAAAAGAGGAAAATCATCAGCAGAGACTCTATGTATTGCTGCAAAGGAAGTCTTGCAAAATGCAAGATCTCTTAGCAGGGTTGCGTATGAATATTCAATAAATTTCATGACGTTCAAGAGACAATAAAATTTAAAACAATGGTAAGAAATTTTTTACATGAGTTATTTTTCATTTAGATGGATTGTAGTTTGTTTTTTATTGTACATACACAAAGTTAGCAAACATACTATTTATTATAGGTACCGAATGTTTCACTAAGTTAATTAAATTATAAATAATGTCAAAATATATTGGATATTTTCGAAAAAATTAATAACAATTACTTTTTTTTTCAGGGCCCAATAAATCAGATCCTACGGTTGGTTACTACAGAAATCGGCAAATTTTTCCTGATACACTGTGAAGCCGAACTGGCTAACTACCCTACTCGAATGTTCCAAAATGTATTTTGGTTAGCGACTAAAACGACTAAAAATAACATACCAGTTCGACAAACCTGATTTCAGTTGACTGGTTATCCGTATTTCTGAAGCGCAATCCAAGCTTGTCTTTACGTGTACCTGAAGTAGTAAGTTTTAATTGGGAAAATGTGAATAAATTCTGTGATGAATTCATGGATTGGTACAAGTTAGAATGCCAGGACATTTTACAATGTCATGTCGATGAAAACGGAATTACCACCGTTTGAAAACCTGACAGAATCGTAGCCAAGAAAGGCGTGAAACAAATCGGGTCTGTGACCTCTACTGAAAAAGGTGCTTTAGTTACACTAACTCTAGCCGTAAATGTCAGTGGAAATATGGTTCTTCCAATATTTGTTTTCCCCGCAAAAATTATAAGAGCCATTTTGTTGCAAGCGGCCCACCTGGGTGCATTGGAACGGCAAGTAAGTCAGGTTGGATGATACAGGAGGATTTTGTCATCATTTTATAAATCATACGAGGTGTACAAAGAAAGGCAGGATTTGTTAATTCTTGATAATGACGACTCGCATCTTTCTATTAAGGGCATAGAATTGTGCAGAGATAATGGTGTTGTAATTTTATCTCTTCCATCACATTGTTCTCACAAACTCCACGCCCCTTGACAAGACTGTTTACGGTCTTCTAAAAAATACGTGAACAGTTTTTGCGATTCTTGGTTGAGAAGCAATCCAGGAATCCAGGAAAATGTCAATTTATGATATTCTAGGCATTGTGCAAGATGACAATGAGTTTCTTTCATGTGCTGTGACACATCGGTCTACACCGCTTGACGACCAAGACACAGTTAAATCATCCCGAAAAGAACCTACCGATGTAGACCGAGTAAATTAAGAAGAGACATTACAAATACACACTTCACCTCAGTCACCGCCTAACTTACTGGAGTAATTGAAGGATGAGGTACCAACTACTTCTAAATCACCAGGTTTTTCAAATGATGCTTTGTGTTACAACCCATCAGATATACAACCGTTTCCCCAAGCCGAAACCACGCAAAGCCAATTTTAAAAGTCGCAAACGTCGTAGAGCTGTTATCTTATCAGACACACTAAAAAACAAACGAGATACAAAAAACTTTAAACATGAAATAAAACTTAAAGCAGTGAAGAAAAATACTGTAGCAACAAAAAAAGGAAAATTAAAAAACCAAAAAAACGTGTTGAATTAGAATGTGATTCAAGTGATGACGATAAGATTCGCTTTAGTCTGTACTAAAAAATCCAAACCGGGCGAAGACTGCGTAAGAGGTACCATATATTCTGCATGGGCTCATGATAAGTGTGTAGACGCAGGATAATTCCTATATAACCCCATTAGGAACCATTTGTTACAATTAACATAACTAGTAAATATGTAATTAAAAATTATTTTAATTTTATTAAATACATAAATAAAAAGTTTACCTACGACATCTACTTTGCTAGAGTAGCGCTCTAACCAACTGAGCTATCGAGATACAAGCCCCCAATCGATGTAAATTTTGTCCTTATGTTTGTAAAACTGATGTAAATTGTAAATATAATGAGATTACAGTCAAATTATATTTTTTTATTTACTGTGTATTTTGTGTTTGATGTAAAAGAATATTACTTTACTTGTTATATGTAGATGAGAACTAACTATATTCTAACAGAAAGTTTTTTAAAAGTTTCAATACATAGGTACAAAAAATATATATAAAAAAATTGTATCAACCAACCCCGGTCTCCCTACGTAAGCTATCAAATGGCCAGACGGAAAATTAAGAACACAAGCGCTTATCACATTTTCGTGCTAAAAAGGTAAAAAATTTAACTTGGAAATGATTAAATTAGTGTACACCTTTTTAATACCGTAAAATTTAGAAAAATAATTATATTTGTCATAGTTAGGGCATCATCTACAAGGTTCTATTTTATTTATTTAATTTTTTTATACAATACACTTTATTAAATTTATTCAAAATACACAATTCAATATGTAGCTATAAAAATCAACGTAGTTTTTCAAATTTTTATAAAATTGTAAAAGTAAATATCTGACATCTTATTTTTTAGTGCAATCCACCAGGAATATGCAACTAATAATATACAGTATATTTCAAAGTTTTCGTAAGGTATGCAACAAACAATCATTAGACTATTTGTAATCTATACAATACATAATGCTCAAATCTAACGGCGAAAAAGACCTTCTTTTTGGAAAAGTCTGGTAATACTGAATTGTAATTAGAAAGTTAAAATTTACAAAAAATATAAGTAGGAAATACATTTCTGCAAAAGAAACAGGGAGTAAAGCCGCTGGGAAGACGCGTATAAACATAAAAAGCCCAGTTTCTAATAAATATATTGTTATAGTTGTGCAATGAAAAAGTTACGCATTGACTTCCAACGATAAGAAAAGAAAAGTCTTCTTACTTTTGATGCTAAAATAAAAGTTTGGTTTTTCATCCATTGTTTTCCTTTATTTGGATTATGAAAAAGATAAAAAGAATTGAATGCTTATTAAATGATATCTTTATATAACTAGTGGTGGAGTGCAATTATCGGCAATTATCGTTCTTAACCATTCAGTAACATTTCAATTAATCTTATTACGAAGAAATAATTTTATCATTGTTTACATTAAAATGGTCATAGTGTATTACCTAAAATGTACTTTCCACAATGTAAAACTTTCCTTTGCGTAATAATCGATTTGAAATAATAATTCACAAATACAAAAAATTGATGACGAGCGTATTTACCCAAAAACTAACTCAACATCCTCATCAACGTGGCGGCCGGCAGCTGGTTCGGATAACGGGAAAGCCTCATAAGTCAGTGTTGTTATTATACACAGTGTTGCTAAATTCGACCGACAATGCTTTACAGATGAAGGCTGTAGAAAAATGAGAAAGAACGATATAAGAATCTAAGGCAATCAAGAGCTTAGTTTTTGCAATACAGGGTTTTAAAGTTTATTTATTTATGTATTTGTTATCTCACTAGCAGCATTGCAACTTTTTGTGTTTTTTTAATTCTTTATTCATTTTCGTGTACAAAACTCATACCCGACCATGTTAAATATAACTGGTTTTTTAAGATAATCTGAATTTAAATGAAAAGTAAACTAATTATACTTAAACTACTTAAAAACACAAACTTTTGGAGAAAATGAGCAATATGTTTCAGACAAAATAGTTACGGACTACTAAACTGACCACACAATGACTAATTATTAAGGTAAGTAATTTTAAAATTATTATTAATTTTGTTAAATACAAAATTTACATCGCTTGCGGCTTGTATCTCGATAGCTCAGTTGGTTAGATCGGTACTCTAGCAAAGTACATGTCGTAGGTTCAAATCCTACTCGAGGTAAACTTTTTATTCATGTATTTAATAAAAATAATAATTAAATAAATAAATTAAATAATGATTATCTTAAAAGGGTTAAGTTTAACATAGCCAAAGGTCATGAGTTTTTTTACACTAAAATAAGTAAGGAATTGTAAAAACCGATAATAATTGCAATTCTACTAGTAGCATAAAAAGTAAGGAGGCAAAGGTATGATATTTCCATGTACCACGCAAATGGAAAAAATGTCGAAAATAAAATTGAAGTTCTTTAGAAAGCAAACTGTTTTTATTTTTAAATTTTACACTTTACACTGCATTTCAAAATCTAAGCGGGAAAAAGCCTTATATTCTTTCTCACTTTACGAGTGCTTTCATCAAAAAGGTGTTGTACGGCGAATTCAGTAACACCCTGTATCTGAATGTACAGGGCGACTCATTTATCATGGGAAATGCGATTTTCTCGAAAACGGTTGGAGGAAAATTCGTTCTGTAAAAAGCATGTTATTTCGCCACCACTCTTCTCGAAGTTAAGGCAGAAATTTACTAAAATATGAAACCGACGCTGGGTGTCGCGACGCTTCGAATTTTTTTTCCCAGAATCATATCCTTTTTAATAGATATTTTAAAAGGCCGATCAATTCTAAGAATTTATTCTTATACACATTTTTTTTCTATTCCTGACCGTTAGAAAGCAATAAGCTAGTTTGCAAATACTTTTTTCTTGACTTTTTACCCAATTTTATAAAATAATCGTTTTTTGTTGATTCTTTTAAATAAAATAACTATTGGAGAACAATATGCAATAAACAACACTCGAACTGGATCATAAATTTGTTAATTTTCACTCATAAAAACACACAAAATCAAACAAAGCAGCTAACTTAAAACCGCGGTGAGGTTAAAACAAAAATCAAAATTAATTAAACCGTCATGTCTTATTATACTTACTCGTTATTGTTTTCAAAACTTAAAGTAAAATGCCTTTTTACTTCAATTTTTGTCATCCTTTTTACAATCTTACCCAAACACTACGTATTATTCTATCACATTTTTCGATATTTACCTAAATAAAAAATAGTAGGCCATGGAATATAAATAGGCATTGTTTTCTTCTTCTCTTTGAACAGTCGGTTTGTCAGTTTAGTTGTTGTTACTACGGTAATAAAATCTTTAAATACTTAACTTAAAAATGTTTGCACATAATGAAAAACTTAATATGTTGTTGGTATGTGGAGAGGCACAGAAAAATTCATTGGCGGCACCAAGATTATATTCTGAAAGATACCCAGAACGCATTCTTCCAGAGTGCAAAATATTTTCAAGGCTACAAACTAATTTAAGAAAAAATCCTGAAGCAATTTCATGTATTTTATATAAAATAATTAATTTTTTTCATTTTATGCTGTTTAATCATCATTTGCAGGTAAGAAATCCAAAAGAAAAACTATTACTATAGATCAAAATATTGCTGGAATTTTAAATTACTTTGAAACAGATCCAAATGCATCCATAAGAGAAGCATCAAGGAATTTAAATTTAAAATATAGCACAATTCAGCGAGTTTTAAAGAGCAATAAATATCACGCTTACAAATTATCTTACCTAGAAAAATTATCTATGAGGGATTGTGATCGTCGAGAGAATTTCATTTGTCAGTTTTTGGTAGCATTGGATGAGGATCCTAATTTATATTCACATTTTATGGACCGATGAAAGTCATTTCATAAGCCACGGGTAACATAATTGGAGGAATACGCACTATTGGTCTGACGAAAACCCTCACAAGATTAAATCCCGTCAAAGGCAAGGCCATTTTGGCATAAATGTGTGGTGCGGTTTAGTAGGTCGTCATTTAGTTGGCCCATATTTTTATGAAGGCAGCCTAACAGGGCAAAGGTATTTGGATTTTTTGCAAAATCAGCTTCCGGAGCTGCTACAAAATGTGCCACTTCAGATTAGAAGAAATATGTGGCTTCAATTAGACCTTGCCATCATGCTGCAATTGTAAAAAATTATTTAGACACTGAATTTGGGGATAGATGGAGGCCGTTTAAAGTTTCCACCAAGATCACCAGATTTAACGCCACTGGATTTTTGTCCTTGGGGAAATCTCAAGTAAGAAGTTTACAAAACAGAATCGAACAACATGGAGCATCTCATACAAAAAATCCAAAATGAATGTAATGGAATAAGCGGCGAGATGATAAAAAGTGTGACAAAACAAGAAGTACGAAGGCGGTTTGGTTTGGTTTTGAAAATAATGGCGGCTATATAGAACATCTATTAAAGTAGTTTGATTAATTTTTAATTTTGTTTATTTGTTTTTTGCTGCTTATTCGAATTTTTTTTTATGGGTGAAAATTAATAAATTTATGATCCAGATCGAGTGTTATTTATTGCAGATTGTTTTCCAATAGTTACTTTATTTAAAAAAATCAACGCTTATTTTATAAAATTGGGCAAAGAGTCAAGAAAAAAGTATTTATACAAACTAGCTTATAACTTTCTAACGGTCAGGAATAGAAAAAAATGCGTATAAGAAAAAATTCTTAGAATTGATCGGCCTTTCATATTTTAGTAAATTTCTGCCTCAACTTCGAGAGGAGTGGTGCCGAAATAACATGCTTTTTACAGAACGAATTTTCCTCAAACCGTTTTCGAGAAAATCGTATTTCCCGTGATAAATGAATCACCCTGTACATACATACATACTCAATTTCATTAAACAGGTTTAACTCAGAATAGGTGTACTTATTAAGGTATCTTTCAAATTTTGCGTAAAATTTCACTTACATTCGATCAATAGTTTATGTATTGTGTTCTACTTTGTAACAGAAAATGAGTTTATTGGTGAAGTTAGTAATAGAGGTGTTGTGTCCAACACAAGTCGGATAACACGGAATGCGCATAGCTCCGAACCAGATAGTCGAGAGCCTACTGCAGTAATATGTAAGTTTCCGAAACTCGCTCCCTAAGAGGTTGAAAGCTTACCTTAAAGATAAACATATTTTAGTTTTTTCTGCAGATTGCAGCTTTGACCATTTCGCAATAAAAACGACTCGTTTATAGGGGTGGATTAACTATCAAGCTAAAAAAGCTAGCACTTTAGGCGCCAAATTTCCTGGATTTTTTTAATTATTTGATCATATTTCATGACACCTCAAAAAATGTTGCATTCTAAAACATATCTACGCAATCCTGAAATGTAGGAAAATAGATAGCACGTTCTAGTACCGAACCGACTTGCAAATAATAAAGAGGCTGTTGGTGCATGCCCGTTATTTTTATTTTACCGTTATCGGTGTTATCAGATTTTACCAGTAGTCGAGATTTGTACCTGTGCACAGTTAGTCAAAAGTCAAGCGGGGCGTTATTCAGGCAGCGCACCAAAGAGAAATTAGAAAAGGAAAAGCTCTTGAAAAATACACAGACTTTGAACAGATGTCAATTTCACTAGATCTTTAACACATCATTATCCTACGCCTGGCACGAGCCCAGGTTCCACTTTCACTTCTACTGCTATCGTAGAAAATAGGTCTTTTACAGCTACATGCAGTGAACAACGGCGACATCAACCTATTAAGCATATATAAGAAATCGATCTCTATGCTGGCCATAGATGAGGGCGAAGTATTTTAGGCACGACCACATTACAATATGATAATTATAACCAAATTTCCAGTATTCCAGGTATGTGAATTATTCACCTGCTGTACTTCCTCCTCCCTGCATTTCCATTTTCCTTCCCCCCTCCCTTTATGGTTTAAGGAAAACCATATTTTATTATTAACTAAGTTTAATTTTGACTGATTATTATGTTTTAATTTCGTTTTTTGGGTTGTGTTCATTGCATATTACGATATACCTAGTTTTAGTTTTAACAACAAAAAAACTATTGTTAAAACAAATTTCGAATGTGTTCATTTTGATTCATTGTTTAAATTTCGTATTTAGTTTTTTTAATCATGGAGTGGAATAAAAATCTATAAAAGCATTTTATTTTTCTTTTGGTTTTTTGTTTTTTATTTCATCTCCATGTTAAAAAAGACATATAAGGTCAAAACGAATTTGGTTCAGATTATTCCGATAGAAACTCGCATTGTTGTCATGGCTCCCAAAAATGGAAAACATTTTTTTTTGGATATTAGTTCTTTCTCCTTATATCTGATAATTAGAAACGGAGTTATCCACACACCATTTAAGGGGATTGCGATATATCCCACCAAAATTTCTTCTTATTTTTTTGGGTTTGGTGTTTGGGTTAGTAATTTGGGATGGATAATCTCATTAATTTTGGAAGTGGTGTCCCCAATGAACCCGTACGAGCAAACGGTCTTTTTTTTATTTATTGCTGAACTAATAGAAATATAATTGTTTCCTCTTTCAGTAATATTCAAATTTCTAACCAATTTAAAGCAGATGCCGCAAGGCAACATGAAAACAAAAGACCCGGTTTGATACCTCGCAACCCAATTTAAATATTCTTCAACTGTTGTTTCACTTCTGATACTGCAATAAAGATGTAACCCAACCAGCTCGCAGTTACCTCACGAGTATTTACCCAACAATATATTTACAAGAAGTTAAATAAAAATGTATTGACCTAAATCGAGGAATATTTGGTATATAACACCGGAAATGTACATAAAAAATAAACAATGCAATCACATGTGGCGTTCTAGATTATATTAGTAATTAATTAATTAATTAGTAATGCAAAGAAGAAGTCTGTAGTACCTTCAGGTTCTAGTATTTGCCAAATTTTAGCTTCTTATCATATGTGACCAAAACACCTACTTGGTTCGATGATTTAATAAGTGAGAAGGATATTATCACTTATTTTAATATGAAACAGTGGAAAATAAATTGATTTGGTTTTTCACAATATGTTTTGTTTTTGAATTTGATTAAAGTGTACTGTAATATCGAATTCAATAGATGATGGTTTCATTGTAACATATTCTTCGTTGTTTTTTAGGTAAAATAGCATTGTTCGATTTAATTAAAACAGTTAACAATTGTTAACGTAACTATGTTTAGTGTTAAATAATCAATGTGCAAAGTACAAAGTATTATTTTTTATTTCAAACTTTGTATTTACAAAAACGCGTAAAATATTATTATACTAAATATGACAGTTAAACATCGCGCATAAGTAACTGCTTGAAAGTAAATTTATAAATTGTGTTACAATCGACCCTTCTACTGCAGTTGAAATGCTCAAAGGTTATGAAATCTGATTTTAAATACGACTTATGCCCAAAAAAATATTTTAATTATCAATTTAACTCCGCCTGTAGACGTGTTCGGATGGATTAAGAAATTCGATAGCATCTACAACCGTCCCAAGCCAGAGTAAAGGAGGAGAGTTGGTGGAAACGGGTTAACAGCCTATCCAAGGCAAAGAAAAAGAAACGATTTTGGTAATATTTATTAAAACACAGTACAATCAGAGTATCTACGTGGACAAGGCCTTTTTAATCTAAATAACCGGCAGGTACCCCCACTTTGTAGTAGTTACGTCATCACGCGGGGACCATGTCGCATCTATTCAAATATATTTCTTTGAAGTCTATAAGATTGCTGGGATGATTATTTGGGCACCAATCGATAGAGAGAAAAAAAGTTGAACGCAATAGATGTGAAATTTATAGAAAAATGTTGGGATACTACGAAAAAAATAAATAAAAACATTTACAAAATTATGTACTCTTATAATGGAGACGCTGCAAAAACCACAAGAGATATTAAAAATATATAGAAACAATGTTGTAGAGAATTAAGTATGCTATAAAAACATCACCAGCAGCATACGTCTATCTTCATTTCTTTAGGAGGGAGAGAAGTTCAAAGTAGAGTAGGCTAATTAGCAAATCATTTTCAGAACACAGAAATAAACCATTCATCAGGTGGTAAATATTTTATATACTTACACTCAATTGGAGATATACAAATGTGAAAACGGAGATAACAACAAGAATAACAAGACTATAAGTACTACCTAACTATAAATTAAAAATTGTTAGCACAGTAATTATTGAATAATGCATTCACCGTTATGAACAAAGCTTTTTTTATTATGGTACTGATAGTAACGCCAGACTTACAATAATAAAATACCTCATTTTTTTGTAGGATTTGATACGATAACGAGTGGAGCAATCCCTTTTGGTTTCCATATTTTATGAACAGTTTTTTGTATTTAAATATACTATGAAATGAATGTTCCGTTAATGTCGGTATTTTTTAGGAGCAGACAGAACCTTTCCATCTTCGCTTTTGATAATAATATTTCGTCAAAATGCTTGATGCAAACTGTAGAATACTTAGATGGGTAAAAATTATCACGGCTAATTTTTCTTAGCCATAAAGCCGATTATAATGGCCAAGAAATTTAACAGTTGAAACAGTCTCGGCAACATCTTTAACAGGACAGTTTGGTCGGCAAAACGGTATACAACACTTTCTGACCACCTGCAGAAAAGAAGAAACGTCGCATACCTACCTACACATTTCTATTTTAATCACAACATACAACCTCAATGTCACAATGTTTAAAAGCAAGTGGTTCTATTATTTAAGACACAACAGTGCAACATGTAAATTCATACTGTCACCCGCATCGGAAACAGTATTCAACTTTTTTCAAAGCAATCTCGGTTATGCGTTAAATACCGACTTATCATTCCTAGTGCAACTTAATTAATTTGACAAAAATCTAGCTTTGAACCTCTTTCCCTCCTAAACAAATGAAGATAGACGAGTGCTACCGACATAATTTTGTGTCCTATTTAAATTAATAAAATAATGCAGCTGCATATCTAAGTTAAATTCAGCTAGATTAGTTGATTACCCTGTATGTTGTAATAGAAAAATTTGCATTTTAGCCGATAGCCTACTATTATTACCACGAATGCCGCAGGTGTATGTTGATGTGTTCTACATAACCACAATATAGTTGATTTTCTTGTTCACGCTTGCAAATTAAGAGTTCTGTAAATATTTCAAAAACGAAAAGGGATAGGTATAGGGAACATTACAGACTTTATTTTATCCGTAGAATCAAAAAACACTGTCAAATACAGGGTGTTCCGTTTAAAAAAACATAACTTTGATATAAATTCTTATTTTTTCATCACCCTGTATAACCACAATTATTTTTAATTTGTAGTGTTGTAGGCCCTATACATATATATATATATATATATATATATATATATATATATATATATATATATATATATATATATATTACGTAACAGTTAAAGGAGAATTAAGAATGATTAATTTGATAACCCTGAGCCTGATAATTAAGCTAACCTCAATGTATTGTTTTGGTATGAATTTAAAAGTCAAAAATTTATTACATATAATTGTATGGTAATGATTATCATTTTGTAAAATGGATATACTTCTTAATGTAGTTTTGAAGTATAGAGCACATATACAGGGTGATTTCACTTTAATACGCCTAACTTCAGGAGCAGATTCCTTATTGAAAAATAACTATAGTTTGTCATATAAACAATATTCTTTGAAAGCTTCGTTTTCAAGATACAGGGTCTTAAAACTTTCCATAAAAATAACAATTTTTTTAAATATCTTCATAACGGTTTATTAAAATAATTCAAAATTTTAGGTGGTATTTCTAATAAGGGTCTTTCATAAGATTATGTAAGCCAGTGGCGGAGAAACATGGTTGTCATTACTCTTTTCAAAAAAAAAAAAACTTGTACGCCACTGACGTTTTTTCTCATTTAGAGAGTATATTTTTGAATTACGTGGTCATTTTTAAGTAATTTGGTATAAAGGTATTTTTTTGATAAAATGTACCAATTTCGAGTAATTTGATATTTTGTGCGAAGCTACATACGCATTTATTATCTTAAGTTTAGGAAATGAAATAATTTAAACTCAATTTTTTTATTTTACCAAATTCAAGTTTTCAACGTTTTCCAGGCAACCGAAAAAAATACATTTTAAAGATATCCCTTCGTTAACGGGTTAATATTATTTAATAACAATCAAATAATGCACAATTTACAACAGCTGTTCAAACTGATATCCTTCAACTTCAATGCACTTTTGACATCTTCTAATTGAATCATTTATTGTTGAAAGGGACTAAGTGACATTTTTGACATATTTTACTTTTTCGTGGGTATCGTATGTGTAAACCTATTCTAATAGTTTGGTGTTGAAAGGGTTCATGTGCAAACACTGTGTGCGGTTTGAATGTAAGGTTGCCCACTGCGAATTATTGTTGATGGGACTAACTGACGTTGCTTAGTACCGTTCTGTAATAAACAATCAAAGAGAACACTTTCTTGCCGGCATGTCGTTGTTAAATGCCAACTCTGTTGTCATGTTAATGTTACGCTGTGCTGTTACATAGTTTTTTATTAAAATAATGGAAAGTTTTGGTAGTGTCAGTGTGTCAGATTTAGGTGAATGTAAGAAGAGGAAAAGGGGTGTTAGAAATGATGATATGTATAAAAGAAACACTATAAAACGAGCAAGAGTTGAGTTGAGGGGTGTGACTATGTAAACTACAGGGGTAAAAACATAGAAGCAAGAAAAATAGGAACTGCGTGTCGGTAAGTGCTGTAATTTTTCCTAAGTTGCGTATTTATCAACGTTAGAACTTTTAATTTGTAGATGTCCGATCAAGTGCTTTTTAAAAATATCGGAGCAGCATCGAAATTATATTTTTAATAAACTGTACGCGCTAAATACAAAAGACGAACAGGACATATACTTACAGGGACTGATAGAAAAAAGGGACGTTAATAGACGATCTAAACAAAATCACAAGAAGGCACTGTTAATGAGAACCATTCGTTATTCCATTTTGTAGTATTTAATGGAAAAAGAACTAAAGTATGCTTAAATGCTTTTTTGAGTTTGCATGACTTAGGCAATAGACGTATAAAAAGGATCAAAAACCTACTTATAGACAATGTAACCCTTAAAGATAAACGAAGGTATAATCCTAAAACACTTGCAATTTCAGAAGAGGATAGATAACATTAAAATACCACAACATATCGAATCCTACTGCGCAATTATTAATACCTAAACGACGAGTTAAAAAATTTTATTCGTCTCTTAGAGAACCAGAAGAGGAATGTAAAAATCGGGATGATATGGCAGCTTTGTGATTTGATTACATGCAGAATGTTCATTTTCCTGGAACTCCAGTCCAAGATTTATAGGAATAGGTGGTAAGGGGCCCAACGAAGTTTGTTCACTTGTGCTGAACTACATTGAAGACTACGTACCTCGTTCAATACAAGAACTGCGTTTGTATAGCGACAATTGCCCAGGGTAAAATAAAAATCATTCAATGGTCCGAATGTGTATGGCTTTGGTTGAAACTAAAAGGTTTAAAACAGCTGAGCAATTCTTTTCGATAAGGGGCCATTCATTTTTACCCTGTGATCGAGATTTTGGTCTCATAAAAAAGCGGGCGAAGAAACATGATCGAATTTTTGCTGTACCGGGTGGCCAACTAAGAACGGCCGTCGGCCATATCTCAGGTATGGATTATAGCACAGGTTCGAGAAAAAAATTTTTATAACAAAAGTGGCCTCGAGAAACGCCTGGAAATTATTTTCAGAATTGTAGGCCCACCGCTAGAGGGCGTTTTTGACAGTTAAAATTTTAAAAAGCAAAATTTTTCAAAATTTGCTCAATTAAGGGGTGTGTTAAATATTATAATCAGATTCCTCGACAAATTCTGCATATTTTTTATTTGACAAGTTTTAGTCCATCTCTTCAAATAAGGGGTGGGGGAGAGTGGAAACCTTGTTACGAAAAAACGCCTTTAATTCGGGTTCTGCTTGACCGATTTTAATAAACTTGATGTTGTTTGAAAGAGCTTTTGTTAAACAATAGAACATTTGTAAATTTGAAGCAGTCTGATTAATAACATAAATGCTAGAGGGCGCTGTTAATATTTTTTTAATATTGTGTTTCCTCTTTACAATTTTAAATGGAAGCATAAAAATTTAAGTAGGTCTTTAAAAAGTAGACTAAATTAGTAATAAAACAGTGAAAACTGCAAGTCGATATCTTTTTCCTATCCTGAGATATCGTAAGAAACAGGTAAATGGTGGGAATTGCTCTTCCAACGTCTACTAGGCTAGTTCGCGTTAACGGAAATTATTAAATTTAGCCTGGATGAAAAGATCTTACATTGGTCTGCAGTAATTTAAACTGTTATCATACTAATGTTATGGTTGCCGCTAGATTACCTAAATGTAATGCTGTCGCTACTTCCATTTAAAATTGTAAAGAGAAAACACAATATTAAAAAAATATTAAACAGCGCCCTTTAGCATTTATGTTATTAATCAGATTGCTTCAAATTTACAAATTTTCTATTGTTTAACAAAAGCTCTTTCAAACAACATCAAGTTTATTAAAATCGGTCAAGCAGAACCTGAATTAAAGGCGTTTTTTCGTAACAAGGTTCCCACTCTCCCCCACCCCTTATTTGAAGAGATAGACTAAAACTTGTCAAATAAAAAATATGCAGAATTTGTCGAGGAATCTGATTATAATATTTAATATGCCCACTTAATTGAGTAAATTTTGAAAATTTTGCTTTTAAAATTTTAACTGTCAAATACGCCCTCTAGTGGTGGACCTACAATTCTGAAAATAATTTCCAGGCGTTTCTCGAGGCCACTTTTGTTATAAAAATTTTTTCCCGAACCTGTGCTCTAATCCATTCCTGAGACATGGCCGACGGCCGTTCTTAGTTGGCCACCCGGTACATCAATACACAGAAATTATTGTACAGGCTAGTGCACTAAAGTGATTTACAATAAATGAAATTAAAACAAAGTCCATATCAGAATTTAAAAATTGGTGGCCCAAATTTGATAAAAAATCATGTTTTTTCTCTGGAGAGTGATAAGAAAGGTGCTCCTAGAAATCAGAAACAACTTTTCACCATATCAAAGTTCCACCACTTTATTCATGATGCACATAAACCAGGATATGTCACGGCCTCTGAATTTATTAATAGTTTTATGAAGCACACATTTCCGCTGGGTATGTCACGAAATAAGGAAAGAGTGCATTTGGAAAGTCCGACAACCAAAGCCTATCCAAAGAATAAATTACCTATTATAGAAACAAAGATTGAACATCTTAAGCAAATGCTTCCATATGTTGAGAATGAATTTAGTGATTTTTAGTGGAAGAATAGTCTACAAAGCCTCCAAAAAGAAGAAAAACTAAATCTTTTCCATAATAATCATAGGAAAAGATTTAGTTTTTACAACTATTGTAATACTACGTATTTTGAATAGATTTTTTGTTAATAAATATTTTTTTGGCAAGTATTGCGTTTAATTATTGTTTTCATTGTTGAAAGGGCCTAACTACACTTTTTTAAAATTGTATTTTAGTAGTCAAAAATTGTTATTGTATTATATATTACAACATAATATGTTACAGAATACTTAGATAAAGTGTTGTTACACAAAAAATTCCATCAAAATGCATTAAATGAGGAAAAATACGTTTTCCTTGTTTATTTCAAAAATAACAATATGTTAGTTACTCTCTTTCAACAATAAACGATTCAATTAGATTATTAATGTGTGATTCTAACAACAATAATAATAAAAAAATAACAACAATAATATTGTGACAATTTTTGAATTGCGCGATCATTTTTACGTAATTTGGTATAAAGGTATTTTTTTGATAAAATGTATCAACTTCGAGTTATTCGTTAGTTTGTGCGAAGCTACATTTATGCATTTATTATTATTCCTGTGATCTGGGTGACTTTGTCCTAAATGTCAGTGTCGACATAGTTATTGTAGAGCGCGAGTGAACTTTCATTTAGTAAAACTTTTTTGATACTGATTAAACTATTTGATTTGTGTACAGGGTGTCGCATCATTTTACTAATTGTGAATATACAGGCGTTCATTTTAATTATGAATTCCCGATAAAGGATAAAAAATATCTTTATACCAAATTACTTAAAAATGATGGCGCAATTCAAAAATTGTCCCAATATTATTGTTGTTATTGTTATTGTTGTTAGAATCACACATTAATAATCTAATAAGAAACTCATCAAAAATTCTCAGAATATGGATTTGGAAAGATTGCTGAAAGAGATGTTCAACCAAATCCAGAAGATAATAGAGTTCTCCGATTATTCGACAATAACACAAAACTAAGTACACGAAAGGCTTAATGTATCTCAAACAAAAGTATTTAAAGCACTAAAACGAGACCACCGAAGGGCTTTTCACGTACAGAAAGTGTAACATTTGTTACCAGGTGACAGAGAAAAAAGAGTAAATTTTTGTAGGAGGTTATTGGAATCACATTCCAATAACCACCAACATCGATTATTTTTTAATAGAATAATGTGGACAGATGAGGTAACCTTTACACGTACTGGTATAATTAATACACATAATCTACGCGTATGGGCAAATGAAAAACCCCATGAAATTCGTCCATCATCTTTTCAGCATGAATTTAGCTATAAAGTATGGATGGGAGTTTTTCATAATTCCATTTGTGGAGTATATTTTTGACCCCCTAGGCTAAACGCTCTATCATTTAATCAATTTTTAAACAATGGTTTTCAAGGATAACTCGTTAGATAATATGCGATTAAATGTAATACACAATAATTGGATTCAAATGGATGGTACACCGCCGCATTATGGAAGGCAAATCTGTGAGTGCCTTGATGAAAATTATAACGGAAGATGGATCGGTCGGTTACCACCAAGACATGATTTACAAATAACCTTGTGAAGGATCAATCAGGTGGCCACCATGATCACCTGATTTAAATCCTCTGAATTATTTTATATAGGGATATTTAAAAAAAAAATTTATAGGACCCCCGTGCAAACACGCGAAGATTTACAGCAGCGAGTAGAAGAACTGTGATATCCTAAAACATAATAATGTCACAATAGAATCACATATTAATGATCTAATTAGTAGATGTCAAAAGTGCATTGAAGTTGAAGATATCAGTTTGAACAGCCGTTGTAAATTGTGCATTATTTCATTGTTATTAAATAATATTAACCCGTTAACGAAGGGAATTCCTCAAAATGTATTTTTTTTTCGGTTGCCTGGAAAATGTTGAAAATTTGAATTTGGTAAAATAAAAATAATTGTGTTTAAATTATTTCATTTGCTAAACTTAAAATAATAAATGCTACGCACAAAATAGCAAATAACTCGAAATTGGTACATTTTATCAAAAAAATACCTGTATACAAAATTACTTAAAAACGATCACGTAATTCAAAAATTTTCTCTAAATGAGAAAAAACGTCAGTGGCGTACTAATTTTTTTTTGGAAAAAAGTAATGACAACCCTGTTTCTCCGCCACTGGCTTACATAATCTATCGAAATAAACATAGAATTATGAAAGACCCATAATAGAAATACCATCTAAAATTTTGAATTATTTTAATAAACCGTTATGAAGATATTTAAAAAAATTGTTATTTTTATGGAATGTTTTATGACCCTGTATCTCGAAAACGAAGCCTTCAAAGAATATTGTTTATATGGCAAACTATAGTTATTTTTCAATAAGAAATCCGCTCCTGAAGTCAGGCGTATTAAAGTGAAATCACCCTGTATACTATATTGGTTGTAGTCACAGCACTTAATTAGGAGCTCAAGCCCATTTGTTCTATTAATCTAGATCCAATTCAACTTTTCGGTGTTTTAAATGTGAATTTAGGTAAACATGTATTGATAATGTTATTTAAAGAAATTTTTTAAACACCGTGTCAGAACATATTGTCACTCCACTAAATTATAATTTCCATTTTAGAGAAGTGAAGGAAGTAACGAAGTAACAATCAGAAATACATTATTATAAGTTTTTGTTATGAACGAATAAGTTCAATAAGTTCATAACAAAAACTTATAATAATTAATAATAATCAGAAATACAGTTTATCGATGGTGCAAGAGATTATTTGATACTCGATAGATTCTATATTTAGTAGATGAATAATTTTAGTGAGTTAATGATAGTTTGTACAATTTGCCAAGTGTGTATATATAAAACGGAAACATATTCCAGATTAAACATTATATTTGATAATGAGCTTTCTGTTGTAGTTGAAGGCATGTTTATTTAGTACATAAAGAATAAGATCACTTTGGACCTGATTTAATCTAGCAATATGTTACATCAAACTTTATGCTATATATCTATAAGTTTAATAATATAATATAGCTCATGACTTTAGTTATTTTGACAATTTAAATAAGTATCTAACTACTTTTTGTGCATTAATTATTTACAATGTTATTTATTATACATTGTTTCTGTAACTTTCTGTTATATTGAAACAAAACTAACTTTAAATATGTTAATAATTTCATAAATGAGATAGGTATGATATTCACAGTATTATATTAAACATATTTTTAATTGTAATGTAACATTGTGGTATTACTTCCATCTACATTCTAATCAATGCAAGTGGTAAGCAGCTAACTTGAACAGAACAGACAAAACATATCAGAAGGTTGAATTAACAATTGTGTGTAAAGTCTCAACTGCCACTACAACTTAGTACATAGAATATATTGAAAACCCACATATGTATCTAAACCAAGTACTTCAGTGTTAAAAACATAATCCCTTATCGTAAACTGAAAAATTTTGCAATAAATCTCAAGTTGTAAATACAAAAATACATATATCAATACCACCATTAAATTATAGTTTGTAGTACATTTAACCCTCCTATTGTGTTCTGGTCAATATGACCCAATCGCGTTCTTCTAATGTGCATAATTCGTTAATTTATTTAAATATTTCGTTGCCACTGCATGATTTTTATTTCATTACTCTAATAACGGTGTAGCTAGATTGATATTTGAAAATTATAATTAGTTTTTTTTAATGCATTTGTTACACTGTGTTTCGGTCTCTATAACCCGGTGATTTGTGTGATTCAAATTAGAAGAACGAGCAGATTATTATCATAGACGAATGCATTTTATTAATTTTGTTTTATTTTCATATATATGAATAACTATATAATATTGCCACATTATTGCGCATATTGCATGCGTTATTTGCGTACCGGTAAACAAGCTTATTCCTGTTGTCAGTGGCTCCGCGTATAAATGCAGCCAATGAGCATCTGTATGTTAATTTCGTTGCAAATATCAAACTTGATGCTATACTCTAATAAGAAATACCTAACAATTGAAATTTATTATTGAAAAAGTGTAGTGAGAGAGTGCTTACGGATAGTGAACTTGAGAAACTGTTGTGTGTTTCTGATAGTGATTCTAATGCTTCTGGAGAAGAAGACCATTTGTCCGAAACCGAGATATACAAGAGCGAATCGGATGATGACGTGGAAGCTACGATTTCAGATGAAGCTGATACAGATAGTCACGTAACTTCAAAAGATGGAAATATAGTATGGAAAAGTCTTTGTGGCGACACGTTTCAAGAACTAACATTAGTTGAACTAGAAGCATATTTTGGCCTACTATTTCTAGCTGACGTGTATAAATCTCATGGAGGGGCAATAGCCAGTCTGTGGGATGGAAATGTAGGTCGCCCAATATTTAGAGCAACGATGTCCCTACAAAGATTTCGTGTAATTGCACGAATAATTTGCTTTGACGATAAAAAAAACTTGACCACAGCGACGCCAAACTGATAAACTAGCTCCCATACGGGTTGCAATTCTACCTAAGCTCTATAATGTTCACAAAAATGTAACAGTAGATCAACAACTGGTACCTTTTAAAGGTCGTTGCCCTTTTAGACAGTACATCGCGAATAAACCTGCTAAATACGGAGTCAAGATTTGGACTTTATGCGATTCTGTAACTGCTTATGAATATAAATTGTAAGTTTAGGTCGGGAAAAAAGAAGGTGAACCTCCAGAGACAGCTCAAGGTAAAATAGTTGTGCTAGATCTTACTTACGGTCTAAAAGGTCACAACGTAACATGGGATAATTTTTTTACCTCGTACGATCTGGGGCAGATGCTATTGAAATGAAAATAACCATGCTTGGCACTATTCGCAAAAATAAGCCTGAATTGCTAGTCGTATTGGTTTGCAACAGGAAAGAAGTTCTTTCTTCAAAATTTTACTTTACCAAGGACAAGTCGAAAGTTTCCTATATTCCGAAACGGAATAAAAATGTTACGCTCATGAGCGCCATGCACAACGATAACGGAGTGTGTAACCAAGATCATAAAAAGCCGTTTATGATTTTACATTACAACAAAATTAAAGGTACTGTAGACATGGTAGACAAGTTAATAATAACATACACAATCAGACGGCAAACTAAAGGGTGGCCAATGACTATCTTATACAATATCATGGATGTTTCCGCTTACAACGCTTATGTTCTGTGGTGCGAAGTAAGTCCAACTTTGAACGCTGGAAAACGGCGACTAGTTATAGAAGAACTGGATAATTCCTTAATCACTCCATGATTGTAAGAAAGAAAACGTCTCCCTCGAAGTATTCCTGCAGCTGAAATAGTTATAAAGTCAGGTTCTTCAACCAGTAATGCCGAAGTAAGGGAACAATCAACAACAACCAAGCGTAAAATATGTAATTTTTGTCCCTCTTCAAATAATAATAAAACTAATATGGTATGTTGTAATTGCTCAAAATACCTATGTAAAGCTCATGTATATTACTACTGTCAAGACTAACAAATAAATGTATATACTACGTTCTTCAGATATTTGAATGATATAAAACTCATTTAAAGGATTAGGTAATAATTACATGCGGGGGAAAAATTGACTGTATTTCCCCATATTACTTTATTAGCGTATTTTTATCAAATGAGATTGTTATTACATTTATTTTAATGCCTATCTACAGATTGTTTAACACACGAAATTTATTTATACATTGATTACATGTTAACACGTTTCACCGAAGGGTACAATTGTATGCGCGTCCTAACATAATCTGCTAACTTATAAGATGATCTTAAACCTGTATTCAAGTATAAAGTTTTCATAATAAAATATTATTAGAGTCGATATCCCGTTTATTTCAAGTAATTGTTTCAATATATATAAAATTCGTGAGAGTGGACCTGTACTATTTGTTGTAATATGTGTTATTACACTTTCTTTTCAATTGCCGGTTGTAACCTTCTACCTACACAACCTTCAACTTATACACGAATTAATAACGACCTCCACTAGTTTATAACACTATTGCTTGGTACTGCATTTTTATTTACCTCGAACTCATATAAAGTTATTAACGCTTCATTTTAATGGTGCTATCAACTATTGAAAGGTCAACCGGCAAAATTGTGTTACTAATCGCAAGGTTGTTTAAAGTAGTCCTTGTCACGTACAGGTGCTATATCGAAAATATTTTTATTGCGCACGTTTATATTACATTTATATATTACATTCAAAAAACAAGTATTAACTAATTAAGATATAATTTGTTAACAGGTAGACGACCGATAGGTTTTAATATTTTATTAAGGACTGTTCTTGAACAGACAGCTAGAATATACCACTGTATTTTTTCAATTTTAGTAAAAGCTGCATAACCAATATAAATTTGAGTTATTACATTTCCTTTAATTTCCATCGTGCTGATTTTTTAAGGGGTAATTAAATACCTTATTTACAAAAAGTAAAATGTACGATTTTGTAAAACAAAAAATTCCATATACAATTCACGTACAAGTGGTATTTCGAAAAATATATTTTGGTTTATCACCCATGCTATTTATTTCAGATTTAAGCTAAATTTTATACACAAGGTCTATCTGTCTTATCAGAAATACCTCCATCAAGAAGGTCTTTTATCAGCGAGGGCTGTTTTGGGATGATAGACAAACACCTTGCGGCTGAATGGATAAATATCTAGAACAAATAAAACAAACTACGTTTGAGTTCCAATGGCTTTTGTTTTGTATTAAAGCTAATAAGATACCCGCTGTAAAGAAATTGCCTTGTTTGAAATTTTAAGCTACCCTAAGGCAAATATTAAAAGTTTGCTACAGAAACCATGCCACCACTTGAATATTATTGTGCAGATCAGATGTCTGAGAAAGAGAGACACGCGGCCCAGAGGAATTATGTTTTTAAGATGCGTGAGGTGATTGAGAAGTATTGCCTGATGGATGTTAAGATCCTCGTTAAAGGTTGCATTAGTTTCTGGTCCACCTTCACCACCCAAAATAAAGTCGACCCGTTTGAGGAAGCTACCACTATTGCTAGTGCCTGTAATAGTGTTTCGCAGGTGTTTCCTCAAAGAAAACACAATGACTCATTCCGAAAGGCGGTTATAGACGTGCCGACAACCAATCAAAGGACGCAATACAATGGTTACGCTGGGTGGAACATTCGCAGCAGGTGAGTATATAGCATGCAGGGAAATATCGCGAGTTTAGAACACCTGAAGGTGTGAAGGTCAACGGATATTGTGCAGAGTCGAATACGGTTTACGAGTTTCTTGGCTGTTACTGGCACGGTTGCGAGGACTGTTTCCCCAACTAGGCAAATATTGACCCTAAGCTTGGTGCAAATACATCCATGCTTGCCCGTCACGAAAACACGGCGGCACGATCCCAGTTTCTACGCGAGCGCGGGTATAATTTAGTGGAGATGCGTGAATGCGATTTTAAAAAACAAATACTTGCTAACGACGAATTGAGAGCGTTTATTCAGTCTAGGTAATCAAGATGACGAACCTTTAAACCCACGTGACGTATTTTACGGAGATCGCACTAATGCTAGCAAGCTTTATCATGAATGTGACGGCATTAGTGAGAAAATCATGTATATGACGTGTGCTCGTTATACTCCTATGTAAATAAATATTGTAAATATCCTGTAGGTCATCCGAAAATTCATGTAGGTTTAGATTGTAAGAACATTTCATTGGATACGGTGGAGGGTTTAATTAAATGCAGAGTACTACCGCCCTCTAATCTCTACCACCACGTTTTATCCTTAAAATGCACGGAAAGCTGATGTTTGTGCTGTGTAGGACTTGCGGTGTTGAGTTAAATGAAAGGGAGTGTAGACATAGTGAAACCGAGCGCAGTTTCGTTGGTACGTTTGTAGCTGACAAGCTGCGTAAGGCTATCTCTAAAAATTATAAAGTCCTGGATGTTTTTGAAGTTTGGGAGTATGAGGTAACCACGTATGACAAGGCGACTAAACAGGGTGGGTTATTTAGCGGTTACATCGATAATTTCCTGAAACTCAAGCAGGAATGTTCAGGGTGACCTAGCCATTGCACGTAAGAGGCTGCAAAATTGAGTTACATAGCGGAATATTATGAGAAGGAGGGGATTGAATTAGACGCGAATAATATTAAGAAGAATCCCGGTTTAAGGTACTTGGCTAAACTAATGCTGAATTCTTTTTGGGGTAAGTTTGACCACCACGAAAATTTAACCCAGTGCCGTATTGTACTGAGCCAAAGGAATTTTTCAAACTGTTTATCGATCCATTTTATTTGTTCTAGATATTTATCCATTCAGCCGCAAGGTGTTTGTCTATCATCCCAAAACAGCCCTCGCTGATAAAAGACCTTCTTGATGGAGGTATTTCTGATAAGACAGATAGACCTTGTGTGTAAAATTTAGCTTAAATCTGAAATAAATAGCATGGGTGATAAACCAAAATATATTTTTCGAAATACCACTTGTACGTGAATTGTATATGGAATTTTTTGTTTTACGAAATCGTACATTTTACTTTTTGTAAATAAGGTATTTAATTACCCCTTAAAAAAATCAGCACGATGGAAATTAAAGGAAATGTAATAACTCAAATTTATATTGGTTATGCAGCTTTTTACTAAAATTGAAAAAAATACAGTGGTATATTCTAGCTGTCTGTTCAAGAACAGTCCTTAATAAAATATTAAAACCTATCGGTCGTCTACCTGTTAACAAATTATATCTTAATTAGTTAATACTTGTTTTTTGAATGTAATATATAAATGTAATATAAACGTGCGCAATAAAAATATTTTCGATATAGCACCTGTACGTGACAAGGACTACTTTAAACAACCTTGCGATTAGTAACACAATTTTGCCGGTTGACCTTTCAATAGTTGATAGCGCCATTAAAATGAAGCGTTAATAACTTTATATGAGTTCGAGGTAAATAAAAATGCAGTACCAAGCAATAGTGTTATAAACTAGCGAAACGTGTTAACATGTAATCAATGTATAAATAAATTTCGTATGTTAAACAATATGTAGATAGGCATTAAAATAAATGTAATAACAATCTCATTTGATAAAAATACGCTAATAAAGTAATATGGGGAAATACAGTCAACTTTTCCCCCGCATGTAATTATTACCTAATCCTTTAAATGTGTTTCATATCATTCAAATATCTGATAAACAAACTAATAAATATTAATAGTAGACACAGGTTGCATCTAATGATTATTTGCACACCCTTATACAGGTTTAAGATAATCTTACAGGGGCAACAGATTAGGATCAAGAATTTCCCCGGGTTAAAAATAATTAATTAATAAAAAATGATCAACAAAAAACGACTCCTACACGCAGGCATGAAAAAATAAAAAAGACATTAGTCAGGGTTGACCACCGAAAAGAAGCCGTCACCCAGTCCCCAAAGACCAACGCCTGAATCAACTCCGAGTCCAAGACCAGCCCCAAGACCAAACCCTAAATACATCCTTCACATGAGCTGTCATAAAATAGGGGCGAAAAACACGTCCTACATGTGGGTGTGTAAAAAATAATTAGGGATGAAAAAAGACCTTCGAAAAGAAACCATAAAAAATAAGGGTGAAAAAATATGTCCTACACGTGAGCGAGTAAAAAATTAGGGGTTGAAAAAGGCCTCCGAAAAGAAACCATAAAAAATAAGGGTGAAAAATACGGTTTCCCACATGGCGGTCTTGGGACGTCAGAAACCAAGATGGCGGCGACAAGTGCCCATATACTACTAATAATAATAGATACTACATCTTATATCTTCTTATTATTTACTTTTATATCAATTTAACGACAACTATAGGCTCTCGGGTCGTAATGACCCGAACACAATAAGTGAAACCAAAATGTTAACACAATAGGAGAGTTAAAAGTGTACAGTAATTATCAATTTAATTATTAACACGTAAAAATTGAGTTATTGCCTAACAACAATAAATAGCAAACTACACTTAATATTAAAAATATAAAAACGGAAAAGGAAAAATATAAAAAATGAAGTGACGTTTTGGGGTTGGAATTTGTTCGTTAATAATTTGGAAATTACTAGAGATTCTTATGGGCAGACCTACTATAGGTTGGTAGCCAAATTAATTCTGTATCAGAGAGTGTGCTTGAATACATAAAAAAACTAGAACACTGTAATAGTAAACTTCGTGGTTTAGATATTACAGAAAAAAATATTATCCCTCTCGGTCTCCTTACGTTCAAATTACGGATTTTGCAAAATAATATTGCAAATTTAAAAAATGTTAATTATTTAAAAATTTTCGTGTAGAAAACTTTAATGAAGGTTGGTTAAGAATATTACGTAGAATCCAAAAAAGTAATAAAAAATACATTTCATTTAAAATAAGGAAGTTAACGAAAATCGCAACTTGCAAATATTTGAGATTGGTTTAGACCTTCCGAAAATTCCTTTGGTGAAAAATTTCAAATATGTATCTTAAACGGTTCCTCATAAACTTTATGAGGAACCCTCATAAAGTTTAACGCGCGAACCGTGACACATTGTATAATATATAAACAAATGTAAGGAGCTTCTCCCCAAGGTTCAGCAACGAATATTTTAGTCAAATACGAGAGCTATTTTATGGATTGACCCTGTAGGATTTCAAACAAATAAGCAGGGAAAGAATGTCAAATTATAGTTAACTATTCGACAAAAATTGATTACTGAAATATTTTTGTGTACACAAATACGGTGTAAAATTTTGAAATTACCACGCTTTAAAACTATAATATTGACGGATGCAACCTAGTGTTGAAGTGAGTTATTAATAGTTTGCACTAAAAAAAAACGTTTTATTTTGTAGCGATTTCTGAACCTAAATTAGAAACATAAAGCCTTAAAGATTAACACGAAATGATTTAGATAATAAAAAATATTAATGCCATTTTTTATGATTTTAATTAATACTTTAGTTTCATATTTTACTGTACATAATTCGAAGCTTAGCATGTTTTAAATACAGAAAAAAAAAGATACCGCAAAGTAACAACATGATCTTAGTTACTACAAGAAAAAGTTAATATAAATAAGTTATCATTTTGGCTTTAATACAGAATTAGAGCATTGGAAAATTGCCAGCGTTAATATTTTATTTTTAAATTGGAACTTCAATACTTTTTATCGATTCCACTTTATTATCGACTTCTCAAATGTTCAATACACATTTTGTTACTAAATGTAAAATAATGGAGAATACATATTTAACATCTTTAAATATAAGGTATATAACATAATGCTTAACTATAGAACCTAGATTGTAATAATTGTTGAAAATACAGCTAGCTCTAACGGTACTTTGCAGATTGACTGCCGAACAGTTTTTTCAATCCAACATATCCGCGTCAATTTTATTTAAAAATTGGAAAGCGGAAGTTACCTGTGAATATTAATTACAATTCATTGCAATATTTTATTTGCTTGTGTTTTGAATATGAACTTATAGTTTACAACTGTACTTAAACTGTCGCGTTACCATATATCACGCTTTAGCGATACACATTGTGCGGTTATTTCTTTGCAATATTGGGTTGGTAGGAAATTAAAACATTAATAATACCAACAATTTAAACTTAAATGGAATTGTTATTCTTTACTCATTAGTTTCGCTACGTGTAAGAAGTATAAGAGGTAATATTTTACTACTTCCAATCTAATTTATTTACGAGCTCCGCATTACATAACCTAAAACAAAATTTTACAAAGCTGATCCATTTCTATGTACTATTTCACATTACTTCGTATATAAGTACAACGTATGTCAACATGGTCTAAATACAAGCAAAAATCGACGAAATATGGAAGTAACGTACAAATTCAATAATTCTGTCTTAGATTCAAGTATTACAGATTTAATAAAATATTACACAACCTTTTTTAGATAGCTTATTTATGTGCATTAATTTTGCATAAATATTCACTTTCCTTCCTTAAAACATCAATGCATCAGCGAACCACATATAAACGTGATTTCTAATTTTTTGGAATGGCGAGTTAAAGGCCACCGTAATTTGAATAGGACTAAAAGTTTTAGCAGCTTCAGGTACTGTAATTAGATGGACTCATTGCGGCATTGAGATTTACGGAGAAATGAAACACAGTCTTACAAAAAATATTGGATAACCAAATGTAGAAAGCACCAAGAAATATAAAACACTATTAGAATTTATTATACACTGTAAGAGCCGTTTGACACGAGACTACAATTAAGTACTAAATAGTAGACAACTTGTGCGCACGCAGATTCAGTACGACCCGGTACATTAAAATACAACCCATCCTTGTCGCAAAACATGAGTAAATGTGCGTAGAAAGGTGTGCGCAACAAATTCTTCGTGTTTTTTATAGTTACCGGGTATATTTTAGTCATCCTTGTTTATACGCTATAAACAACCCACAATGCAAGAGTCTCAGCACCAGAAATTGTACGTGAGACTCTGGCAGAACTTCGTCCCACTGTGAATGTACAAGAAATAAAAATAAATTTAACAACTTGCGTACCAATTTTGTGGCAGAGCCTAGGAAACACGTTGCTTCACACTGTAGTAGTGTAGGAACCACCGAGATTACTGTAATTTTATCATTCGTGAGACTTGAAAATGCATAAGCATCATGTTGGCAGATTTATAAACCATCATTGTGGTACTATGACGATATAACATTTGTTATGGAACACATTGTGCCCGGAGCAGCTGTTGACAGAATTTCGTCTACATATGTTCTAGTTGACCATTCATATCCTTCACAAGATGAATCTATATACCAAACCGATTTATTAGGCGCTTTCGATGAAAATGTAGAAATATTATATGAGGGCGATGATGGAAATGAAATATCTAATAACTCTGTAAATAAAATAAAATATACGAATATTAATTTAACTTAACTTCTAAGTGAATTCTCCAACAGAAATACTTAAAAAAAAAAGACTTGCTTGAAATGCATCCAACGTTGCGGAAGAAAAAAGTAAAAAGTTTTTGTATGAAGCTGGATCTTCGACTAAAAGTTCATCATCATAGTGATCGTCGATTAATCCAATTCCGAACCCACAATTTACATTTTTTGATCTCGTCGTATGACAGGTTCTATTTTTTTCATTACAAGTCAACATAATAATTACGCTACAAGCAGCCGCCTCTAACAGAAGTGACAAAATTTGGGGGAAGGTTTAGTATTATAGCTCATTTTTCTTATAATAAGAATCATATGTAGATTACTACAGTAGTAAGCATAAACAAGTTTACCTTACTGGTAGTGGCCCAACTTATTCACCACGAAAGCACCATGGCGACATTAATACTTGGTAGCTATTGGGCTATTGGGGCTATTGGGGAAGTTAACTCTACTAAATCTTTACTATACATATTCATCAAAAAAAGTTTCTTTGTTAAAAACTGAAACTAATTTTTTAACTACAAATTCGTTAGAAAACAAAAAATAAAGAGTTAAAAAGTCTGAAAGTGATTTTTTCAATTCAGTTTAAAGAGTGTATGTATTATTTCAAAGGAACGCTCCTCATTCAAGTCCATTAATTTGGGATAAACAAGTGAGAAACAGGTACAAATTTTTTAACTTTAATATTATGATAAATAACGTAATTATCTATTAAGAGATGCACAAACCTTAAAATCTACCATAATTGTTGCTGAAGGTAGACTAATTTTCTGCATGCTAGTTATACAATACCATTGTTATTTTACGCCGTTATTTCGTTTATAATTTTGCTTCAAATTAATACAAAAAGTTGGTGGTATTACGTACGAGATTAGAATCCGCTGATTTAAGTATGTCAAGTAAGGCTTTAAACGTACTAGCCGTAAGCTGTAAGAATATAGAAGTCGGTAAAATTGAACGTTTGCGACTGCTAAATTAAGAAGAATGGAAAACAAGCGGGTAAACTTAAATTATACAGAGCGAAACACATAGGCATGTACAATAAAGATTAAGTATAGTATTTTTTTCAGAAATGTTTTCAACTATACTGGCCGCCGTAAATAAATGAACACCCAGTAAACGCTGGTGTATTTTAATGAAATTTTCACAAAACGTGTATATTATTCCTATTAAGAAACGATGAAAATTTCAGCAAGATACAATAAAGGTTAATCAAGTAATCATCGACGATGAAACAAAAACTCTTTCTTTTCATTTGACATTAGTTACTCAAGTGTCAATGTTAAGCATGTTTGTAAGCTTAATAAGTAAACACATTAAAGTTGAAATAATGGAACCTGTACGTCATCGAGAAGTCGGATTATCAATTCGTGATGATGATGCTCACGTGGGATGCAGTGTGGCCACAATTTCCTTATGTTGGCGTTGATGGTCAGAAAATAATGAGGAACGCCGATGTTTGCGTGCCGGACGTCCTAGACGCACCACTGATCGCGGCGATCGTGCTCCTCAGCTTGTAGCTCTTCGGGATCGTTTTTCATCAACAGGGGAAATTGGTGATACGATCGACGTATCGAAGAATTGGATCTTTTAGGTTCAGATCATACCGACCATTGTTTTGTTTACCTCTAACTACACAGCGACAATGGTGTAACGAGAGGTAGCATTGGAATGTGCAACTGAATCAAGTCATCTTTAGTGACGAATCTCGATTTTTTTTGGGTTCATGATGGTCGCAGATTAGTTAGACGTCTTGGAGAAAGACGCAATTTTCAGTTTTCTGTACAACGACATACTGCTCTCACTAAAGGTGTAATGGTGTGGGGGGCTATCTGCCATGGAAGCAGATCTCCTCAAGTAGTTACTGAGGGAACATTAAATGAAAACCGGTTCATTAACAACGTTCTAGAACTAGTATTACTGCCATATCTGCAAGAAATAGAATAATCAATTTTTCAGCAAGATAATGCGCGACCGCATACCGCAAGGGTTGCTATGGAGTTTCTAAATACTGCTAATGTTGAACTGCTTTCATGGTCTTCTCGTTCGCCAGACTTATCACCAATCGAACATTTGTGGGATATGGTAGGACGGAGAATAAATGATCTACAGTCACTCCCAAACAATCTAGATGTCCTTCAACAACGGATTTTAGAAGCGTGGGATAGTATACCTTAGGTTAGCATAGATTTATTTATTTCAACTATGCCTAATCGGCTAGCTGAATGTGTGAGGGCCGATGCATTATTAGTGTTAACAATATTTGTATCTTTCTAAAATTTTCATCGTTTAATTATTATATAACATAATTTCCAAAGTTTCCGTAGCCCATCCTTCTACAAGGTGGATTGTATACTCAGTTCTTGGTTGAAAATTTGAACGCAGCACATATAGTGTAAAACGGTACAATATGCCCCAATTGACAAAACGAATATCCCCACTATTCATCGGTTACAGACGCTGTAAATACCATACTAGTAATAATATTAGTCTAACATTGCCAAGGAAGAGAGGAAGAGTGGTTCTGAACAAGTGTGGTAAAATTACCTTTTACGATTTATATTTCCCTTTGATCAAATTTGGTATACAGGGTGGTCTGAACCTAGCGTTAAAATTTGCTTGGGTGATAGAACAACATAAATGTGACTCAAATACACAATTAAAAAAATTCCATTTCACACACCCACTTAAACAAAAATGATTTTGAAATGATGTAAAAAATAAGGCTTTTACTGAAAAGCATCCTTTTTCGCAAGAAAATCAGATAACAGGTAATGTCTGACTTAACTGATTCTTGAAAAGGAGTTAGGAGATCACAACGAGAAATTCTGACGGATTGTCACTTCCTTAAGATCATGGCATGAACAGAAACGACGTACAGGCATTTTTTCAACTTTACTGCAGTTATACACTCACAGAAATTTACTTGACAAACCTGGCCAAGTATTCAACATGGACGAAACTGGGATACAAGTTAATAACAAACTCGGTAAACTTATTAGCGTCAAAGGAGTAAATCATGTTTATACTTGACAAAGCCAAGAAAAAGGATGAAATGTGACCATAACATCTAGCCGTAATGCCGAAGGAAACTTTCTACCACATGTATTAATTTATAGGGGGACTTATAACAGGCCACAATATACTGTATTTCCACCAGGTGCATCAGTTTACATGAATAATAAATCATCATACATTAGTGGAGATCTATTTTTGAAATGGTTTAATGAAGAATTAGTAGCAAAGAAAGGAATCGGTAAGGTCTTGTTAATTCTTGATGGACACAGTACACACTGCAATAATATTGACTTGTTAGAATCAGCAGATAGAGATTATGTACTTTTACCATGTTTTCCCAACCACACTGCCCACACTTTGCAGTCCCTCGAAAGAGTTTTTTTTTAATCTTTAAAAACCTACTTTGTACAAGAAGCCAAAACGAGGATGATAAATAATAAAGATAAATAGTTGACCCGATATGATGTGTCCCAGCAGCTAGCATTTCGAATGGAGTTGCAACATTGAAAACCACAGGTCCAGCCTTTTAACAATAATGCCATATCGAATTTTTTCTTTACATTATCAAACTCACTTCATGATCAGTGCTTAATAGCCCAATAAAATGTTTCAAAGAATGGTGATGCTTTGTCTTCAGTACCATCTGCATCAAGACATAATCAGAAATTGAACCAAATAATTTCGGATTCAGGTAACCCCACCATAGCCCACAACTGTAGAAGAGGAATCGCCAAAAAGTCTAGCTGAAACATCCTATTCCCAAAGTACCACAGCAAAAATACAAAAAAACAGTTATACGAACTAAAGAAAGTTACAAAAATAATGAAAGACAAACAAATCCTCAAGAAATTACAATTAAAGTCTGCAAATGAAAAAGTCTCAAAGAAAATAAAAGAAAACCAAAAGCCCAAGAAACCAAGACCAGGACTGACAACCGAGAAGAATAAGAGAATGGTTAGTAACTCATCTGAGAGTAACTCTGATGAAAACAAATTCTGATTCCTCCCCAGAAGTATCTGATAAGGAGAATCAGTTTGTAGAATGTACTGAAAGTTACTGTTCTACGAATTTTCAGAACGATTGGATAAAATGTCGTATATGCTTGGGTTGGTTACATGAGTCATGCACAATGTACGTAACGTTATGTTACAGATATGACCGTCAGAAAAAACGAGATCTCACTGAAAACAAATAAAAAAATTGTACCTATGCTGTTTTTCCTCACTATTTCTTTTCTTTACTTTCGATTTAAACGTTTCATGTGTATTGTAGAATGGTTTTTTTAATTCTTTTTAAGACAATTGGATTTTTATGTTCGTCGAGCCGTTTTGTAAAATTAATGGAGCTTATTGTCGGCCGAAGTTTGCATAAAACGTCCCACGCCATGTTTAAAAAAATGCGTTTTGGTTAATTTGATATATAAATAAAATGAGATGTTTTAGTTACTAAACTAATAAGTTTCACATATCGTAAATTAATTTTTATTTCCAAGTTGGGATTACTATACTGTTTACCCTATTAAATTATGATTAGGTTGACAACGCAACGTAAGTATGGAATCACTGCGAGATGTTTCCATAATTCACTATCTTAACGTTACTTTCGCTTTGTGGTATAAGAGATTTAAGGAACGGTAGGTTCAATGATTCAATGAATCTTTCCACTTACAATTTTTCTTTCGTTTTATACCCTATCTTATGATATCCATATTTTAGCCACATCTTTGGTTTGTCTCGGGACCGGTTGATCACATCTTGTTCTAACCTTTTTATGAATATGTTGCTCATGGTTTGGAAAAGTGAAGAACGCTTTGCCATTCCAAACTCTTTAGCTTCGTCCATCAAGAGATAAGAACTTACCCTGATCATGAGCAATATAGTCATGGAAGGGTTCAATAAATCCCGAGACAAACCAAAAATGTTTCATTGGATCACTAAATAACCAATCCCTTCGAAGCTCGCTGAGTGAACCCACCTAGCTCCTGAATAGATTTGTGACACTCTGAAAATGAGGAATTGTTATGAAATGCATATTAACAAGGGATTTACATTCAGTCACGGATCAGCTTTTCTCTTGCAATAGAAGAAAAAAGATACAACTATTGTGAGTTATTACAAATACTAATTCTAGTAAATACTTTTCGGATACCCCATATATATATATATATATATATATATATATGTATATATTATATATGGCCACCAGTTTTAAGTTTGCGAGGCGTTTGGATGCGCAAAGGTCGGCACGCGCGGCATATTTCAATTCTTCCAGTGGCGGAACAAATATCCATAATATTATTGTTGATGTTAGGATTTAATGATATCATTAATATTAAATGAAGGGCTCATTACAAGTGAAAATTCAGGGTATAAAAAGTATACCAAAATAAAGTTTACAAAGTATTTGATCTTTGAAAGACAAAATGCAAAGAAAAAGCACAAGCTATTTATTTATGACGTGTTCTACGCTGAAAAAAAACAAAATACTTAGTCTTCAAGCACGAGAAGTTGTGTTCGACGTTTTTAATTATATTTGTAATAAAAATTGTGATTCTCCATTTGCCGAAATGAAAACCGAAGTTATAGGAGTTTCTGTCAGAACACTTGAATGCATTGTGTGTGAAGGTAATTCAATTTTTTGTATAATGTATGATTCTAATATCAGTTTCATTTTATGCAACAATATTCCAGAAACAGACGAAGTGCCACTATTTAAAAGTCCGCCAATGAAACGCAATCGCAAACGCACAGTGACAAATAATGGAGATTATGAAAAACCCATAATCAGAAATATCACACATAATCTTTATAAATCAGAGCAACATTGCATGATAATTGAATAACTCCGTATGAAACTTGTTAGTGATATGTAATGGAAGGTCGAAGGACATGGTTACTTAAGGGATTTAGGATTCAGGTGGCGAAACTAATAGGAAAATGTAGATTGAAAAGTCTGATATTAGAAACTTGCGAATCAGATATTTAAAGAAAATCCGTTTCTTCAGGAAAGCATAACTTCCCATAGTTTATTTGGACGAAAGTTATGTTCATAGTGGACACACAACACCTAAAGATTGGAGCGACGGCACTACCAAGAGACTGCTGAAACCAATTTCAAAAGTGATTTTAGTTTCCGCGGGAGGTGAAATTGGTTTTTTGCCTAACGCAGGATTCATTTTCAAATCTGGAATATAAACTGGCGATTATCATCATGATATGAATTCAGAAAATTGCGAAAAATGGGTAAACGAAAAGCTATAACCAAATTTGCCAGGAAATTCGGTGGTTGTTATAGACAATGCGCCCTATCATAGGGTGCAACTCGACAAGGCCCCTAACAGCAATTCGAAAAAAGCTTGGCTGACAAGAAAAAAGATTCAATTTACAACTGACATGTTCAAACCGCAGTTGTAATTGATAAAATGTCATAAACAACAGTTCAATCGATTTGATTCGTTCATGCGAGAACACAGTCACACAGTACTCAAACGTGTGTACGTACGTACGTATGTATGTATGTACGTATCTATATATATATATATATATATATATATATATATATATATATATATATATAATGTTAGTTGGAGATCCTAAAACCCCAAAAATCTTGTAGTTGGAGTTGTTTAGCAAAAGCGTTTAGTATTAAGCAAACACTATGTCCGAATACTTATTGGCTACAGGATTCAGCTCTTGGTCACCAAAGCAATCCATTTTGCCGTAATGCTAACCAAATAGGTGTATAAATATAGATTTTGGATAACGTTTGGCCTAAACACTGAAAAACACTCATTGGTCATATAATTTATCTAGGCAATCCATTTGGTTGCGAACAACGAGTTTGGTGTATCAACATAGTTTCAAACCAAATTCAGTTCAAAAGATGACCAACACTCATGGTAACCGAAGCAATGCATTTTGCCGCAACGCCAACCAATATGGGAAAATTTTTAATTATTATTTTTAAAAAATTTTCTTTGGGGATCGTTTGTGCATGTCCGATAACCAAAAAATCTATGACACGTCATGCAATCATCGGTTTAGAGAGAATTTTAAAAAAGTGTATTATTATTGTCGAAAAATGGGTTAATTTAATAAGGCCGAACAATTTTACTAAACAAATAGTTTAGAATCCGCCGATTTTTTAGGAAATCAAACAAAAATAATAAAAATTCATATTTTTCCTAATAATAGGAAAATCAAAAATGATGATTTTGTTTTAAAAATAACTTTATTTAATTAAACTACATAAGTGTGATCTCAAATTAGTCAAATTTCTTGTGAAATAAACACTTAACGAACATAAATTTAAAAATTCCGTCTGGTCGAGTCGCTAACTGTACCCATGTTCTTTTTCACCACATTTTTGGACTTAAGTGTTTATTTCACAAGAAATAAACACTTCCGGTCAGAGAGGAGGTCGCGTTCACAACGAAATTGGTGTATTAATGCTGACAACACTCAATTGACAAAAGTATTAGTTCTTCTTCTTAGTTATCCATTTTATCTCGACTAAATTAGCGTATAAGATAAGACTGTTAGAAGGTTTTTGAATTTTTTCTTTCTTTAATCTTAAGGAAAAGTACCTATTTAATAAAAGTTTCTTACTTCGTTCTACTCTCTAACTTATAATAATAAAGTAGTATAATATAATGTCTAGCTTGATTAGAAACGTTTTTGCCAAATCTTCGAAGTTTATGGGGGGATATAACTGACTAGCAAAATACAGCGTTATTATATAATAAGGAATATATTGTGAAAATTCAGCACATTATTTCAATTCCATCAAAAGTTACAGCGCGAACAATAATATCACGGACGGACGTCCGAGTAAGAAATCTAGAGACGAATATAATAAGCTGATAAGCTTCCGCTATAGCCTATAGCGTTCGCTTAATAAATGTAAACTTTGTGAAGTGTTATTAAAATAATTTATTTCCGAATATAATAAAAATATAAACAAAGAGATAATTTATTGTTAATAAAATTCTTTATTAAACACTGTAATGTAATTTGCTGATTCTTTTCAACAATTAACAAGAAGGTAACAAGAGCCATTCTTTTATAATTCAATAAAATTGTATATTATTTCACTTTGTACCTACGACCAGTCTGTTAACAAATAAGTTTCATGCCAATCGGCAGGAAACCATAATAAAAGAAATACATATATTACGAAGTAATAATTGCTATTCGTTTGTAGAAAGATATGCGCCATTTTGCAGCACTTATAAATAATGAGTGTCGGAAACGACGTTTGGTTTCAAATTGTATATTCTAATGCAAATAGAAGGAAATTATCGATTTCATTTCTGTCAAATAAATAATTACTTGAAAATCGTCAACACGGCATGTTGTATAATACGTATTTTAAAATAATATTGTTAATCAAGAATTTTATTAAAAAAACCATGATAATAGGTGCTGATTATTCATTGACTAATTCATATTCTTAATGCCTAATTTAACGTTTATCAAACCTTGTTATCTGACTTACCACCTACTGTTGTACAGCAATGATGCGCACTCCCTTACTAAAATATTTATATTATTATGTATGAAATTGTAAATAATGTAATTTACAAATGTTTATACCAGGTAGATACCGATACTACTCAAAAGCATTGTACAAATTTTATGTACAAACAATATCACTTCAATTATTTACTAAAATATGTTATACATTCGCAGCTAATGCTTATAAAATAAATATATTTTTTACACGTTAACAAAAAATAAGTTTTCATACGAAACTTGGCTATAAGTGTTAAACATCATGTGGTTGATGTTATATGAATCGTGCACATATCAGTACTAAGATACTTGCTGAAATAAGCCTCGCTTATAGAGAGGTTTTGTTAAGAAATGCGAGTTCGTGAAAAAACCGCGGCTATAAAATCTTATAATCGCAAATGCTAACACTCTTGTGGCATATGATTTAGTTCCAGTTTTCGAAGGAATTCATTTTGTCGCGACACTAACGAAACTGGTTTATAAATATATGAATTGGAGTAAAAATCGGCTCAAATGTTCCCAAACGCTCATGAGACACAAAACACATTTTGGCATTTTGATGAGAAACCAGAAAATTTGAATGACACATAAATATAAATTTTGAGTCTCATTCGTATATTTCACTGCCCCACCCTCCTGATAATTTTGGAAAAGGGTTTGTACTAGAGTACATAAGCGAAAAGCAGGAGTCGATAGGTGGTCTTTGGGCCGAACTATATTGTGCGCAGGCAAGCGTACGACTAATTAAAAGAATTATCTTTTTTACATAATCGTGTATTTTTATTGATGTTTACGTTTCGATATCAATTACAGTTCATCAACTACTACAGTAGCAGATCCTTGCAAAATAAAACCAAAACAAATCAGCCAGACAATCCTACCTTCCCTTTAAATATCGTCCAGGCTGGCGACATAGCTTATACATTGTGCACTGGAACCCGCTGCATAGGCCGGGTGCACACCACCTCTTTGCGTGAGGAAGTAGAGCAATTGTACACACGACATGACGCGTTTGGTGTCACCAAGCCGAGTTCCGTCAGTAATCTAGCCGCGATTTCATAT
Organism: Vesta saturnalis; assembly: GCA_036346205.1. Classification (NCBI taxonomy): domain Eukaryota; kingdom Metazoa; phylum Arthropoda; class Insecta; order Coleoptera; family Lampyridae; genus Vesta; species Vesta saturnalis. The sequence continues at coordinate 6,328,358 of JARFJB010001965.1, forward strand.
GTGCTCGCCCACCGTATAACCAACCACCAATACTTGATGGCGGCCTTCACGACGTCGTGCTCCCCTAACCACTCACGATTAGTGCAAGTCCAGTAAATGTAGTAAAATGCCACCGCAATGTAACGAATTACGTAGTGCTTTCCTAAAACTAAACCGCTTAGTGTCATAGTCATAAATTCAAATGTAACCATAAATAATTAGATCTAGTGCACGACGCGTTTGAAGACGGTGTGGGACGTTTCGCCGCGGCCGATTCGCCGCGGCCGTTTCGCCGCAGGGCCAGTTTCATAGCTGGCCGTTTCGGCGCGAGCCGTTTCGCCGCCAACCTTATTTTACTGCATTCAATTGAACACTAGCACATACCATCTTACATTTTTTTAAATATATCGTATAAAAACTCATGTATCTACCAAATTTTAAACCTTATTAACGATTATTTCTAATGATGTTAATTATCATTAGGACACTCATTAGGTGGCGACAGAATTTGAAGAATTGTGAGAGAATTTAATGACAGAATAATTTTAGAATATTTGCGTTCAATCGCCCATAATTACCAATTTCATTAATATAATGTAGGTATTATATGTATTTAATGTAATTATTTGAGGTATTGTAGTATTTACATAGAAAATAATAAACATTTCTTTTTCAAAAATATGTATCTTTATTTGGAATGGGCATTTTATGAACTCATTTTTACTGCTTTTTAGAAAAAAAATAGTTTTTTAGGGCGTAATTTATATATTACAATTTATAGATATTAAAAAAAATAATAATATAAACGAACTAAAACAACATTTTATACAGTGTGTTAATTCCGTCTCTAATAAATTCATATTTACAACGCAATTCGTAGTGTATTCTCAAAAAAAGAGATCGAGGATGCGAGGTCCATTTTTTCATACGAGCTATAGTGTACTTTTGGCGGCGGAACGGCGGCGGCGAAACGGCCAGCGGCGAATTAACCCTGCGGCGAAACGGCCGCGGCGAAACGTCCTACACCCGTTTGAAGAACACTGAGTAAGCATATATATTTTTTTTATTTATGTACGATGACTGTTAGTATTCATTGTATTCACTATTGGCCACCACTGTATCGTAAACCTTAGAAATTGTACACTTATTATAAATACATTTCTACGTTTACTCCCGTTGAGCCATTTTGTATCAATTTACAACCAAACCTGTACGCAGCTTTTTATTTTACCGCACCTACTCCCATAGTACAAATATCGCGCACACATGGGTGCATTCACTTTAAGTTACTTTTCTTATTTGGTTTTAGTATTGTTTGTAATATAATTTCATGACTGGATGTTGACATTATAAACTTAAAACTACTCCTGTTGAGAGTATTAAAAAGTGCGCGTTACTAGTGATCGTACGTATTTAGTGTGCTCTGCAATAACCACGCCAAGCAAGGTATCTGGGTAACAATACAATGTACAGAGCGAATCTGTAATTTGGAATAAATTCTGTAAATAAAAGAACATATTTTCTTTAATGCTCAGACATTTCGATTAGCATTTTACTAAGTCGTTTATCAATCTAGCGTCCCAAGGTGGTAAATTAGGATATTTCGCTCTGTATGAATGAATAATGTCATTTTGTGTTCTTATCCGAGTTTTGTACCTTATCATTATTTTTCAGTAAAATAAGACATGTTTTACGACACAAGGCCAAATAAAAGTCTCCGTACTCAAAGTGCGACTGTGATAATATTTAACTACGATTATGTTATTTTTTTCAAAACAAAAGCCACAAAGAAAAAAAAAGTGAAATGGAGTGTACATTAAAAAGTAGAGATAAGAAATCAAAATTTAACAATTTTTAGCACTTATTGAAAAAAAATTATTAAGGCGAATTAGATATCTTCAGTTATCAAATGTTTTAGTTTAACATCACGTAAACGGCACTAAAAATTTGAAAAAAAATTATAGGCAAAATGTATCTCAAATTTGAGACACTGTAGTACATTTTTTTAATTAAAAAATTGAATTAAATTAAGTTGTAGCAGAGTTGGTCTCAAAGTAATCCATTTTTTCGCAACACCGATTTTAAGCAACCTTTAGTACAAATTTTGACACTCATGGGGCGCAAAATTCAGTTTTTGGTTATCAAGTGAATGCATTTTACTAAAGAAATTGGTGTATAAATGTATCTTATGGGCAAATTAGTACATTGATGGATGGCAGAAGTCGGATCTTGGCCATCGAGATAACCGCGACCCCAACGAAATCGGTGTATAAACATATCATCGAGGAAATTAATTTTGTCGCGAATCCAACAAAATGGTGAGTAATATAGACTTTGGGTAACGTTCAGTCCAAATTTTGACATTCATTTTGCAGAGATTTCAACAAAATGGGTGTATAAATATCTCCCAAGCTAAAAATGTCTTTTGGATTTTTCCTTTTTTTTTGAGTTTTACGGAAAACGGAAGCTTTGAAGAAAAAAAGTTTTCAATAAAAGTTCATATGAAAATGTAAACCTTCACCATTATTAAACATAATTAAAATACTACTTTTGGGTTTATAATGGTGTATTTTTATATTTACATCTTACATAAATCTATACGTTTTAGAATTGTTTAAGATGTTAGAACAAGTTTATGAAATATGAAAAAGATGAAAACGAAAACATAAGCCTACTATTAATATAACGGTTTGATGAACGTATAAAGCCAACAATGGATTCTAATATTAGTAAAGAATAACTAGATCCTTAATAAAATTAAAATATTATTAAACTACCTTGAAGATGACAAATCAGAACACTCTCTAGCGGTCGAAGGCTAACCGTGAAAAATGTCATAACAAAGAGCAAATTTGACAAAATGATAATATGATCTTTAATTTTAATTTCAAGTACATATGTTAAATTATTATAGAGTGCTGTGGTAACTTAATATATAATTGGTAAAGCATTTACTTCAAGGCCTAGGAAAAATCACAGCAAAGAGCCTAGATATACCAAAAACTAAAATTAAGACGTGCCTTTTTTAAGTTATAAGATGCCAAAACTTATTTAACCAGAGACCTTCTTCTTGCCTATTGAAGTTATTAGGATGTTTAAATATCTCAATAGGCTCACGTTGTAAACGACTTGACATACTTCCTTATTATCAAATTGAATATCATGATTAAAATTATTTACAGCATGCTCAGCTACCGCAGATTTCTCTGGTTGACCTAATCTACAAAATCTCACATGTTCTTTACGTCGTGTATCAAAGCACCGTTTTGTGGTTCCAATGTCCACAAGAACAAGATAATTTATACACTCCGGAAGATAATGGTTTTAAAAATCTTTAGGTGACCTTAAATGTTCTTTAATTTATCTTTAACTTTTTCTATCAAACTTATTTCGTATCTTGTATTGTTACCAATATATTGAGCCTGTTTTGAGATCTTTTTGCCCATATCTTCTACGGTTATCGGAGGATAGGACCCAAGCTTTATTTTGTAATAAAGAATACACTGAAAATTTCTGCGTCGTACTTCAATCCCATCAAAAGTTAGAGCCCGAACAAGAAAATCATAGACAGGCGAACGTGAACACCAACATAAACACTAACATGTAAACGTGAACAAAGCATGTCAATCACAAATGAACGCTAAAAACCTTAACTCTTATGATTGTTTATCTAATCCAAATCTAACTTAAAATAAAACCGTTTTTTTCGTATTTATGTCTTATATTTTAGCTATGTCTCATTATACGTACAGCACAAGTAATAGAAGGTATGTAGGTTACCCATGAATTAATTTCAACCTTTCAGGTGGTGGGTTCACCTTTACAATGCCCTTCTTGAGCAGCGAGCTGCCTTCCTTAGCACATGTTAATATTTTCATGTTTACGATCATGAACATTTTGTTATCAGGTTTCCTGCACAGTTTGACGAACTACTCTTAAACTGGTGAAACGCAATCTATTAATACGAAGTTGGCGCCCTGCACTTTCTCTTGAATGTGTTTAGTAATAACAAATACATGCAAATATCTTGCACATGGCATACTTGGAGCGATCGATTGTAAACATGAACTCGGGATCTTTGTATTACAATTAAAACAAATATTTTAGTATTGTACTTGTGGACTGTTGTGATGCTAAATATAATTTTACGTGGATTAATATTGGTGTATATGGGTCTGAATGCAGGTATTTTCAAACGAACTCAAATAAAGATTAACATGGAAGCTGTAAGTGCACGTTTGAATGAATGAGAATAGCATGGGAATCAGATTAAATCGCCATGTTTTTTTGTGGGTGATGAAGCATTTCCCCTCTAACACTACTTGTTACGCTCATATCCAGGTGGGGGATTATAATAAGAACAAACTATATTCAGTTATGGATTATAACACTCACTGTTAAATTTGATAGACGTAACAGAGCCCTCAAACAACTTGGGAGGAAATATTTTCTACACATGCCTGAAATTCATCTTAGTATTACTTCTATTATGAGATCGTTCTACTTCAAACATTGTATCATCACTGAAAATTGCAATTTACATGCATGAAACACATTTAACACGTGTATTGTGTAAAATTGATAAGTAAGTAGTAACTTATTTCAAGCAAGATACAATTATTTTTCACTAAGATAATAATATATTTTCACGTCATTAAATGACAATGTAGGTACACAAACATTGTTCAAACTTCAAGATCTTTGACAGAATGATTATTTCAATTGAGTATTATCAGTTTCACAATATAAAGGGCACCAAAGGAGACTAAAGTTGTAAATAGATTGAAAAATAGTTAAAAGAATTCATAGAAAGACACATAAAATGTCAAACATCATGTACGTCGACCAATAAGAAATGATTAAACTACGTATATAAATATCTTACAACCAAGTCTGATTGCCTATATGAGTGTCTACTATCCCCACCCTCTCTGGTTCACGTTTTAACGTTCCCGTTACGACAATTGTACCGTGTCACGATTTCGTCGTTTTAGTGGTGTTTTAAAGATGTCGTTGTTATTATCAAGGTAGAGGTTTGCAGTTTTTACATTCACGTATTACTTTTGCAATCCAACGATTTGGGAAAGATTTTCTAAGTAATTCCTCACTGCCAAAGCATTACGGGCTGGAGCACTGTCTTCTTGGAAAAAATATTTGGAAGATGTTTTTCAGGAATATTTATATTTATATTTTTGAAAAGCTAAGAAAGAACTGTAGCTGAAGATTGCCAAGCCAACTATGATTCGTATTTAAAAAAAATGCAAGATTATATTACTCAAAAACCGCATCCCCTAGAAAAATTCTAAGCCACTGAATTCGCGCAATATATAAGTACCGTTGACGAAATATATCAGTATAATAGTATTAAGCGAGATATAAGACCTTGAAAAAAATGTAGAGATATTAGCGTTTGGCTATAAGTCGAAAACAAAAGATACAAAATTTGATAATAACAAAGATATCTGTAAAAAACAATTAAAACAACGAAATCGAGATACACCGTACATTACTGTATAATCAGAGAGAGTGGGAGAGTAGACACTCCTTAGACAACGCTATACGGACAATCGCAGTAAAGTGTGATAATAATTCGAGCCGACGCCATTTTCTGGTGCCAAACAACGGTAGTGTCACCAAGTTTATTTTATGTGCCTGTGCGTTAAAATAGAACGAAACCCGTGCTATGATTATCACATAAGAATGGTGGTTTGTTCTGCTTATGGTTGCAAGAGTCGTAGTGACAGAAATGATTCCGAAATCTCATTTCACAGGTAAGGAGTGGAGTTAGTAATATAGTATGACTGATAATTAACATTATATTTCCGTTCAAACATCGTTAATCGCTCTGATTTCGTTAATATGAGCTGGAAGAACACCTAAATAAATATTGCTGACAGTTTGAATAGTATCTTCTGAACCATTGAACCATTGGCGTCCTGTGGGGTCTGTAGCATTTTTTACCATGTTCACTATATTAATTTTAAAATGCAATACGACTTATTTAAGATTATTATAATTTATGATTTATATTTTATTATAGATTCCCTATGAATAAGTCACAAAGAAAGGAACTTTGGGTTCAACAAATGAAAACCTACAGCAAACAATAGGCTTTGTTCAAAACATTACGAAAACAATTTATTTTATCCTGCGTATAAACGAACGTGCTTTGCCGAAAAATAATTTTATTACTACATTAAAAAGCTTAATTGCGTACAAACCCAATGTTTTGCTCTTTAAAGGAGTATATTATAGAATGTATTAGTAACCACATTGATTTGTAATTCTGAGCTCTTAGATTATTATAAAGTTTGAAAGTAAATTTGGTGTTTTTCTTTTACCAAAACTTTAAATAAATTTTAAATGTACGGGTGACTTTGTTGCATTGTTTCATTTTGACAAATCAGTAACATTATTTTATGTCATCATTTTGCTTTCTTCCTTGCCCCAGCCACGTGTGTTCTGAACTTCAAGTAACTTTGAATTGGAAAGTTAAAGAGTATGTCTTAAGGATGGAACGAAATCCTGGCCACGTACTGGGAACTTGTTAACTAACAATCTTATATCTAACATGGAAAATATGTAGGTACTTCAACATGGCAATAATTAAACACATACGATACGCCTACCCCACTATACCGATTGAGATACCATGTGGATACGTCACTAGTTTATCGTCTGGTGCCAGATTATCACACTGTACTCCTCAACGTTATGCGTCCCCTCTCTTACCTTGTCTAAGGGGCACTCAATGTTTGATAGACGCACTCATACAACTTGAGAGGAAGTATTTTCTATAGCGGCGCGAAATTCAATTTTGAGATTTACTTTTATTTTGTAATCGTTTTACTTCAAATCAATTAAGTGTATTCAAAATTAATATTTATATGCACGGAACACTTTTAAAACGTGTATTACGTATAATTAGTAAGCAAGTAATACAAATTTAATTTTTTTACGCAAAAGCACTATTTCCCATATTTTGTTGTGGACTTGAAAATTCACTTGCAACTTCAAGTAAACTTCAGGATATAAAAACTTACTTACGCGGTAAAATTATTTCAATCAAGACAGTTATTATTAACTACAATCTTAACATGTTTTTCGCCTACCATATATGAAAATGAATCATATCAACATATATATGACCGAAAGTAATATTTATCGTCCCTTGGGCTGCTATAGTTATTTATATATCAAGGGAGTTATGGTTATTAACAGACAAAACTCCCGTGATAGATAAATAATTTTATTTTATTTTGCCACCATAATGTTCTTTATACGCCTCCAAATGCGGGCGTAATGTGGTCTTTATAGCACGGAAATGCCATTGATGCTAAGCAGCATGATTGACAGCAAACACATGACATGATATATAATAGCAATATCACAGTATCTTAGTAACAACAAATTAGCCTACTGTCGACTTTATTTCACTGCATTTGCGTTTAAAAACTTGCCGAAAATACTGAATCTTTTTAATATTTTGTTCCAGTTTCATGGTGCAAAATAAAATAAAACATTGTATGTACCACGGGCATAACTGTAGATTATGGCTCTCAGGAATATAAAAGCCCTCCGCTTCGCGTCGGGCTTTTATTATTCCCTCGAGCCATAATCTTCTGATTATGCCCTTAATACATAAATATCTATTATTTCATACTAATAACAAAAACGAAACTTTGTTAGTGATTAGAAATTAAACGTATATTGTATTGAAAATTAAGTAGGCATGATTACTATGGATATATTAACTGACAAATATTTGTCAAAATACATTACAGCGCAGTTATAGATCGATAACTGCCTTGATACCAGTTCATAACTTCCCAAGGGAGTTATGAACGTGTTTATGGTTACGGTATCTAAGCGTTTATTTGCTTATAATGTATTACTATGAAATAAAATTCATAACAACACGATTTTGAAGTTTTTCACTATCTAGACACCTTTGACTGTCACATAAATTTTCATTAAACGTCAGTTATCAACGTCTGGAATCAAGAGAACAAAACTGTAAAATAGTACGTTCTGATTCTGAAAAATTGTCATTTTGTCAGTGATGAAGAATTTACGAATATTCCACCAGACTTGCAAGAAGAAGCTAGCAATGTTTCTCTAAATGTGTTACCTACAAAGTCGAGACAACCGTACGAAAAGTACTATGAATTGTTTAACAACTGTAAAAAGAGTAAACAAGCAAAAAACCTAACAGAAAATGTATTACTTGCTTATCTACCGGAAAGATCAAAGATTGTAAATGCAAGTATACTATGGTTTGAATTTTCAATGTTGGAAAGCACTTCCAAGTCAAGCAAAATATTAATTTTGATAATTTTCATAAAGTTCGAGCATTTTTGAACAGAATTCTGTAAATTACCTGCCCAAAAAGTCCCAAACTTTGACTCAAGAACAATGTATGAAGTTTTTTAAGGAAGCAGATGATTCTGAATATCTTATGATAAAGGTAAACAAATAATTTCGTTTTTTTAATTAACGTTGAATTGTAGATTTCTCTTATGATGGGGCTACACGGAGCTTGTCGCTGAAATGAATTGTTAAATATGAAGCTTGACCACATAGATTATATAGGAGATATATTGATTGTTACAATTCCAGAAACAAAAGATACTATTACAAGGACGTTTACAATCCGACCTGGTCGGGCGTCAAAAAAGGGAAAACTCGGCCTAAATCGTACAATTCCTCCGTCATTTACCCGACCCAGCCCTCCGATTACTCTCCAACATCTACAACCAATGCCTAATCCTATCCTACTTCCCGACGGACTGGAAATCGGCCTCCACCGTCATGATACCCAAACCCTACGCCGACCTAACCTCACCCTCCTCCTATAGACCAATCTCTCTCCTGAGTTGCCTCAGAAAATGCTTTGAGCAGATTCTAGCTAGGCGACTCAGGGAGCACCTAGGATTTAACGACCTCCTACCCTACAGCCAATTCGGCTTCCGTACCAACCGAACGTGTCACGATCCCTTGTTGAAGCTGCTTACAGAGACCACCAGAGGATTCAATCACAAGCAATGCAATCTGGCTGTTTCTGGACATTAAGCAAGCATTTGACAGGGTCTGGCACGCCGGTCTCCTGCACAAGATCCGTAACCTCAACATTCCCGACCTCTTCTCCAAACTCCTACTCTCGTACCTGAGCAATCGGTAAGTTCGGGTCAAAGTAGGAAAAATCTTCCCAGATGCTTTCCAACCCACAGCAGGCGTACGCAAGGTTCTGCCTTAGCCACGATCCTCTATATTACCTTCGCATCCGACATTCCCGAAGTCACACAAGCCGGAGTAGTCGTTGCGCAGTTTGCGGATGACACCGCCTTCTGGACGGTTAATCGGAACAGCAAAACGGCATCCCGCCTCATATCCAAAACCCGTCGGAACTTCTCCAACTGGGCGAACCGGTGGACAGTCAATCCCACCAAAACTCAAACAATCCTCTTCTGACATCCTAATTACACATAAGATAAGTTCCCAAACCTTGCCTCCAGAAACGTTTCCCTCGCCCTAAACCAAGAAAGACTCCCACTCCAACAAGAAGTCACCTGCCTAGGAGTCCTCTTTACTAGAACGCTCAATTGGTGCCCTCCGGGGTAGAATCAGAGGTTGCCACCCCAAAACACTTCTACACACCTATAAAACATACATCCGCCCTGTTATGGATTTCCTAGCATCCATATACACAAACATAAACCCCAATCACCTTTCCTCTATCGCCTCCTGTGAACGCTGAATCCTCAGACGCATACACAGGTTACCTCTCAGGTACCCTAGCGACCTCACAACACAACACGCAAACATACCATCCATCACACACAGAATCCAAACACTACAGAAAAACTTTGCACATAAAAGAATTTTCGTCGACACTATCCTTACCAAAGAGATCCTTACAACATCCTACAACTACCGTTTTCCCCAATTCCCACGACGAAAACCTAAGTTAAAATTCAATCATCCTCCCGCGATCCTTACACAACTGTTTGACGACCTCCCCGAGGAGATAGAAAATTCCCTGGACAACATCCCATATGCCCTCCGCATCCCCCCGTCTATTCGATGACGACCCAGCGAGAAACCGGACGACGAATCTAATAATCAATCTAAGCACGCTACACCTCACTAAACAACACACATTTATTAAATATTAAATAAATAAACCTTTTTTCTTTTTTTTACACCAAAAATAAGCACATATCATGATTGTAAACTAGATAATAACACGAAACATCGCGACACTAACAAACATGGATTGACCAGGGCTGAAGAGGAGAAGGACTGCTGAACAGTCTACCAATAATATATATAAGCTATAAATAAGTAAATACTAACCATAAGCATGAGCACACTAACAAACAAAAAATTGTTTTCAAAATGATATTCAGGGCCGGTTGTTTAAACGATCGTTTAAGTAATCAACAGATTATGTTAATTCGTGGTTTAAACTTTTGAGCGTTGTTCAATTTCATTTAAACTGCAGTTTAGTTATTACATGTTTAATGTAGGTTGGTAGTGACAAAATCACTGCAGATGTCAAACATCAACAGAATACAATAAAATGTAACTAGGATAGGATTCCCTGGTTAGATACTTTCACGTGCTTTTCATAGTTTACGGTTGTACAATAAGAGAAGGTACGTTTAATTAAACTATTTAATTTATCTTATTACAATTAAATTTCCGCAGGCAGCAGCATTTTCATAGTTTATTGCATGATTTCTAAAAAGAAATTGATCATACATAACTATTATGGTTTTAAAATAAATCAGTTATACCTTTCAGTCTTTGATGAAATTTCTTCAACAATACGATCACGAATCATTGCTATGGCCTCTTTAGAAAGTCTAAATCTCACTATAAATTCACGGCCAGTCCACTTTTCAAGATGATTAGGCCTATCTTGAATTGTTTTCTATGTTCCCGGTTGATTAACAATATCAACTAATTCTAAAAAATCCTCCTCTTCGCTGAAAGGTTCATCTAAATAATTATAATAGTTCATTTTTATTAAGCACGTGTAATTGCTATTCGAGGTACGTCGACAAATAAACACACTTTTTGAGGTTAAGTTTTCTCGTTTAACGTGCTCAAACGGCCGCAACCGATGATTTAAGTAAAACCACGAGTTATGCTCAGGTAAAGCATTAAACGACCGTTGAACAACAAACAAGTGCAGTTTAAACTACGGATTAAGTTAAAGGACGTTTAAAGGGACTTAAACCACCATTGAACAATCGGCCCTGCCAATCTCCGCTGTTTATCAATAGTTGGCGGGCTTTTTCAGTTAATTCATTCTGCTTTTTCTCCATTCTGTAACGCAGTCACGTGGTATAAAATAGAGCGTTATTTCTACTAAAATAGAGTGTGTATTGTGAATGCATGTTTTCTTATGGACATTAATTAAAAATTGTAATAAAATCAATTTGATTATTCTGTCAAAGCAGGAAGTTTATTCACAAATATAATCCTACGGGTGGTAGATAAAAATCATAATTAATGAGATTACAAAAACACTTACCGCAGTGCTACAAGCTGAATGATTAAGTTCATCTTGATCAATTAGGAAAGAGAGAAATCTACATACATTTTTCTCACTAGTCATACATATACAACAGTGAATATTTTATAGGTAAAATCGAATTTTCTATAGTTTAGTTTTAATACGAAATATATTTCTTATATGTACAGTGACGAGCAAAGAAACTGGGACAATTAATCCAGGCACTCTGAGTCTATAGTCTATAGCATGTCAATTTAAAAGGCATTTTATTTCACAGAACTAAAATTTAGGGTGTTCCAGTTTTTCTGCACGCAACTTACTGTATGTACTTACATTCAAGTTTAAAATTCCCTCATTATTCTTAAAACTTTATATAAAACTACTGAAAAACATTAATATTTTAGGTAACCTCAAAACCTGAGTTTAAATAATTAAAGTTATCGTGTTATTAAACGAATAAGAACACCCAATGAGGATGTTTGTATTTATACATTTTAATATTTAATAATTTCACCGACAAAAGTCAATAACTTAAAAGATATATAAAATGTATATGTGTAATTGTAGCAGGTTCTTGTATAAAAAATAGGTACATGCAAATTGGCAGGTGTGTCTGTTTTTCCTTTGTATATAAAACAAGATATATATGATACTCGGTTACTGTAAAATAGCACCCTGATTTTGTTTGCATAAATTACAGTAATTTGTGTTTTAACATGAAGTTAAGACTAAAGTGGAAGTGTTAAAGCATTATTTTACTTATTTCTACGAGTAACTAAAAATACTTTTAATATACTATTATTTTCTTGTGAGTCAAGTATACTTCAAGTATTGCTTTTTCGAAAAAAAAAATGTCGCGTTTTTTATGGCTTTGCGAATTTTATTATGCGGTATACATCATTTTCAAAATGATCGTAATGTCCGTCGATACAATATATAAGATAAGATAAAATATAGGAGAGCATTTTAAACATTATAGATAACACCCCAGGTATTTACACATTTTGCAATACATGGTTTTTCATCGTCTAGTCACCCACATGCCCTTTTGAGTCATTTACGAAGGGTCACTGCTAAAATTCGTGGAAAATGTAAAAAATGCACACATTATGTTACTTAAATTTTTTTATTGTTTTTCAAAATATTCTCCCTTAAGATCTACACACTTTTGCATTCAGTAAAATCAAGTACTTTAAAAGCTTCTACAGCCTCTTCAGGTTATAAAAAACACTTACCACTCATTTTATTTCTGATGTTTTTGAACAAAATAAAGTGATTGGGAGACAAATCAGGCGAATGTGGGCAAAGAGTAATAAATTTGATATCTTAACTAGTCAAAAATTCTGTAGTTTGTCGTACTGTATGCGCACTTGCATTGTTATGATGCAGAATGATTCGCATATTTATATTGTTCTTTCTAATTTCACCGATCATCTGGGGAGACAAATTATACCAATGAGGATCCTCAAATGCAAAAGTTGCAATATAACCGGTTTTTCCGAAAAAACAAGCAATCATTTTCTTTGAAACGCTTCGCGAGCGCACCACTTTGGTTGGTTTAGGTTCATTTTGGAACACCCATACAGAAGATTGCTCTTTAGTTTTATACTCATATGAATATATCTATGTTTCGTCACCTGTTACAATGTAATATACAGAATTTGAACGACCATGGTTAAATTTTGTAAGCATTTCCTTGCATCGCTTGACACGTGCCTTTTTTTGAGCTTCTGTCAGATTGTGAGGAATTCAACGACTACAAAGCTTCCTGTATTTAAATGTTGTTTTAAAATGGTATGTGGTTGTTTCGCCGCAATTCCTAAGGATGCCTGTACCTCAACGTATGCTGCATGTCGACCTGATAAAATCGTTTCACGCACAGCATCAATATTCTTTGCGAGAAGTGCATGGTCGACACTCGCGAAAATCGTCATTAAAAGTAGATCTTCCAGAAACCAATTGTAGATCATGATATTTGACGGCGTTTCATCACCAAGTAAAAAACTTTAGTTTTTCCACACATCGCTGTGGCGTTAAACCGTATCGAAGGTCATAAAAAATCATCACTCGAAAATCTCGATTCGGAATATCCAGTTTTTCACAAACTTACTACTTTTTAAATTCTACTGAAATGAAACTGCTCCGTTTACAATCAAACAGTCAGTTGTACTAACGGTATAAAATGTTAAATTTTACGATTATATCAATCGCAGAACTTTAGTATTGCAAAGAGTACTTGATTCCGCGAACTTGAGCAGTGACCCTCGTATCTTCATCTTGCTTGGAGAAATGTTAGACACTAGACATTTGAAAATACAGATAACAAAGATAAATATATACTTGTAGTGTCCTTAGCGCCCATAAGGTAGGTGTTCTTAATGCAAAAATCGTATGGAAACATCCACGCCCTTCCTCGCCCCGATTCTGTAGAACCGTAAAATTTATTTATAAGAATGAAACTAATTGATTAAAAAAGAGTGTGAGAATACTAAAAACAAATTCAGGAGTTAGGACCAATTTTGATTGAACTCGATGGGGTAAATGTTCTTTCTGATAATACATCAACTCAAGGTGTTTTATTTGTACAAAAAAAAAATCAATTTTCGGGACGAAGAAGAAAGTTCCTGGACGACGCGAAGCGAAATCCAGCAATCTTGCGAGTCCCGAAAATTTATTTTTTATAGGAATAAAACAAAAATTTTTCTCCAGACAGTTTTACATTTATACTCAATCATTCATGTACAGTTCACTACATGTTTGGGGAACCCCTCATTTATGTCGCTATCATTCCGAAAAGGTCAATTTTATATAACACAAGCCAGTCTATTTAAAAAAAAGATAACGTTGCTTTCACGATGTTGGAGGCGGGCTACAACAAGCGCTGCTGCCAGCAGTTCCTAGAGGAGCCGGCAGCTGTCACCGACGACGTCCCAGGAGTTCCGGATACCGCCAGCGATACCGTCACTGCTCGATCTACCGTTCGAGCGAGCAAGCAGCGACGCGCCACCTGCCGCCACCGCACAGAAGAGGAGGCGACAAAAGAAGACGCGACCGCCACCGTTAGAAGGCATCACCCCCTAGAAGACACGCCGGCCACCTCCGCCGCCGCAGCCGCAACCGACAACACTGAAGAAGAGGCCCGCCCCGGATCTACCAGCCCCGACGACTTCGTGTTGCAAAAGAAGAAGCCGAAGAAGACCCCGAAAGTTCGCCCGTCTACACCGCCGCCCACGGATAACGGATTCCAGGCCCTGGAACCCTACACCGACAGCCCTGCAGCAATGGAGGAGACGACACAAGAGGACACCAGGGAGAAAGTGCCTCCAGTAATCCTTCGTCAGAAGGAGAACTGGGTCGCGTTCTCCTGAGAAATGGATCGACAACGGATCTCCTTCACGAGAGCCAAGTCCTTCAGCGAGGGAATCCGGATTCAGTCTGCCTCACTCCAGGACAAAGACAGGCTGATGAGGTATATGGATAATTGTGGTACTCCGTACCACACTTATAAGACAAAGAGCGAGCGATTGACTAAGATGGTGATACGTGGCGTGCCCGTAGAACTAACCGAGGTTGACGTTAGCTCAGAGCTAAAAATGCAAAACATTAATGTACTTTCTGTTCACAGGATGAATCAGCAAGGACGCCCGATCCCCCTCGTGATGGTAGAGCTGCCGACCGAGGAAGACAACAAGAAGATTCGGAAGGTGAAGCACGTCGCCTGCCTCCGTGTGACTGTAGAGGATCTGCGGCGGAAATCTGGCATCGGGCAGTGTCACCAGTGTCAAGGTTTCTGTTACGCACAGCGTTGCTGCAGGACAGCGGCACGCTGTGTAAAGTGCGCCGGAGATCACCACTCCAGTGAATGCACGAAACCTCGTACAGACCGGGCTAAGTGTGTTAACTGTGGTGGGGACCACCCCGCTAGCTACACGGGCTCCCTGAAGTTCCCTCGGCCTCCACAACGGAAGAACACGGAAGTACCACAGCGACCGAAAAGGACACCGCCGACGGCGGCGCCTTATTCAACCCGGACCGGCGTCAGTTACGCCCAAGCGACAGCAGGCAAGGTTGAGAAGGCGGAAGTACTGAGAACGGCTCCCACCGCTGTCGTTATCCCGTCTGCCCAACCCACCTTAGGGTTCGACGCCATATTGGGCCTCCTCGAAGGTCTCGATATGGAGAAGGCCCTACCTGTCATCCGTAAGGTGGTAGCGGCGCTCGTTCAGGCGCAAACTGCGATGAACCTGTGGGGAGTGATCCTCACGCACGGTTCAGAGGTGGTTGCTCTTTTCGGGTAATCATACAAAGGTCCGGAGCGAAGAATGGTGCCCTAGCTAAGTATACAGTATCGACAATTTATTAATTCTGTTCTGTTAACACCGATAATGTATTCACACAACTAACACATGTTTCTATTTATTTCAGATACTCAGTGCACCAACAGCATCAGCCACAACCGAGCGACAACAGGACAGTCCACACAACAACCACACCACGAACAGCATCACCAACCACTACAACGCTTTTTTTTTTAAATACCACAAATCTCAACACAATGATATCAACAGGCATACCACACAATCGCGAATCCCAACGACCACACAATCCACGCGCTGAAGAGGATGAAGGATCCTGAGCAGCGCACCTCCAACGATACACAATACAATATGACTTATTTTATTTTATTATATCTTGTAATATGTATTGTAAATACTATATAATGTTATGTACTATAAAAATTCTAATAAACTTTGTTGAACTGAACTGAACTTATGTCGCTATCAGTATCAGACATTGTTATTTTATACAAAATGAGCATAATTCTACTTTTCAGTGAAGTGAAAAACTTTCCGTGTAGTTTTTAATTGATATTCATTGAATTTTACCTCTATAAATTTGATTCAAATGTAAGAGTATTAGTGACATAACGTCAAAATAGATGGCGCTACAAGCGACACCAAATGTCAATTTCTGTTTATAGAAGATATTTACTCAAAACAATTAAATAAACTTGCACTTGCTTAAAATGAAAATAAAAAGCAAACTTGTATAGAATATCAATACTTATTTATGACCGAAAACGTTGATTGTGATGAACATGCGAAAATTTTATAATTGTATTTAATGAAGTAATGACATCCCGTGAATGTCATTCACACGCAGTTTATGTTTAGCGACGAACAAATGACTTTTGTACTAGGGACAAAAAGTAAATTGCTTTTTGTGTAGCCGCCATAGAAACACCGAAGAATCCCGAAATGGGCCACTTTTGGTATCAAATACTGTCACAATATACCGTCTTATTTAGGTGTTTGGAGAAAAATGAATTTATAAGCCGTGAAAGAGCCAAACGTGCATATGTACAAATTTGGTATTTCCAGGCTGCATGCATATTCAGTGTGTCCAAGATAAGAATGAACAGAATAGGAAACCGTAAGAGATACAGGGACGATTAAATTAGGATTAAGGTGCGCAGTGGGAAGGGCCTATATTATGTCATCAAGAAACTAATTAAGTTCACCTTACTTCAGGAGATATTCCAAAGAATCCGAAATTTTAGGATTTTGTTTTTATTTTTTTTGAAGCTATTTGATAAAAAAAAAAACGGCACTTCCTTATTGTCACTTTTCTTGGTCTTTAAAATGGCGTTCACAGATTTTTTGTATAACGTTTCGTTTCCAAGAAACCAACATCAACTTTGCTTTTTATTTGGTCGGCAAAAAAACTATACCCTGTATTAGACGGCATTTGTCATCACGAATCCAGCGATATGCGACACAATATGCTTTCGCATGATTTTATGCAAAAAAGGTGCTTTAATAAATTTTGAACTTTATTGCTATGTAGTATGCCTTGGAATGCAGGGCCAGGGAAAAACGAAGACGAAGTTTCACGCAAAATTATTCTAGTTATCAAGCATCAATTGCCTGGATCAACAGATAGCCAGAAAAATAATTCGTAACATTTGTCTTTGTAGAGATACATTTTGAATATGGGAAACTTAAA
Organism: Vesta saturnalis; assembly: GCA_036346205.1. NCBI lineage: Eukaryota > Metazoa > Arthropoda > Insecta > Coleoptera > Lampyridae > Vesta > Vesta saturnalis. The sequence goes on from JARFJB010001965.1 coordinate 6,345,867, forward strand.
ATTAATAATTAGAAATGGTAATATTGCAAAATACCGTAACATTATTCTATATGATTATAAAAGCAACTAGTTGCCATCACTTTGATCTCATCAAGCTTAAGATTATATTAAACAAGCCCTAATCAAAACAGTAAAAAAAATAATCTAGGGAAAACGTTAAACATATTAAACACATGGCTTACTATTACAATCAACATGCAAATAAATTACCCCGTGTAATTGTAGCACCTAACACCTCACTTAACATTTCAGGGGTAATTTTATTAAAAGCTGCTTGAACTGACTGAAGTAAGTATTCCTCGGTTTCAAAACGTTCTTTAAATACCTCACTCTTAATATAACCGTCTTGCTGAAACCAGCACTCATGCACTGTAGCTAATGGTATATCATCTAATGCATCTTCCAATTCGTTTCGTAGAAGGTCCATGTAACGCTATGAATTCAGGGCATGATGGTAGATAAAGGGCCCTATGACACGTGTATCAAAAATCCCACACCAAATATTGAATCCGAAGCGGTGTTTATTTTTGGATATTTTGTTCATACGTGGATTTTTTTTTTGCCAATAATGTGTGTTGCGCCTGTTGAAAATACCGTTATTGGTTATCATGCTCTCATCTGTCCAAAGAATTTTAAAGGGAAAATTCATATCGTACATCATCACCTGGCCTTAGTCCTTGACATATTCGAAATTTGTATGGCTTAAAGTGGTTCTTACTTAAAATATAATGAACTGTAGATTTCGCTACACTAGTCTGGTTTTTGATTCTTCTAGTTGATGACTCTGGATTTTCAACAACTGATTGTAAAACTTGACAGTGATTTTCAGTACTTGAATTTTTTTACGGGAGATCACAGGTTTTTTAAATGACTAGATTAGACACTAAAGATGAACTTGCCTCGTTGTTTCCGTTCTGGGTACTTGCTAAAACACATGCGTTCGACTTCCACACAATTTCTCTGGCTTCAAATGTAACAGGACAGCATATCAAACTTATCTTCGTTCGTAAAAATTCCTTTTTCCATTGTAAATAATAATAAACGACTTTAAAAAGCACAACAAAAGTGATACAACTTATTATTTCAATGAAATGGATTCTATCAGATTTGACAATCGTCTTAATTTTTCCGTTGCCATGAATTCCAAGACATACTACATAGCAATAAAATTTATTAAAACGCCTTTTTGCATCAAATCGTGCGAAAGCATATCGCTGGATTCGCGATGACAAATGCCGTCTAATACTGGGTGTACTTTTTTTGCCGACCAAATAAAAAAATTAAGTTGATGTGGGTTACTTGGAAACGAAACGTTATACAAAAAATCTGTGAACCATTTTAAAGACCAAGAAAAGTGGCAATGAGAAAGTGCCGTTTATTTTTTTATATCCCCTCAAATAGCTTCAGAAAAAAATAAAAACAAAATCCCAAAATTTCGGTTTCTTTCGAATATCTCTGGAAGTAAGCAGAACTTAGTTTCTTGATGGCATAATATTGTCCCCCCGACTGTGAAAGTTTTTTCTAATTTAATCGTCCCTGTATCTCTCACGGTTTCCGAGATCCAATGCTGTTCATTCTTATCTTGGACACACTTTATACGTACCTTAGAGTGCCATTTAAATATAACTTACCATTTGGGTTTTTATCAGTGATCATTAAGAGGAAATAAAAATAAAGGAATTTTTAAAAGAGGTTGGTCTTATTGTAGACAAGATAAAACCAGGCAGCCATAGTCTTTGGTTATGAAACAGACGAAAAAAGTTTTGAAAAATACTGTGACGTAATCAAGACGATTACTTAAATTTACACTTGTGGTACAATATGTCTGTCGATGTACACAAAGTATTAACTCATGGTACATAATAATTAAACATTTTCTAATATGTGTGGGACAAATGTTCAAAGAGGCATCAGCAGCCCAAAATAAAGAAGTACGCATATATATTTTTACTGAGGAAATGCAAAAACTGTATTTAAGTATTATAAAGAAACGTCCGGCTAATTAGAAAGGCAATAAAATAAATGCACTGTGCAAACCGTATTTTTATTAACTCGTCATTAAACAATAACCAATATAAATTAGAATTTTATACATTCCCTTTTGTCCACCTAAATTCGCTAAATCGTATAGAGTGTGATCGGAGCACCCGCCTTAATACGCCAGTTACAGAATTACAAAAAGTGGAGACGATCCGGGCTTGGGTAAAAAAATATTTGCATTGTCCAATAGGTATGTTAGGTATAATAATCAAGACTAATTACTTTTATAATCCTCTATGTAATTCAAATTTCATCATGACCAGAACGATTATAAAAATTCAGAATTTTTCCATTGGCTTAATGTGAAAATTACATCATAAACAGATAACACTGTGGAATTGCGTAAATACACATTTGTGTAAATAAAACGAGCTTCTTGGTTTTTTCGGGGGATATAACACCCAGCATACATTCTGGTACACTTTGTAGTTTTAAATGTTGCTTAAATAGTGAGGAAGTGTTGAAATAATAATCTTGTAAATTATTATCTAAACAATTACAGAAATTTAATTATTCACTAATACCTCTTTTATTTTTAATACAGATTATAACATTTCTTTGTTTCGTTACACACTAAAAATCTCGAAAAAATTTTTATAATTGTTATTTTTCGTAGCTAAATTTGTCATAACGTGTTCAGTATACGTAATTCATACCGGAATAGTACGAATGGAAAACACCTGTAATAGTATTATTTTTAATTATTTCGGTTAAATTTCACTGTACTATCTTCAGAATTAGATTGTTTACTTTATGTTTTAATTAGTCTCTTCTATACTAAAATACCAGTAGAAACGTTGTGATATATTAAATGCATTGATACTTATGGGCACCAGTTGAATGTTATGGCTCTTCAACAGTGTTCCTCCTGCCTTCCTGTTAGGACGGCTAGTATTGCGGCAGCCGTAAGTAAATGTGTGCCCAATTTAGCCCCATTAGGGTTGTTGTAAATTTCTAGTTCGTTAAGCTAGTACCAATGGGTCCTTGACATCTTATAGCGAGCTGCCACTGCTGTACAAAATGATAGTACTCGGTCTTAGACATCGTTACGCTGTTTCTAAGAAACTCAAATAGGTTTATTTAAATGTATTTTCTTTTTATTGTGCATATTTCTTCTTATTTTACTTTTGCACCATTAGTTAAAACTGTATCACGTACATAAAATTAGTGCTAGTTTGACGTCATACGCTCATTTGGCAACAAATGGCGCCCAAGAACATGGGACACTTTCCTGGATACTGAGCGGCCCACCACCACCAGCTCTCCATAGTCACAGCACGATTGGACAGTCGTGCCCAATTACCTAATAGAGACACAGAAGCAGCTCTAACTTCGTCTTCAAAACATACGCAATTAAAACTTGCGAAGCTGGAAATCACCCCCGAGAGCATATAGGTTTCCTAACAGGAAAGGTAGGAGTGGTAGGGTTCCCTACGTTTTCCGACAGGAACGGTGAAGATCCGGAATCCTCCATCGACCAGTTACAAGAGAATCACAATAAGCACCAAGTCAGCAACTAGAATTCGCACCATGGGAACTTCGGAGTGAAGTCACGGCAAAGCGAAGATTGGAAAATCTTTCAACCAACATACTTCGGTTGGAAAGTAATCAAACCAGTCGAGATCGCTGCACCGCTTCTGACGGAGCCTGTCTCACCACCACCTGCAGAGCATACAACATTACTGCCGGTCATACTTACAGTACCACTGCCAGCAGAGCTTGGGGCACCGCCGCTTGTTGAGCCGGGTGAACTAACTGCCGTGCGTCTGTAGATGTCTGTAGAGATCAAAGCTCGCCCGCCTGTCAAGAAACCGCTGCCTGCTAAGCACGCCGCCTACCGAAATTGCAACTTCGCCGCTGTTGAGCTCGTTACACCAGCGCTTGTTAAGCCTAACCTCATGAGGCTGCTTGTATACATGTTCTTAGGTTAGGTCACTATGTATTTCGTTATCATTCTTTGTTCTTAATATATCGCTATTCTTGCTGATGCCTTTGCATTCTAGCATTCAGGCCTTTGTAAAATGTAAAGATTACATAAGAAATGCGGGTTATCGATTTAGTTCTAACTGTTCATATTATCGCCCATTATAATGCTTTATCATGTCCATATTTTAGAAAAATAGTAATCGGGTCATATTGAAGAAACTATTTTTTAATTTCGTTTTATGTTACGTTACGTTACATTATTCGTTGATCAATTTTGTTGGAAAAACGACCAAACGAATTGTCTCGATGGAGAAGCAAGAAATTTCATTGTTTTACAACTTGGTCATCATTTTGGGTCAAACATGACCAAAATACTTTCTTACGTACGAATGTTTTTAGACACACCGTTAAACGTATCGCTTGGCCAGAACAAAATTTTGTGGGTTTAAAGTTGCCCAAAAACTTTATTTATTTAGGACAACCCCCAAACGAATTACCTAAATCGACAAGAAAGAACATTTTATGGTTATAGGGTGTTGGTTGAAATTTGGGGCTAAAGATATGTATTTACGAATTTCGTTGGGAAAATCACCAAACGCATTATTTCGAAGGACAACAAAAATTTCATAGTTTGAGGACGTTGGTCATCATGGCCAAATGTGTCCTAAAACTACTTTTATATACCCATTTCGTTAGAGAAAGCCAAACGTATTGCCTCGATGGGTAAGGATGAACTCTTATAGTGTTAGAATGTTCATCATTTGGGGCTAAAGATGATCAACAACTTTATTCGCCAATTTGATCGGTGGAACGGACAAACTCATTGCCTAAATGAATAAGACTAATGGTGTTAGTCACTATTTCGGTCCAAAGATATTCAAACGTTACATATGTTATGGTTTTATGGTGTTGATCGCCATAAACACATCCACAAATTTGACATCAATTACGTTAACGAAGGAAAACGGTTAACCACAACATAATTTTGTTTGCGAAACGATGAATGGGCACTGCTTTAGGCAATCAAGTTTGAACTAGATTAAATGGTTAAACGTTAAGAGCGTCCCTTAAGTCATTTCGACAACCATATATTCGTAAAACTTATAGAGTAATTAATTACTGCTTTCGCTACATTGAGAAAAAACGGCTGGTCAAGATTTACTTGTTATCATAACCTAAAACAGTAATAAGTAAAAAACTAAACATGTTAATAAATTATAATTGCATCTGGAAGCATACGATAATGTGTTTTAAATGGGAAAGATCCCGACATGGTTGCCAGACCGTTCTCAATACTTGACCGAACCGCATCAAAAATATTAATCAACAAATTCATTTAGTTTAATATGATACTATTGTCCTAAATATTGTTTCACTAACCCCAGTTACTTCTCGAAATGAAGCGCGTACGGTCCTGTGATATCAGGTAGCTCGGTAAGCGGTAATGCTATTCTCCCTATAGCCAGTACAGAATTTTAACTATGGGCCAGAGTATAGAAGACTTTAATAAAAGTTCACCTAGAATATTATAAATCCAAAAATATAACAAATTCAACGTTTCATTAAAAAAAGGAAATTAATAGCACTGTCAGTATAGTGGTAATCGTTCAAAGCTGAAAATATTTTAGATCGGTTCAGAATCTCCGAAAACCCCTTTGATTAAAATTTCAAATATTTTAAAATCTTAAAGCGTTGTTTGTAAACGTCTAACGAGTGCTTTACCGTGATACATGCTGTATATGAAAATTATACCACCTCATACCCAGTGCAAGATATTTTAAATTATTTTCCAAGACTGCACTTAAATAATACAATTTTATGATTTCAATGTCATCTTGCTTAGAACTATAACTACATGCCAAGATGTTCCAACGCCAAAAAAAGGAAAGGGTTCTTCATCTCTTTAAAATAGTTATTAAGGAGTTAATTTTTACGGCATGCCTATTTTAATCATACTAGTACTGAAGAATTAAATTTGTATTTATATATTTATTATTATTATAAATTCATGAAAATTTGGAAAAATGAAATCTTCAATACATAGTTCATTTAGATTATTGGGAAAATATCTAATAATTACATCAGCAAATTAGCTATTTCGTCATCATCGGAGCTTATTTCTCCACCTTCAACAATTAGGACTGCACTTAGGGTGTGCGGAACTTACGTGTACAATGTAATACCAGATATTCCTCAGCTTAAAATAACAACATACCTTAGTCCAAAATTGAAGTATGAGAGATACATCCTGTTAAAATCAAAAATTTAAAAGAATTTTTCTGTAATAACCGCTAAAGTTTTGATCATAGTAGCTTGAAAATTTGCATAGCGGGGTTTTGAAAAGAGAAACATTGGAATTCGGTATTATTTTCACATACCACATAGGTGGCTCTACCTATCGTACGTTTCATGTAATTAAAACGCTGAAAATTTTGACCATACCTCGTATACGGCTTGGAAAAAAACCTGACCACTTTCAGAGACATTCACTAGTTTATTGACTAATGTTAGGATAAACTTCATGGAATTTAATTGACTATAAAATTATAGTACAACTCAAGTTAATATTTTGTTAGTGCCAGTGTGTATGTGAATCAGTATTTTATCCTTTAAGGTGTAACAATGAAGACAAATATTAAATCCATTTGAATTATACTTTACAGCTAACAGAAATTCTTGCGATTCTGGACCGGTCGTAATGAAATATTTTTATATATACTAGCCTAACCGTCGCGTGTTGCTTCGATCTCAGAATGAGGCTGGGGGCGATATTTAAAATTTTTGTATGCCAGAAACTACGCGGGAGTGTACTCAACAACTTTCTCAAGTTTCATGGCGATCGCGATCGTAGTAATGTATAAAGGACAAACACCCAGACATACATGCGTTTATATAATATATATATATATATATATATATATATACATATATATATATATATACATATATACATATATATATACTACCATCATATGGGCGTCCTTATATTATCTATATGCCACCATTATAGCGTCCGAGTGCTTAGAGCGCCCGTATACGGACGCTCTAATAAAACCCTATTAAAATGAAGCAAATTTCTTATTTCTGGTAAAAGATGGCGTTTCAGAAAAAACATCCAGACGCTATATTGATAGATCCATAGTGATCGACATACGTTCAGCGTATATAGTAGTTCCATAAATTGCATCAATGGCACTGTCGTAGTATGCGCGAACAAGTAAATTACGTGTCTGCTCTTTCGCTAACCGAGCGTCCACCTGTTGGCAACGTTGTGTTTACTGTTTTTTACCTCGTGCTGTGCACTATTTCTGAGTTCGTACCAGCGACAAGTTGTGCATTTTTGTAAACATGGCGTACTACGATAATGGAAGATTATTTCCTCCCGAATATGTAAGTAGTAATTTCAATAGCGTGGTATCTATGTTAACTTCTTGTTTTAGTATAACTGTACACGTAATAATGGTATAAAAAAATCAAATCGATGGTTTTGCAATGCGCCGCTGTCGCCTTTACAAGAGTTTGACCATACTGATAATGTAAGTAGATTTTTATTTCGTTTTTATGTTATTAATTTTATTGTGAAAAGTATAATCCCCTCTGTTAGTTAATTAATTTAGATTCGACTCACGATTTGGACGAACCATTTCAGTAAATCTGCGGTGCCGGTAAATTTTTTAAAAGCCTTCTCCGTTAATCCCGCGTTTAGATCCGTTTTGATTGCGCTCGGAATCGTGGGTTTTAATGTCACACCGCGCATTGGTTTGCTCGCAAAAGTAATTTCCAAAACGAAATGCAATATTTCACTTCAAATGTACATTTACTTTGTCGTTAATGAAATGGGAACGTTTTGAATTAATTAAGTAAATAATATAAATAAAATAAATGAATAATTGTAAACGTGTAAAAATAATTGAATTTTGTTCATTATTTTTTGTATTTTACTAGATTCAAAATTTAATATTTAGCAGTGACGAAGCCTCCATATAAACGTTGTTAGCGGCGGTTGCAACTTATTATTTTTAAATAAAAAAATTAGCATCGCAGATTTTGTTGTATTGTTGACTTACTACTGTATAAATTTTATTGTGCGTAATATTGTTTGAGATGCCTATTTTACCCAATCTTGCATTAATATACAACAAATGTCTCAAATTTAGCTTACAACGCATTGACGTGGCAAATTTACTGTGCAATATCATACCGGCGAAACGTCTATTGAATATACCAATTTTCAATGTTTGGTACAGTGATCTTGGAAACTAGTAAAGATAAAGAGTTGGTTAAATGGGGAGAATGAAGTTTTGTGTGTTCAGTTTTTTTTTACAAAAAATGCATTAGTTGCGAGATATTTGACTAAACAATTTTTTTGCAATCGATTTTTGTGTTTTTAGTTCGGTAATTATTCACTGTAAAAAGAAATTAGAAAAAAATGTGTTAAGAACATTATCGAACTTAGTATTATTTAAATTATAATTTATGACTTTTAACACAAACTATTGTTTTTCCGAATTTATGTCATAATGGGCTATGCCTTTAATAATCGAGTATGTTTACAGAGACTTCGGTAAAAGGAGGTTTGACATAGCAGTTTAGGTAAACGAATTATTGAATTTTTTCTTCTTGTTTTCAACAAAGTAGACAGTTGGCTATAGAATCAATCAGATAAACAACTACGACAATAAAATTATTAATAAACGAAGAACAAAATGGAAATCTCAAGCAAAACATAAAGAATGCAACTAAAATAATGAAAAACAAAAGATTTTCAAAAGTCCTTTATTAAATAAATAATAAACAAGTTATGCTTATTTAATAAGAAATGATTGCTTTTCGAACAGGATGTCCTCAGATTATAGCAAGAGCTGGACAGCTCACTAAATTCGCCTATAAGTATTTATGTGTCCACTAAAATTTTATTTTAACAACATAGTACCAATGTATTAAACAAACCACACCAAAATAATAATGCTTCCAATAAATTAATTTCACAGACTACCATTTGAATGGTAAAAATTGAAAGAAAAAGGAATATAATTTATTTATTTTTGAAAATAAACATGTCAAAACTTACAAATATCACAGAAAACTATGAAAATAGACGATTTTATTAAAGTCATAGCCAGCCATGATTTCCATTAGAAAAAACAGTGATTTGTGCTATAACTCAAAAACTCATAAAAAATAAAGTAAGACTATATTATTAAACACATAATTTTCTGCAACGTTTTCCTTTAATATTTTTGTAAAATCAATCATAACCGAGCTATAAGCTAAAACGAGAATGCAAAAAGAATTGCTTTTCTGGAATATCTATATAGCTATGCATTTTTCAGAAAAGCAATTAGCTCAATAAACTAAACACACAAAACTGCATTTTTTTTGCATTTAATAAAATCTCCATCTCTGCTAGTTTCCGAGATCCCTGTACTGAAAATAGAAAAAAACTCACCCTATATTTTATTGAACACTTGAACACAATTTCGTTAGTCATTATTTATAAATGCAAAATTCATCATTTCTAGTTATTTATTTTAATGTTCTTTTAGATACGGCAATCTCGTACTGAAATAAATAATACACCTTGCACATATGTGAACGATCAGTTACCAAAGGATACCGACGATGGTCTAGAAATTACAGACGAAACGACTTCAACACATATTGTGGAAGAATACTTTTCAGATAATAATGACTCTCAATTATTTGAAAATAAGTTTGCCTGCCTACCAAATAATTCGAAGGTAATTTACTGCGATTTAGTAATAAGTATACATTTACATTTACATTATATAAAATTAGAACCAAAATATTTTAGTTGTCACATATCCAGAGTACACTGCAGATAGCGATAATAATCACGAAGAATATGATCCAGACTATATACCGAACAATTCAGAGGTACAAAAAAGACTATTTAAATACACAAAATGTAACATTTTATTTTTTCTACAAGATTCAATTTCTGATCATGAAGAAATTGCAACCAATATTTCATGCGATTTGATCACAACCCCGGACACAAATTCACCCTATGTAGCAGATCGTATTGATGCAAAACAAAACGATAATGATAATTGTGTAAGGTCGCATCATAATCTTCAAGAGTTAGGCAAGTTAAAGCCTAATGGAGAAAACGAAAGGAAACAAAGGAAAAGATTTTTTTGTTATTGTGAGACATTGGTTTTAAATTTCGCCCGTCATATTCAGCGAAATCATTCACTTGAAGTGGAAGTTCGAAAAATTATCTCTTTGACCAATGGAAGCAAAGAAAGAAAAGAATTATTATCAATTTTAAGAAAAAGAGGAAATTATTTAAACTATGATTACGTAAAAAAGCCAGTGAGAACTGCCTATCTAGAGGGAAATTTATTACCTTGCACGTATTGTTTCGGACTTTACACTGCTAAGCAATTGTGGCGCCATCGAAAACAACGCTGCAAAAATAATGATAATCGTCATTAATGTGCAGGTCAAAATTTATTACTGAATAACTTGGAAATTGATAAGCAACTTAGAGAACAAGTGTTCCCAAGGATGAGACCGGATGAAATATCATTAACAGCAAAAAAAGATGTGTTAATATGTGCATTTGCAGCACGATATATTAAAATACACCGTGAAAAGCATTTCGAAATTGTAGCATCAAGAAAAATGAGAGAGCTGGCTAGGTTGATTTTAGAAATTAGAAAATCTAATAAATCAATAAAAAGTTTATTTGAAGCTTTGAATCCAAAATATTTCGATTTAATAGTTGAGGCAGCCAAATCTATTGCTAAATTCAATATAGAAAAGACAGGTATGAAGCACCATCATTAGCGCTGAATTTAGGGACAACATTGAAGCAATGCTGTGATATTGGCATAGTTTTGTTTTAAAAAGAAAGAGTATTTATTCATCAATTCCTGCTGCCGAAGCTGAGGCAGATTTTAGATCCATGATTCATCTTATTGAAACTAATTGGAGGTATGAAATATCCAGCAAAGCATCCGCAGACCTAAATTCAAATAAATGGAATAAAATTACTCTAATTCCACTTGCTAGTGATATAAAATTATTAAGAGAATATCTAATGTCCACAGCAAAAGAAGCCGCAAAAACTTTAAGAAATGACAATATGAATTTGAAAGCTTATATCACCTTATTGGAAACTATCTTTTGTCGGGTAATGTTATTAAATCGTCGCAGACCTGGCGAACTGCAAAGGTTACCACTACATTTGTATGATAATAATTGCGATGGACAGCAAAATTACGAAGAATTTTCCGATGTAGTGACTCCGGCAGAAAAAATTTTGTTGAAGACATTGAAACAAGTTGTTATAAGAGGTAAAAGGGGCAAAGCTGTTCCTGTTTTATTCAGCATAGATGTTCGAGATCACATTAAACTTATGTTGAACTTCAGGAATAATTTTTATATAAAACAAAATCTCTACTTGTTTGGAAATCCAAATACATCAGAACCAATATGTGGATATAAAATTATTAAAAAGCATGCAACACTTGCGAAAACTAAAACCCTAATGCCATAACCTCTACTAAATTAAGGAAACACTTAGCCACCTTAACGCAATTGTTTAACATGAGCGAGTCAGACATTGAACAACTGGCAATGTTCATGGGTCATACTACTGGAGTACACAGAGGTTCATATCGTTTGCCAGACGATGTATATCAAACTTGTAAAGTGTCAAAACTTTTATTCTTAATGGAGAAAGGCAGTGCAGCAAAATTCAAAGGAAGACAATCGACGAGATAGATATAGATCTCGATATTGACTTGATAGAAGAGGAGAGTACAAACGATGAGGTGCAATTTTGTAATGTTGAAAATGAATCATCTGAGCGGGTTAGAAATGAAGGAGTAACAGAAACTACATCTGTTAGAGCCACAACATCTACTGTTTCGCATAAGAGGCAATTAATACCATGGACAGAAGAACAAAAAAGAATACTGAAAACATATTTTGCCGAGCGTATTCAGCAAAGCAAGCCTCCAAGAAAGACACAATGTATGGCGATGAAAAATGATCATTCAGGTATTTTTGACAATAAAGACTGGTTAAAAATTAAAGTATATGTTCAGAATATTTATAAAAAAAATAATCAATAAAAATAAAAGTTTTAATTTATCTAATTTTTGCATTTTTATTTCTACTTATGAATAAGGAGTGTTATAATTGACTACGAGACATATGAGGTGTTCAAAACTGTAACGAATAGTACAGGATCCATGGTCCATGTTCAAAAGTTATTGAAACTGTTCGATAATGGGTACGTAAATTTTCCTGAGGCTGTAAACATTGTAAAAATGTTATCAGTAACAATAAATTAGCCTTTTAGCTTTTTTTTTTAATATTTGTGGGCCTATCGTGCTAAAGTACTCAGGAATACTTAGGAGGATGGATAGAGTGATATTGAATTGCGAAGAGATGCCTATGAACAGCTACCTTAAATTCTTTCATATCATAAGTGAGAGGAAAACAAGAACTAGGGAGATCGTTCCAGAGTTTAGAAACAGTGTAGAAGAATGTGCATTGCGCCCGTTTGGTACGACAGGTGGAGATTTGTACTGAATACTGATGATGTGAATGAGCGAACCGAGTATTCCTGGCAAAGATGGCCCGATGTGGTATCAAAGAACGTAATTCAGCAACACAATAGTCATTGTAATAACAATAATACAAAGAAAGAACCGAAACCATTCTTCTATGCTCAAGGGATTGTATGTGAGAAGTTAAGGACGGGTCATTTATAAGCCTAATTGCTCTTTTTTGAATACAATCAACGATATCGAGAGCGTATTGGGGAGCACTAACCCAGAATTGAGAATTATATTCTAGATGAGGCCGAATCTGGGCATTACACAGCAAAAAGAGCTGTCGAGAGGTAAAGTACTGCTCAGATCTGTACAAAAAGCCTATTTTACGAGCAGCTGTTTTGGTAGCTGTTAGAAGATGGTCAACCCATGATAGATTTGAAGATACAATCATTCCGAACAGAGTACCTGAAAACTTAAGATCTGAGGCATTCATACTTACAACAGGGAATGATCGATCTTTTTCGGCAGACACAAGGCAACACTGAGTTTTGTTAGCATTGAATTTAACTAGATTATTGCTTCCCCATTCGAGAATACGTTGAATGTCTTTGTTGATTGAATTTGCCATTTCAGCTTTAATGTCTTGATTTGACAAAGAAGGTGGATTATCACTATGAGTAGACTGAGATAAACTATAATGAAGAGTGCTGTCGTCAGCAAAGCAATGGGTGGGGTTAGTTGTTGAAGAAATAAGGTCATTTTTGTGCAGCAGAAAAAGTGTAGGCGCTATAACTGATCCCTGTGGCACGCCCACATTAATGCTAACTTCTTTTGAAAAAAAGCCATCAACTACGACACGTATGTTATCAAGGAAACTGGAAAACCAGTTGATGTGCGTATTATTTAACCCAAACGAGGTAAGTATGACAAGTAAACACTTATACCAAACTTGGTCAAATGCCTTTGAGATTTTTAAAGCGACTACAACCGTTTCACCGGACTGCTCTACTGTATTGTTCCAAACTTATGAAACATATGAAAGAAGATCGCCTGTTGAACGACTCTGCCTAAACCCATATTGGTGGTCACTAAGGAGTTTGTTAGTTTCAAGGAACGTCAGCAGTTGATGATTTTAAACAAAATGGAAAGGATGACAATTGGTCGGTAGTTCGAGGGATCGGTCTTATCGTCTTTTTTGAGAATAGGTTGAACATTTGCTAACTTCCATGATGAAGGAAATTCCCCAGAAGACGTAGAGATCGTATAGAGCTTAGATAGGACTGGTACTAGTTCGGGGGAACGTTTCTTTAAGACAATAGCTGGGTTACCGTCTGGGCCAGTCGCCTTATTGAGATCAAGCCTACTGATGATCTATTCCAAGAGCTTGTACCGAAAATGAATTAGTTTCATAGCGTATGAAGAAGAGTTGACTAGGGCACATTTTTCCCGAATCTTTGAAATAATAAGTTTGATGCAAACAAATCCACAAAAACATTAGCTTTGTCTACAAAATCAACAACTACAGATCCGTCAGAAGATGTCAGGGGAAATGAAGATGTTCCAAAGTTTTACTAATGGCTTTAGCTAAAGACCAAAATTTACGACTTCCCAAAGGATATGTAGCTAGTTCATTGCATTTTCGTTATTTTCGAACAACTTTTTAGTTTTAGTGATGACACTTTTACAGATATTCCCATGAGGATGACTTCAGATACTCAAAGAGCGATGTCCGGAGGAGAGGACGACTTAAAAAATATTCACGCCATGGAAAGGTCACAAAGAGATCCCGGAAATCACTCCATCTAGCTGACTTAAAACACAAGGTTCTATCGGTTTTGCGAAGAACAGTGGAATTAGGTACAGTAGAAATGATTTCTATTAGACAATGGTCGGATAGACCTAGAGGGAACGAACGGAAGTTTTATAAACAAGAGGGTTTGATGTAAGAAAGGGATCTAGAAGATGTGCGATATTCCGAGATAATGTGATAATACACACGAAAAACCGTGTCGCATACAAAACCAGTCGCAACATGTCATTTTCACGGGTTGAAATTAGTGATTGGTAACCGACCAAATTTTTTCTTCAGCTAGATAAAATCTTTTGAAAGGAGATTTTCATGCCTACAAATTACGTGAAAGTTTTTCCAGATCTAGACTCGTAAAATGTCGATTGCACGGGAAAACTCTTTCGATTAGTAACTGTAGACCAAACATACTACATGGTAGACTGTTGTATTCTCCACCCAATTAAATAGGTGGCCTACAAAAATAGGCAAATTTTGCCATATCTACAAAAACAATTAAAAATAGATAATACAAATTCGGGCTCTTTCCGTTGCTTTTATTTTGTTTAGTTTCGGGCTGATTAAATTATACATGATTTGAAATACTCTTAGAAATATTATTTTCTTTCGGAAAACGCAATAGCAAGGATTTTCCGACAATTTCTCAAAATTTCCCGAATAAAAATTCTATAGCAAATTTTACGAAAATCGATATATATGTAATTCAACTGTTTAATAGTTTTAAAATTGTAAAAACTTATTGAAAAACGGTATAATTTAATTTGTTAATTTATAAAATCGCATTTCAGAATTTATTAAAAATAATTTAAAACAATTAAGGTTAGTAAGTAATTTGTAGGCAGACATGAAAATCGCCTTTCAAAAGATTTTATCTAGCTGCAGAAAAAATTTAGGCGGTTACCGATCGCTAATTTCAACCCGTGAAGATGACATGTTCCTCTTCAAACCATCGGTTTTGTACGCTACACGATTTTCGTGTATATTATCTCGGAATATAGTTAAAAACTAATTGTTACTATTAACATTTTTATAATCGCATGCTCGACATGTTTACAGCCCTGGAAAATTTACGTAACCATTATCGAACATTTTCGCAGCGAAAACTTTGAAACTCGTACATAAATAATTTTATCAAGCAACTAAAATCACTGTGCTTGCATTAAATTAATTTTACAGTCTACTAGTTATTAACTGAAAATTAAAAGAAAAATTCGCATAATTCACTTCTAAGTTTAAACCAGTTATGTAAAACCTCATATAACTTCAGCCTGTAAAATAATACCCATTAATATAAAAGACAATATTTGTGTTATAAATAAAAAAAGTAATTGAAATAAAAAATTAATATAGCATATATTATTAATCATAATATTTATTTTATTTATTCTTAATTTCTTTTAATTTAGTTATATATTTAACCAATTACGATTTAAAAAATTCAGATTTGCAGGTAGCACAATCTATCTTATGGCGCTTATTTATAAAGAACGACGGCACGCAACGTCAGCAATGAATGTAAGACATGACAACATTGTAGGACGCCATAATGCCATATCGACTTAAAATGATATTCGCTAGCGGGCGCTCTATACGCGAATAAAGACGCTTCAATGTTTAGGGCATCAACGGACGCTTTATTGACGTAAAGACGTACGATTAAAAACGTTTTTGTGGTTTATTTAAATAACTATGCGAAATTTGGTTTCAAATTTTGTATATATATGAATATTACGTGAAATATAAATTGTTTTTTACAATCTTACAAAATGGTCGCCCGACACACTGTTTATGAAAAGACTCTCTATTGATATGTTGATGTATATATATATATATATATATATATATATATATATATATATATATATATATATTAGTGAATTAATGATAGTTTGTACAATTTGCCAATAAGCCTCCCGTTGCAGTTGAAGGTATGTTTATCTATAGTAAAAGTCACACTGAGAATGCAGTGTGGAGTCTTATGGAGCACACCGTTGCCAGTTGTCGTTATGCTGGGATCGGTCTCAGGCAAATTTCGCCGTTCTCACAGATTCGCTAAAAACTTGTTGGAAGTTCGATGATGTTTATACCTTCGCCTTTGTTTAAATGTTTTCAATAATTAATAATAATAAACAATAAATTTCAAAATTACAAAAGAATTATTTCAAGCAAAGTTAATTTAAGAAAAAATAAACAGAGAATTAATTGTACATTTATAAACAAATAAAATATTTACACCTTTTACACCTGCACGTCGTCGACACAATCATCGAGGTCTGAAATCTCATTCTCAGAACTGTCGCTAAAATTTACACTTATTATGAGTTCATCCACCGCGTTTGAATTTCTTAAATTCCATGTTACCGGTAATAAGTCACAAACAAGACTGAAAATCAGTATTATATTTAGGGTTGTTTGTTTACTTTTCCGTTACATTAAAAACTCATTAAGATATCTTCCCGCATAAGCTTGGTTTGAAATGTCGTAAATGCATTGTAAGTAACTTTCTAATTAATACAATTGTTTAACGATATTTAGATCGTCTTGAATATTCATATTTGAGAATTTTGAGTGATTTTTTCAACTAAAACTTTCCGATTTTTTCAAAAATTAGGGCAGTTTACTGTTACGTATCGTTCGCAAAAAATAAAAAAGTTTTTCATTTGTGTCCAACTTTTTGGCGGTACTGTATAATAACTTCAGAGCCAACCCTGTCACAGCCATCGGACAACCGGCAACACAGTGTGCCGGCCTCCCATTACAAATACATTGCCTATACCCCACCACACTGCATTCTCGGTGTGACTCGCACTGTAGTACGTAAAGAATACGTCATTAGATAATACCTTTGGAAATTATTTAATCTAGCAATGTTTTGCATCAATGTTTATGTATTAACTTTAAACCAGGTATTGAACAAGACAATATAGCTTTATGACTAGTTATATTGAAAATAATGAAAATAAACATCTACCCACTTTTGGTGAATTAATTACTTATAAATGGTATTAATAATACATTTGTTCTGTAACTTTTGTTATATTAATTGAAATAAAACTAACGTTAAATATTTTAATAATTACATAAATGAGTTAATTACGATATTATTTATTTATTAAAATATAACATATTTTTAATTGTAATGTAACCACATAATCATTACATATTGAAAGCATCGTATCAACATTAAAACCAATATATGTATCTAAGCCCTATCTAAGATCTAAGCCATTTACATCAGTGTTAAAAAGCATAGTCCATTCTTGTAAACTGAAAAATTTTTCAATAAATTTCAAATTTAAAATACAAACATACATACATACCACCTTTAAATTACAGTTTGTAGTACATTTACGTTTATTATTACTTTAGAGCAATAACTTCTGTTAAAATAAAATTTCATTCCAACGTTAACCATACAAAAAAGTGAGGTTAACTTGTTTAATTTCAAGATAACTAGTGGCGTCAACTAGTTCTATATATTTTAGTTCGAATTTTTCGAACTTTTAACGTGGTAATTGAAATAAGCCACACACTCCTATAAAACATTTATACAATAATTTATTTTTATAGGATCGTTCATGACAATATTAGGTACGTGTATAAAAGGGCATGAGAATTTTAATGAGTGGTAGTTACGTATTATTCATACGCCACTGTTTTTATAATCTATAGTAGAAAAATCGTAGCACACAACTCGGGAGGTAATGCTAGTACGCACTCGTGTAAATGATACACTCGTGCGTAATAGACTAGTTACCACCCTTATATTGTAATACTCTATAATAACATTTGTTACGATAATTATGCAACCTCTTTTAGAGTAAGTTCACTATGAAAATAGGCAACATTGTCAAAACAAAAACAATAATCTATGTCAAACAGACGTTTAAAACTTCATGTCAGACAACGGTTAATAGACATCTAGATGCTAACTCAAAAAATTAAAAGATATGAAATAATTTTCATTATTTTTATAAGATAACTATGCAACCTCTTTTATACGTTCATAAGGAAAACAGGCAACGTTGTAAAAACAAAAAAAAATCAGAATTTTTAGTGTAGTTTAAAACTTCATGTCAGATAGAGATAGAGATTAACGTAAAAAAAAATTCTCAAGCCGCCTGCTTCTATAAAATATCAATAATACAGTTTAACCATTTTCATTCATATTTAATTGATTTTTAGTCTTACTTTGCGTTATATTAAGAAACTTTACAAACAGAAGTTATATAAAATTATATTTTCTTTAAACAATACGTCTACATGTATACTTATTTCTAATTTTAAGTACGTAGGTGTTTTCGTTCTGGAGTTATCGGGGGGACACATACATCCAGATGTCATGGTAGGCCTTGCCAAATGTTGTAAAATGAGATAATACGTCGGTTTAGCGATAGTAAAAAAAAGACGATTGCATAACCCTGTAGGCTGGAAGGTAAAAATGATATTCAAATATATTGCGTAACAAAGATGTAGTTACAACCAATTTATAATTACACTCAAGTTACAATTAAGTAAAAATTGCGTAATTAAAATACTTAGCTTTTTTTGGTTTTTTTAAAGGTTATATTTATATTTCACACAAATCTACACGTTTCGAAAACAATTACAGTTATCGTCCTCAGTAGTGCTTTAATAACTTTTTAAGATGTTAGAATAAATTTATGAAATACGGTAAAGTTTACATTTTCAAAAATTACATTAAATGGTCCTAACTATATTTAGGGAGTATTATATTCCTCACATTCTAAATAAAAAAAACTATTTAATTTAAGATAATTACGGGTCTACATAATCTTTCATTGCTGCATATGTTACATGCGATAACTGTTCTTTACGAGTCTACTAATATTTGTAGTTTTTATTAAAATAATATTGTAATATTATTTTCTTGTCAATCGTTTATTAATAAACTCATTAACGCATGATTTTCTTTGAAAAATTAATAGAATACTTTTTGTAATGATTTTAGAATAGGTAACCAACATTACAAACGTCAACTACAGCAATCAACTAATGATGTACGAATATAATAACCAACATTATAAATGACATATAAAATTAAATAAAGCACAAACAAACCCATGTATGAACAAATCTATCGAGTGGATTTACATAAACTTAGAGTTAACAGTACAATTACTAAAACATATAAGGTGTCGACAAAGTAATAGTTCTGTTTTTTACGTTGACGTTTATGTCATGTTCTTGAGTTCTAATTAAATCTGCCATGTTTGGTTCTATAAGCCTATTTTTTTTGCGTATACGATTGACGGAAAAATATTGTAACTAACTCATGTGTTAACTGACGATTAATAATCTCGATTATTAACGCGTTCTCGTACATGTCTCTATTTTTCATTTGTTTGATAAATAACTTCTTGTTCTGTGCGGTAGAAAGATTCATTTAAGGTCAGAAGTATTAGTTGAAGCACTACAACATGGTAAAACCGCTGTAAATACCTTTTCTTCGTTTCTTTATTTTTCAGTAATATACTGAAAAATGCAAATATTTCAAACATGGTTAAATTAAATATACGTAAATTTGCAAAAGTTTACTTAAAATTAGGCATAGCAACAAAAGACCATTTTGGTGTAGACAGCGAAGTCTTTCGTCTAATTTTTGCAACATCTGTTTTCTAAAAGTTTCATAGCGAAAAATGTTCATAAGGGTGTCAAGAAAAAACGCAGGATAGTGACAACATGGACTAAAAAGGGAAATAAATAAAATATAAGAATCGGGTCAACTATTGGATTCTAAGAAAAAAAAGGTCCTTACAACTTTTCTCTTTCTCTCAAAGTTATCGCCATCTGAAGCATTTCCAACACTTCAACGTCTTTTTGATTTGTTTTTCTTCAATAACTAATAAACTATTGCAATTATAAGGAAGCTTAACGCCTTCATTGAAATGTAAAGAAAAAAGGAATCGTATATGGATCCGACAAATCTGTGTGCCTGTGCGTGTAAAGCAATATTGAAAATCTTACTTCAGATTCTGAAAGAGGATCAAAAAGTAATTTTTATAGAAGCGGGCGGCGGAATTTTTTTTAAGTTAGCGTCTAGGTGTCTATTAACCTGTATCTAACATGAAGTTTTAAACATATGTTTGACGTAGATTATTGTTTTTTTTAAGAACACAGTTTAAAATTATTATTTTGTATTTGCACTGCAATTTTGCCTGGCAATGCTATAAGAGCATTCTCAATTTGTCTTATTTTTTCGTCACTACAACAAACGTTGGTTTAATGCAAAAAAATAGCGCTGTAATGATAATATGACAATTTTCCATCTTGCCCCTTAAATATCTCGAAACCGGCGACTTCTAGATAAAAATTTATCAGAACATTTTATAGAGGTTAAAATTGCCCATAATTTGAGACCGTCTGTCTATAGCATTAAATGAAAAAAAGTTATGAACAAAAAAGAATTTTTTTTTGGTTGTTGGTGAGACCAAAAAAAGGCTGCCCAAAAGAAGGGAGGAGATTGAAACGAAAATGTTTCAAAAACGTGCAATTTTCTAAATTGATTTTCAATTTTTGGGAAATTATGAGAAAAATATTGCTCCGAGTGAAAAACACGTAATTACCAATATTGTAGTAGACATTTTTCCGAACCTTTTCTTTTTTTTTGCAGTGATATGTATATAATGAGATATAGCCTAAACTCACTTTTTACTAACCTCAAATTGAACCCAGTACTTTAAAATATGATGAATTTATTATCACCAAAAATAATTAGTACCCCACTTAATTTTACTTCCACATCCAACGGATGGGAAGTACTGTATCGCTAAAAAAATTTTCAAAAATTTTTATTTGCTCAATCGCTTTAAATCCAAAAACAAAATTTGAGAAAAACAAAATCTTGTCTGTGTGTGTGTACTCCATAATTTTCGAACGAGTTAACATATCAACTTGAAATTTGGCACACATATAGATGTCAACTACTCAAAGCGACTGATTGTTTTTGGGGTCATTGGGGTATGGGGAGTAAGTACCCCTTTTGCAAATTTTTATTTTTTTAGATTTTTTGTCCCTATAATTTTTCTGTACAACAAACGGTTTACAAGATATTACAAAAAAAACCGTCACTTTAAAAAACCGGTTTTTCCTAAAATCTCCGGAACTACTTAACATATTCAAAAAATGAAAATACCATTAGATAGGAAATAAAATTTCTCACAAAAAGTGTTTTTGCAATTTTTTCGAAATTTTTGTCATTTTCGAAATATTTCCAAAAACTGGATTTTGGAACCCGTTCATACGATTTTTTTTTAAATTTTGGTATTAGATAGAAAATCAAATTTCTGATCGAAAAGCATTCTTATAATTTTTTTTGAAAGTTAATCGTTTTCAAGTTATTTAAAAAAAAAACGATTTTTTGATGTGGAAGTATTGATACAATTTGCAGCCGTTTTTAGATTATAAAATTCCCTTTAAATTTTTTGTTGTTTCAATATCTTAAACGAAAGAAAATTTTTCTGTTTTTAAATATGTTTAAAGTGCGGCCTAAATTAAGATATATTTAAATTAATTTTTTATAACTTTTGAGTATCTCAACATTTTTGTTTAAATTAAATTTAAACATATATTCAACAGAAATATTTTTTAATAATTTATTTGTTATATATAGAAAACAAACAAATTTAGAAATTGTTTAAATTTATCTCCAATTTCACTAAAAATACTTTGAATATTATTTTTAAATAGTTATTAAGCAAAGAAAACTAGTTTGGTATTAAATGTTTACCATTATGAATATATTTATCAAACATTGGCCCCTCTCATTAATGTCATTTTATCTTAAACAATCTACTTATTATTACATTCTTGATCTATGACCTCAAAACCCCCTAAAATTGAATTTTCACTAGTATACCATAAGAGGTTAAATTATGTCCGGAAATTTATTCGAGCTCATATTTGGAAAATTATTTCGAATCGAAGACGAGGGATGATAATTGTCTAAAAATATTCATGAGCGAGAAAAAATTTCCGTATTTAATTTATCCTCGCATGGTATTCGTTAAGAAAATTTAACAACAAATTGTGTTTAAAGTAATTTTAAAACTATATTTTTTTATTTCTGACACTGCCTAATTGCTTTCCTTTGACAAGACACCAGCCATTTGAAGAATGAAAATTTGTTTTGAGTTATTCAAAATTGAAGCTATTAAATAAAAAAAATGGTGTCTAAATATTATACAAAGGGGTTTCCGAACGAAAAATTGACCCCGCCCCCTCTACAATCAGCAAACCGAAAAATATTTCTAAATTCGCCCAGACCCGTCGACTTTGTTCCTGGGGGTGCTTTTTGTGCAGTCAAGTCAACACGATATGTGCACCCCCCCTAATCCCTAGCAACCTCAACTTTAAAATTTCAAATTCAACTACCCCATTTGTGACATCATTTTAAAGTCCCTTTCATCGAATACAGTGATGCATGGTTTCTGGAAATCGGTGGGGATTTGACAGAATTATCACAAACTAACGTACGCGTAGTAATTTATACACAAATGCCCTGTTTTTTTTAAGTTTTTTATGTACTACACACGACCTCATCACCTATTTTTAATGGTGTCGATCAGTTTACAAAAAAGTCACAAATAAAAAGCGCCCCCCTCCCACTATGCGGTTCCTATGCGGCAATTTTGATGTCCATTTCCCGGAGAATTGGATTGGCAGAAGAGGTACAGTCGAATGGTCACCAAGATCTCCGGATCTATCCCCTTCGGACTTTTTCCTGTGGGGCCACTTAAAATCACGAGTGTACGCCATGCAGCCTGAAACACTCAAAAGTGCTACGTCAGAGAATTGTAGAAGAATTCCGATTAATAACAGCGTATGTCTTGAGTAATGTTCGAACAGAATTTGAAAACAGGCTGATTCATTGTATGCAAGTTAACGGTGGTCATTTTGAGGAATACATTAAATAAATCTTGTTTATTATTTGTTGAAGCTCTTTATTTTGACTTTATGTAAACTGATCGACGCATCATTAAAAATAGGTGATGGGGTCGTGTGTAGTACATAAAAAACTTAAAAGAAACAGGGCATTTGTGTATGAATTATTACGCGTACATTGGTTTGTGAACGTTTCGTTTTACGCCTATCATTCTCTCAAATTTCAATTCCAAAAACGATGCATCGACGTTTTCGCAATGAAAAGGGCTTTAAAATAATGTGTCATAAGGATTGGGGGGATGGACATATCGAGTTGGCTTGACTGTACAAAAAGCTCCCCCAAGAACAAAAATCGACGGGTCTCGGCGAAAGTTTCAGATCAAAGTTACTTACTTCGATGAGGCAGGCACACTTTAATATGATGTCAAAATAAAATTCAAGATGGCGGTTTCCAATATATTAATAGCAACTTTCTTATTTTAAATGGGCGCCATATTGGATTTTTACACAATTAAATGGGATTTTTTTTCTCTTTTCAACAATGTATAACAATCTATGCACGAATAAAAAATTATGGAAAATAATTGTTTTCATTTGAAATCAAGTAGCCATGATTAACAATTTGCAAGTAAAAATTATATATTAAACACAACGATACACCGTGATATTAGTAAATGAACCATAATACATTACAATAAATGTTCAAAGTGCTGGCCATTTTCAAGTACACACAATCGATACCGTTTTACAACACTGTTAGTAACTGTTCGCAATGTATTTCGATGAACACCGTTAAAGACCGCCACCACTCCTTCACGTAGTTCTTCTGCATTATTGTAATGGAAATTACTACCATACACTTTATGTTTTATAGTGCCCCATAAATAAAAGTCCAGAGGCGTTAAATCTGAGGATCTGGCTGGCCACTGATTATGTATATTGGTGGCAATTATTCTATTATCAAAACGGTCATTTAAATAACGGATAACGTTGCCAGCATTATGTGCGGGAGCGCCATTCTGCTGACACCATATTTGAATATATTGTGCCAAAGGTAGATCATCTAATAAATCTTCAAGATATGTTTGCAGAATTTCCATGTAACGCTGCGCTGTTAAGGTTCCGTCAAAAATTATAGGACCAAGTAAACGATTTCCCAATATGCCACTAAAACATTAAAGCCGAAACGAACCTGGTTGTGGACTTTCCTGTGCCCAATGGTGCTCATTATGGCGATTAAACAATGCACAATTGGAGCAGTCCATAAAACTGATTTATAAAATCACCATTTTCTGCAATTTTATTTAAAAACAAGGTAGAAAATGCTGTTCTACGGATATTATCATTTGGTCGCAAAGTCTGCGCAATGTGTAATTTACGTGTGGAAATTGTGTTTTTTTTTTTAATTCTCGATGATTTAGTCTTAAGACTAACTTCAGCTCTAATTTCTCGAGTCAAAATATTCCGATTTACTTGCACACAAGCTAAAGTTAATTCCTCATCTTCAGTAACCACGTTTATGTTCCTATTGGGCTTTTTAAGACATCCATAATGCTGCATATTTGAATCTAATCTTGCAAATATTATTTTCATGTCCGGTTGCCTACGCTCTGGAAAATTTGTTAGATATTCTTGAGCACCACGACGAGAGTTTTTGTAGCACTTGATGTATGTACAAAACATATCATATTGTTCATTTGTTGGAAAGGTCGCCATTGGAAATAATTAAAGAAAAAACAATTATTATAAATTTATCACTTTTTAATACAACACAGCAATACTAATTATTTACACAATCAATAAACTAATACAACTTGACAGTTAAACGTATTATAATAAATTTTGTTTTATTGTTAATCATGGTTACTTGATTTAAAATGAAAACAATTAATATTTCCCATAATTTTTTATTCGTACATACTAACAACCTACGCACGAATAAAAAATTATGGGAATTATGACTTGTTTTCATTTTAAATCAAGTAGCCATGATTAACAATAAAACAAAATTTATTATAATACATAATTTTTTATTCGTACATAGATTGTTATACATTGTTGAAAAGAGAAAAAACAATCCCATTTAATTGTGTAAAAATCCATTTAAAATAAGAAAGTTGCTATTAATATCTTGGAAACCGCCATCTTGAATTTTATTTTGACATCATTTTTAAGTGTGTCTTGTCTAAGTAAGTAACTTTGATCTGAAACTTTTTTTCATATCTTTTATAATTACGGAGATATTTCAGTTTTTAGAAATCGGCGATTTTTTTTTGTTTAATAATTTGGAAACTGTTCGAAAATTGAAATGTTTCTCAACGAAATCGAACTCGGTCCAAAAAATGGCACAATATTGCCCATTTAACCACATCTCTATCTTTAATAATAAGAAAGATACCCATACTATCCTACTCTATTTGGGACACCCTGTATATATTTTACCAGACGTAAATATTTAATTGAAAAATGTTTGATTTAAATAAAGAAATTGTCAAAAAAATTTCATAGATAAATACTCAAAGTTATGTCGACAATTTTAGTGGTGGTGCCACGAATGCTTGATGCACTTGCCTAAATAGGATGAGTGCGTAAGCACGAGTCCTATTTCTAAGTGTATCCAGCATGAGTGATAAACCACCACAAATATTTTCTACAGAACTTTGAGTACGCATCGTCACAAATTTAATTGAATTAATCTTACAATTAATTAGTTTTCTATGTGATACCTGAAAAATATAATAAACTAAAGATATTCATTTGTTAAAAAAATGACACTGGAAGGACCAGTCCAATATTCGTTGCAATTTGGCACTAGTACAATATGCCACATAATTCGATTTGGTTGGCTGTGCCACAGAAAGACACATTTATTGGCCAAAATTTGATGGACCGGGTGAGTACAATAGTCACTATAATTCAGTATGTTTAAGGTCTATATGTTAGTAATTTTATATCTTTGAAATATGCAGCTGTTTCAGAAATATTTGGTAAAAACCAAAAACTACCCCTAATAACGCTAAATCTACTAGTTAATCAGCTCTAGCAGAAATGATAACATGAAAAAATGAATATTCTTTGTATGTTTGTTCTTTATGTATACTTAAACCATTCATCCGATTGAAACTGTGATTGAGTTATTGTTGAAAAAAGCTGATCGATTACCGTGAACTAATTTTCATAAAATTTTGTATATAGGGTACGGGGAGTGTTTTTGCGTTATCTATTTTTTTACCTGAAAAAATACCATAAGAGAGGTCTATTAACCTGGCACCCCCACCATCTCAAAAATGTTTGGGCTTCGTATAGAAATTACAGGCTTTTTATGGGCTTTCAAATTTTACCAATTAAATTTTTTGGGCTCTTTTCATTCCCGAGGAAAAAGATATTTAAGTGTGGGGGTGCTGATTTGCCGTTAAGCTAGCGCCAACTTTTTTCCTGGGATACTTAAAAATTTCCCGTTTGTCTCAGATTTATGGACTTTTTATGGGCTTTTCGAATATGCAACTCCCGATTTACTTGAATCAACCCTAACAAAGATATCAACCCTTAAAAGTTAAAAGAACAAAAATATTTTTCAAAATAAATATTCTTGTCAGATAATTACGGGCTATTTATGGGCTCTTCGAGAATGCAACTCTTGATTGCCCCGGTTTAACTTCAATAGCAGTATCAACCCTTAAAGAAAGAAAAGATTGAAATATTTTAAAAAATAAAAATTCTTTTCATATCGCATCAATGATTATTCAAACTGCAGAAAAAGGTCGTAAAAGTGTCAAATATTTTGATAAAATGATGTATTATTGCTATCCTGCTGAGTTTTGCGTTACAGGAAGCATCGGTCCCTAATCTTGCTAATAAAATATTGGCGCCTGCAAGACGCATCATACGTACGCATAATGCGTGGGCGTGTGAATTCGCAAAGTAATCAGTAATATAGTACCTTTATATTTTGTTTAGACTAGTCGACTACTTTTATTTATTGTTTTAACTTTAAACTAATCTGTATTTTGTAAAATATTATACTACACTTTAATAATTTTAGTTTGTAGCCTACTATCGTTGAGTAGGTAATCCGTGTCGCAATAAGTTTTGAGAGTGTATACAAATTTGAAATTTGTAGTTATATTTTAGCAGCCTACTGCCGCCTATATCCGTTTGAGTGTGTCCTATAAAAGTGATTACCGTGTGTACGAATTAATTAGTTACTATTATAAAAATAAAAACTGATAAAAGTATTTCAAGTAGCGAAGCATAGCAGCGCTTTAAAATCGCAAATGTTATCAGAAAATTATTATTTATTTATGGGCTCAACATTTCTGCTGTTCATGATTTTTGGGCTGCCCTCCCCCGTCAAAAAAATTACTCGTATATTGGTTATAAGCGATATCTGGGATGATCAACGTCTCAGTCATGTAAACTGTCTTAAAATTAATATTCATTTATGGGCTTAACACTTCTGTTACTCATGAGTTTTGGGCTGCCCTCCAGGTTAAAAAAAACTACCACTGAATGAAGTTTCAACCAAGTAAACGAAAGTACAACGTATTATTATAAAAAATATGATAAAATCTTTATTTCTTTATAGATCTAACCCATGTGTCTGTGGCCCGTGATTTTTGCGCTGCAGTCCTGGACGAAAAAATCTACTCCCAAATCCATTATATATCAATACCTGAGTAAGCAACACCCAACGATCACATAAACTAATAAATTTATTATTTATTTATGAACTCAATCTTTCTATAGTCTACCAGTTCTGAGTTGCTATCAAAACATTGTTTTTAAGTGGTGATATCTTGGATAGGTTTGATCCAGACACATCGGCGATAATATATACGGAGAGCCCGCAAATAACCCATAAATACCCACACGAACTTTTATTTTTAAACATATTTTTATTTTTATCAACCTTTAAGTGTTGATATTTTTATTAGGCTTAAACTGGGATAATCAGGAGTTACATATTTGAAGAGCTCATAAATAACCCAAGATTATCTGACAGGAATTTTTTTTTAAATATAATTTTTTTTTATCTTTAAGAGTTGATACCTTTGTAAGGATTGGTCCAGGAAAATCGGGAGTTACATATTCGAAGAGCCAATAAACAGCCCATATTTATATGAAAAGAATTTTTATTTTTTTAAATATTTCAATATTTTCTTTCTTTAAGGGTTGATACTGTTATTGAGGTTAATCCGGGGCAATCAAGAGTTGCATTCTCGAAGAACCCATAAATAGCCCGTAATTATCTGATAAGAACATTTATTTTAAAAAATATTTTTGTTCTTTTAATTTTTAAGGGTTGATATCTTTGTTAGGGTTGATCCAAGTAAATCGGGAGTTGCATATTCGAAAAGCCCATAAATCTGAGACAAACGGGAAATTTTTAAGTATCCGAGGAAGAAAGTTGGCGCTAGCTTAACGGCAAATCAGCACCCCCACACTTAAATATCGATTTCCTCGGGAATGAAAAGAGCCCAAAAAATTTAATTGACAAAATTTGAAAGCACATAAAAAGCCTGTAAGAATATTTATTTTAAAAAATATTTTTGTTCTTTTAATTTTTAAGGGTTGATATCTTCGTTAGGGTTGATCCAAGTAAATCGGGAGTTGCATATTCGAAAAGCCCATAAAAAGCCCATAAATCTGAGACAAACGAGAAATTTTTAAGTATCACAGGAAAAAGTTGGCGCTAGCTTAACGGCAAATCAGCACCCCCACACTTAAATATCGATTTCCTCGGGAATGAAAAGAGCCCAAAAAATTTAACTGACAAAATTTGAAAGCACATAAAAAGCCTGTAAGAATATTTATTTTAAAAAATATTTTTATGTCCTTTTAATTTTTAAGGGTTGATATCTTTGTTAGGGTTGATCCAAGTAAATCGGGAGTTGCATATTCGAAAAGCCCATAAATCTGAGACAAACGGGAAATTTTTAAGTATCCCAGGAAAAAAGTTGGCGCTAGCTTAACGGCAAATCAGCACCCCCACACTTAGATATCGATTTGCTCGGGAATGAAAAGAGCCCAAAAAATTTAATTGACAAAATTTGAAAGCCCATAAAAAGCCTGTAATTTCTATACGAAGCCCAAAAATTTTTGACATGGTGGGGGTGCCAAGTTAATAGACCTCATTAAGAGGCGTAGCAAAACGCATCGGGATTGCTAGTATAAGTAAAAAAAATAGTGTAATATAAACGTGTATAAAGTTACCCAATTTTCCTCGCAGTCATCTGTTGTTTAACAGCGTCCTAATAGTAGTTACGATCAAACATATCTTAACTTACCTTTAAGTTGACCGTATTCAATTTCTGGTTTGCTTTCACAGCATTTTACTTACTATTTTAACGTTCAGTGATAAAATGTTTTTTTTAATAAGAAATTCCTTCTAGAGACAATTTAAGCTAGTTTATTCAAATTTAGAAGTAGAATTAAATGTTGCCTTAACCGTGACGATTAACGAATTTTTGATAACTTAAGTTTCAGCCAAATTTATTTAAAAATCACTGTAAATAAACATAATAATGACAGTTATTTTTTACAATTACACTAGATAAATAATATACTTGTTAATTTTAGCTGAAATCGTACATTTAGCACAATTATTGATGGCACCTAAGCGTAAAAGAAACAAAAAATAAATATAGCTTTATCAGTTCTGATACAGTGTAGGTACTTTGTGTCTAAATTGCAATTTTTTATAATATTTGAAGCGAAACTAGCTTTATATTTACCCTATGGAAATATTTATTTTCAACGAAAAAGTATCAAATATGTTACTAAAAAATTTGAAATAGCAAATATATAGAAAAAAGTGTCAAATAGTCGCTGAACACTATGATTTCTATTGAAAAATTATAAAAACCTACCTGACAAAATGTTCACATATAATATACGCGGGTCTTTTTTAAAGTAAGAACCGATTGCGCATCGCGGCTGCGCAGGCTATCACGTGACCTCCGTTCAAGGTTAGTTACTCTTGGCCAGTCGCCCTCTACGCCACCATTACGTTTCATCTCTCTGCTGGTCAGTGTTGTTCCTGCTATTACTTTCGTAATAGATCTATTACTTTTTAACCAAATCTATTACTCTATTACGTTTTGATAGCAATCCATTACCTTTTCTTGGTCACGGGGTCAGAATAGGAAAAGGCCATGACAAAATGCCAAACAAACCAGTGGCGGCTCGTGACTTTAGAAATAGGTGATGCAGAATTTATACAAACACACAGACACAATCATTACAAATATTTTGGTTGAGGTCGAACTCAAGTTATACAGAAAAATGGTATAAAAGTCGTAAATCTCTAGTGAAGCAACATTTCACCTGACGAGCTGCCACTGAAACAAACAAACAGTCAAATCATCAGAAATCAGGTTATGTATGAGTTATGAGTATGAGTCTACCTATATAAAGTATGGTTTTGTGGATTGTAGACTTGTAGCAATTGGAAATTAAAATGGTGTAATTAAATTCAAATAAAGTGTTGCATCGTCATAGATAGAAATGGATAAGTAAGTACCTTTATTAATAATATTTAACCACCAATTTAATTTTATCGTTTAGGTTCGTTATTCGAAGAAAACGTGAACCTTTGGGTGAATTAGAATATCCCAGTACCTCTTCTAACGTTCCATCTCAAATTGACCATGAAGAGAGAATTGAAGCTGCGTTTGAGGAAAATAGCAACACAAGTGATGTAACTAATGTATCCATATCGGATTATGAATGTGGGGATGAGGAAACTCCTAAAAAAATTCTGATTCCGAATAAAAAAAAAAGCTATAAACAAAAGTATAAAGAAGTATACACCAGAAAATTTGGTTCGTGGTTGGTAACCACTGAACACCAAGAATTTTTTTGTAACGCTTGCAGAATATTAATAAATGGAGGAATCACTCACATAAAACGACATACAAAAACATTAAAACATATTAAAATGATAAAAAATTTAAGTGCAACTCCAAAAATAAATAAAATGGGAAACTCAGAAAGCACTAAAATCTATAATGATGTCAAACGAACAGAGATGCTGATGTTAATGTTAATTGCAGAACATAATTTGCCATTCCTTTTTCTAGATCATCTTTCTAAATTTTTAAAGGCAGCATGTCCAGATTCGAAGATTGCAAGAAAACTTGATATGGGCAGAAAAAAAGGCACATTCTTATGTAAAACGGTAATATCTCGAGGACAGATGGCAACTCTAAAGGAGGACCTGGAAAAAAACTTCTTCTCTCTAATAGTGGATGAAACCACTGATATTAGACACAGTCAAGTTTAGTAATGGTAGTAAGATATTTTAAAAATGAAAAAATAGACAAAAGATTTCTTGGACTTTTGGAAGTTAAAGACAAAACTTCCCAGGGTATCTTTGACAGTATTTTGAATTTTTTTAAGGTTAATGGTATTAATTTGAAGAAGCTAATAGGTCTGGCAGCTGATAACACAAATGTTATGATGGGGGATAAAAATGGGCTTAAGGCAAGATTCACTCAAATAGTACCAAATATCTTTATATTTGGCTGCATTTGTCATTCATTTGCTCTGTGTTCATCAGCTGCTTGCATGAAATTGCCAAATTATATAGAAAAATTAACAAGAGATATTTACAACTATTTTAAAAATAGCTCAGTTAGATTAGGACACTTGCAAGAATGTCAACTTTTTTAATATAAAACCACATAAAATTTTGAAATTATGTCAGACACGTTGGCTATCGTTGCAGGCAGTGGTAAATAGGGTCATTGAGCAATATGATGCATTAATTAACTTTTTTACTAGTGAATCTTTTGGTAATTGTAAAGAGGACAATCCAGATAACATTTTAAAAGCTCTCAAGGACCCTATAATAAAGTTATATTTTTTCTTTTTAGCTTATATTTTGGAATTAGTTAATAAACTAAATTTAGAATTTCAAGGAATTTCTTTGAGGATTCATAGTCTCTTGGAAAACATATCCAACGTCTTTAAAACAATTTCTAAAAATTTCATTTTTAATGAGAAAGTAGTAGATAATGTTGCAAGAATTCCAATTAATAACCCCCACTTTTATAAACCACTAGAAAAAATGTATCTAGGACCAAAGTGTGAAATGTATATTATTAATAATAATGTGCCCTCAAAATTACTTGAAGATTTCCGGAAATGCTGTCTAAGTTTCTATATTGAATTACTGAATCAAATAAAATTAAGGATTAATTTTGATGATCAAACCTTAAGAAACTTACAAGTTTTAAATCCAATAAATATTTTTAATGGAGAAATTGAATCTCTTATTCCACTTTTAAATAGATTTCCAAT
This sequence comes from Vesta saturnalis, assembly GCA_036346205.1. NCBI lineage: Eukaryota > Metazoa > Arthropoda > Insecta > Coleoptera > Lampyridae > Vesta > Vesta saturnalis. The sequence continues at coordinate 6,378,384 of JARFJB010001965.1, forward strand.
GCTAACTGAAAATTTTGAAAAAGTTGAAAATGAGTTTAAATTGTTGCAGAATTGTAAACAGATTGAAAAGATGGTAAACAAACCTGTCGTGGAATTTTGGAATTCAATTTTTAAATTAAATTCAGAATTAGATGAACTAATGTTCCCCAATTTAACAATATTTATTAAAGGATTGATGAGTTTACCACATTCTTCTGCTAGTGCAGAAAGAATATTTTCTCAACTAAGCCTGATTAAAACTAAAATTTGGAATAGACTTGCTATCAGTTCATGTGATTCTTTATTGAGAACAAAGGATATGCTAAAAGATAATTATTGTTATCAATTTAATCCTAGTTTATCTTTATTAAAACAAAAAGTAAACTACAAAGAATGTAATGAAGAGCTCTGTTTCTAAAGGTTGATTATTATTTCTCAGTTATTTTTACTTAAACCTACCTGATCAAAATATTTTTCCTAGTGTTATTTTATTATTTAAAACAGTGCAATGAAATTTGTTTTTTGTTTACATTTTATTTTTTCTGTTGAATGTGCTATGTTGAACAGATGATACAGTTTAACCAAAACTACAAAAAATGTTGCCTTTATAGGTGAACATGTGTAGTGTAAAATTGTAGGTAGTTTTGGTTGAGTTGTGATGACTTTCAACATTGTTGATAAACCAAAGATTTGAGTTAGTTGTGTCTGCTTTATTTTTAATAAAAGTGGAGTGTTTCTCCTATCTATTTTGTGAATTTTTTATTTATAGACTGATGTCTATTGATATTATATTTTTAAGTACATTTTTTTTTACTGCTTTGCATATTGTTTTGTTAACTGTAGTTTAAAGACTCCATGATATAAGAGTGCAGATATCTACTTAACCCTTAGATAATAGATAACATTCAAGACTTAACCGAACAGGTGTTTCGCCTACCACTGTTACAGACCAAAAAGTACATAAATAAGAAATTGTAAAAAATGTCTAAAGATCTCATACTATATTACTTAAATTTTTAGTTTTACTCCTAATTAAAATTATCAACAAACATTTTAATACGGAACAAAAATTATTATATGTAATTATTATCATCAATCATTTTAAATCGAGTGCATTTTTATTCGTCAAACATTTTAATTCAACAAACAAAGAAATAAGTGTCATTCAATGTAGGTATAAAAACTGTAAGTTACCATTTAGATATTGTATGGTTCTAATTATTTTGTTGCCAGATTACATTCGATGTTCGGTTAAGTAGATATCTGCACTCTTATGTCGTACAGACTTTAGTGATATTGAAACATAGCATCTTATGTTTAGTTTGTGTTTTGTTCATACTTTAAAAGTATTTTGAATATAAGTTTTTTTGTAAATTTTTAGTTATTATGCCCCTCAGAATTTATCCACTTTTATTTAGGGTGTAGGGGGGATGTGTAGTTAAAAATCTGTGACAAAGAAAAAGAACAATCTATTACCTTTTTTAGCATTCTATTACGTTTTTGCGTCAATTTTGTTACTATAAAATTTTTCCTAGGAACAACACTGCTGCTGGTGTAGGTTGTGTGGTTATACTGCTTTGTTTTTCACCATGTTGGTCAATAATCCCGCCAATTGTGATTCGGTGTTATTCGGTTTTTAAACGAAAAAAAAAGTCCGTCCAGCTTGTTGAAGTTTATGGTGAAGGTGTAATGAATGACGGAAATGTGCGTAAATGGTGTAGGCTTTTTAGTGAAGGAAGGACAAATATGATCTGGCCGGCCTGCTGTCATGAATGAAGATTTGACATAAAAAGTTGATGAGGAAATTCGCCAAAACAGGCACTTCATCAGAAAATTTTACAAGTTTCAAGGCCAGTAGTTTATCAAATTGTTACTAACTGGTTCAATTATCTGGCGGCAGAGTTCTTTGATGAGAGGATTCAAAATCTGGTGCCACGACTTAACAAATGTTTAGATATTAAGGATGACTATGTTGAAAAGTAAAAAAAAGGTACTATTTTAGTTTCTGATACAATTTACGTTCATAAATAAAGTTTCTCTTACTACACTACAAAACGGTTCTTACTTAAAAAACGATCCTCGTAATTCGTCTTATTTAAATGTACAATAAAATAACACCAAATTCTGTTTAAATTATTCACTAAACTGATGTATAAATAAACACTAATGCAAATGACGATTCTTCATCATTTGTCAATTATGAAAAAAATGGCTATTGTAATTTAAAGATTTATACGCACACATCAAATTCTTCAATTAATTAAATTTATTTTGAAGGCTTATTTAGTTACTTTTATAAGAATAATTTATTTAAAATGAATTTTAAAAAAGTTGTTTATACCTTTTGCTATACAGCTGATTTATTATTATAATTTATTATTTCAAATAAAATAAAGTTTCATATGTATATTCCACAGCGATTACTGAAATCGATTTAAACCTTAAATTTAATATGAATGTCTAATAACAAATTTTGGCAAGGGCAAAATTTATTATTGTGGAATTACTAGAATTTATTTTAATTCTTTAACTACGATTAAATACACTCATTTGTATATAATAAAATCAAACACTTTAAAAATGCGGGGTGTTAACAGTTTCCCCTCTTGACTAAAATTCGACGTAGCCAGCACATGACTTTCTTATGCCTGTCATGTTGCATTAGCAAAGAATACCTTAGGCCAAAAATGGAAGTATGGTTATTTTTAATATATTGATATTCCCACTGATATAAAATGTACAACAAAGACTAGCTTCTTTATTTATGTTCACCTAATCAAACTAAAAATTATAAAAGAACGATACTACGCAACCAACTTGCCAATATACTAGCCAATCTCTTTATGTTATACACTCTTTTGTACAATTGAAACGCACGATACAGTAAAATGTACCAAATTATTCTTAAATTGTGATTATCAAATTATTATTATTAAAAAATGAATTAATTTTCATTAGTCAAATAACAAAAGCATGGCGTTAATGATATAAAAACGTATACACTCACATCAGATTATTTAATTACTGTACCGTCATTAAAAAACAAAAGCTTGGCCTCTAATACGGTTAAATTAGTAGCATAATGCCCTCTTTGTAGATCATATTTTACCAACAATACATTTAAACGTAATCTTAACAAAGCTTACAGTGGTGTGATGTCAATACAATCTGTCATATGACAAACATGTTGACCTATTCATTACATGATTCCGTTTTCGGAAAAAATATTGTACTGCAGGTTTTCAAATTCTGATTGGATTGGTTCCTTCAGTTTTCCAGTTCCATGAGCACTTCACGAGGCATATCTAAATAATGACCAGTATTGACAGTCCCATTAAAAAATACGACCCGATTAGCCCGTCGCTGAAAATCCCTGCCCATACACTCACGCCAGGAGCGTTCAATTCTGTCTCCATCAGCGCATGTGGATTCGTAGAATCTCAGTAGACACAGTTGTGTCTGTTTACTCTGCCTTTCACCTTAAAAGTTGCTTCGTCGCTCCAAATAATGCTTTTGTAAAACATGGGATCAGCTTCATGCCGCATTGTGTACCACTCGCTGAATTCCAAACGCCTGTCCGGATCATCTTCATGTAAACCTTGAAGTAAAGTATGCTCTCAATTTCAGCTTTTTCTGCATCCTTCGTAGACTTGTTATTGCTATTCCATATTCATTGGACGCTTTCCTTTGAGATTTAGTAGTTGATTGCTCAAAACGTTGCACAACAACATTAAGATTTTCTTCTGTAGTCACAGACACTGGCCAACCTGAACGAGAAAGGTTCGCCACTGACACAGTCGCTTCGAATCTTACATTTAATTTCCGAATAATTCTCGAGATGGAGGATCTACGTTTGGAAAACGTTCCACAAACGAATCACGAACATCACTATAATCATGATCATATTTCGACCATGATTGTAAAACAAATACACGCTGTACTGTACTTAACTTTCTATTCATTGTTGATTAAATAACATACAACATAATAACCTCAAACTGCTAACATGTCGACTAACTTATGCGTAATTGTCGAGTTCACAACAGACTATGATTACGATAGGCAAAACAACGTCTAAGGTTTGTTAGTGACTACTGACTTATGGCCCACCTTGTATATTTACATAATGTGTTTTATCGCATTCTATAAAATAATTTTATTTGTGAACAGATTTTAACCAAAATCTAATAAGTAATTAAACAGCTTCAGATGTGCAACATTTGCATTAAGTTTGCTACATTACAGGCTAGAAAGGCCAAGACAAAATTTTACAATATCTTCGCGTACTTCCACATAAAATCTAGTATCAGCAGTTACGTCAAAAAATCAGCGCATTCCTAACTTTGCTTTCCTATTACGCCGCTTCCACGAAAGTGAAGACAATTGCTTTAAGAGTTTGACTATGTACTAAAGCATTTGCTGAAAGAAAAGCGATTAAAACAGTTGAAACGTAAAGCCGTGAGGTCATATACTTTTCTGCACTATTCACGAAAAAGAACAACTTTCTAACTGCCCTGTCCCTACTACATCGCTTTCAAAACATTTACAAAATATAACTTTGTTGTTTTTCACCCAGACTGATTTTGTACAGAAAAAAAAGCGTGAAACACTTTAAACCTAAAGTCGTGTATCGCGTGCACAATATCGAATGAGTGTATGTTCTCTAGTTGTGAATAGTACAAACGTTTTTCTAAAATTAGGAGAGTAAAGAAGTGAAAGATAGGAATGTTGCCCAAAATATATATTGACGCATCAAATTTCCTGTGGACGTGGAAAATTAGGATCGCTGGATGACCATGAGCTAAACACCGTGGGACACGGAATTTTTGCACACTTTCACTAGCTGTCGTTGGCCTCTAGGAGCAAAAAGTTTTGGACGGCCAGTACTTTTTCCTTTGATATTAACATCTGCAGTTTCGCTAAACCTTTCAATAATGTCTGCCACTGTATTTCGCTAAATTCAGATTCTGAGCTATGTTGCGCATAGAAATGGATCGACCCATGGTTATACCTTCACAACTCATAAACTTTGACAACTAATGCTAACATTGACGGAAAAGTGACACGAAACAAAAATTACGCAACCACCGTCATAAATAATATAAAAGTTTAATGCTGTCCGAACAATTAGTCGCCAAACGATTTGTGCAATAAATTAATCTGTTTATTCTGCATAAGTGCTCAATTGCGGTTAGTATTATAATGTATCATAAATAAAGTATAAAATTACTTTTTAACTCTTGTTTGTTAAAAAAAGAAAAGTTTGCACGGATTTCTGTGTTGATTTTTAAAAGCATCTTTAGTGTCCGCACATATAGTTGTTAGGGCTCGAATCATATAATAATATTTTTAAGGGGCATCTTTGAATTTTTTCCTAATGTTTTATAATTGAAATGGCACATTTTGAAGATCTTGAAAAATAGTGATAATGATATCTTTATCAGAATTTTCAATCATATCCAGAACGCAGGCAGCGTATTTTTGAAAGATTACGTGATAATTTTTTAGACAACGGCAGATTTGTCAAACCCAGAGCCCAAAATTACAGAAATAATTATAAACCATACATTTGCAGCAAATTTCAGTTGACAAAAATAAAAATTTTAAAAATGATATTTGGCGTGATGAAGCGCGTCTTGCCAGTGATAGAATTTTTAGTAAGCATAACAGAACTACTTGGGCAAATATAAATTTACGTGTACCCCCACATGGGAACTGGTTGTTTTTTTAGAGCCTACGGGATTGGTTAATCAAGAATTTCCAAATATGTGGATTAGCCCAAATGGACCAACAAGGTGACCACCAAGAAGTCCTGATATAACCAATTTGGATTTTTTATTTGGGGTTTTAAAAAAATAAAATATACTCAAGAAGTAATAACTTAAAGGGAGAATTGCGGCTAATACGGAATTTGCTTTTAGACAGAATTATATATATATATATATATATATATATATAATATATATATTAAATAAAATTGAAATGTAATATTATTATTTATTATATATTATACTAAATTATGATTAGGGATCTCAATGGGGAAAGGGTTCAAGATTTAGTTGAAGATAATAAATTTTGTATAAGAAATATCCATATACTAAATTGAATGTTGATCGTATAGAAATTTGTTCTGAATAAGTTTTGCTTTCTAACGCATGCGTTACTGACTTTAGTGTAAAATAATTAAAACTTGTCAAAAATGTCAAATAATTAAGAAATTTGTAATGTTTGGATCAAAATGTGAAAATTTAGAAAATCGTGAAAAGGAAATGATTGCTTCACAGGTGTTTACACAGGTAAATAATTGAAATTCTTAATTAACGTAACATATAACAAATATAGATTGCAGGAAATACCAATAAATTAAAAATTTTAAAACTCACAGATATCAATCCTTCCTGTCGATTGAATGATGTCTTCAAACTTCAGACTGAGCAGGCAATGTATCACTCGGATAGTTGTTTACATTATCCAACTGCTATCTCGGTTCTCGAAGACACCAACTATCCAATCTTCAAGATGTTTTCTTCCGAAAATCGGCAACTTCTCCAAACACTATTATTATGGTAACTTTATATTAAAATGGTTTTAAATCTTTATGACTGATTTCGTTTAAAATGTATTAATTAGTATCCAAGATTTTTATTAACACAATTTTATTCTGAGTTACCGAAAATATAATATTTATTTAAGGCGAATTGTCCGGATAAATAAAACAACTTTTCACCAAATAAATGGAATTTAATTTGGTATTTCAGAATTATTTTAAATCGGAAGAACATGAAAACAAATTTTCACTATAAATCGTGACATCAATTAATCGTACAGCAATAATTTATTAACTCAACGGCAAGGTATCGGTGACCGAACTATTTAATTTTAACCGAAGTTATAAAACAAGTGCTCTCGAAATTATTTGTACCGTAAACTTCTGACGAATAAATAGGTTAAGTAAACACTAAATTAGCAACACTGTTTTAATCTTTTCACTTTTGAACAAAACTGGAAAGAGAATGACTTCCTGAGCTCTTGCTTTTATAGGTTTCTGGTTGCTACAGAAATTTCAATTTTACAAGCCATATTGCAAAATTCTACAATGAATTGATTGGCTAATCAAAATTAAGAATTGTACAAAATGGAATTTTGGCCGTAACTTTCTTATGACAATGGTCGGAAATGAAATTTAAAACAGAAATGAAAATATTGAAATTTCGAATAAAAGGACACCGAATAAGCAATAAATCCTACCACTAATAACACTGAAACAACTTAATCTAATCAAAATAAGCTACTAACTATAACACTTACAAGCTACACTAAAATTACTTGGAAAATGGAATTACTGAGGACAATTTACATAAGAAAACATATCTTTTAAATTCAAAACATTTACTTTAATGAAAATTTTAAGTTTTGTAAATTTGTCTAGAAATCACCTTACGTATTTAACAGAAATTCGGATAAAACGCTGTATCCTTCAAAAACTTATTTATATTGTGAAATGAACATCTATTAATTTGCCTTAAAGAGCAAAAACTAAATCAATAATATGGAAAAGTATAAAATTATGTGAAAAATCTAAAATTTACAACGTAACCATACTTAAATTTTAAATATGAAATAAATTCATATTAAAAATGTTTTAGCAATAAAATGTTATGTTTAAGGTTTGTACAACTTGTCTTTATTGTTACACTACTTATTTGCAATGCATAATGTTATTTAGTCTTGCATTGAAAATGTCTCATCGTCTAACACTGTTTGGGATTTTACACTATAAATTGTACGGCACTATAAATGTTTGTATGCCAAAATGTTCTTAAATGTCTTTCTTGTTGTGAATCAGTATATTATAAGTTTTGTCACTAATTCACTAACAAAAATGTGCGAAAATTGTCTATACATCCATATTATAACCCTTTTAACAAAATTTTTGTATTTCCTGCTCTTAAAACTAAACATACCTTATCCCTAACATAATCCTAACTACATAGTCCATGTTTAAACACCTGTGAAATGTCTACTTGCCAAATTAACTTTGAAAAATTGAATTTTATTGTAAAATTGCACTACTAAAATGACTCTACGAAAATGGTGATATTTAACATCTTTGACAATTTTGGTAGCAACAAATTGCTTTTTATGATGAAACCAAACTTAGCAAATGATATTCAGATCAATTTATACCAAATAAATTTATTTCAAACACATCGTGAACCAGATTTATGTAAAATTGTGTCTCGCACTTGTCTCGAGCCAGAAATTACCCCTTTTATGACCCAAATGTCATGTAAGCTGTCCGATACTTCTATTACCTCTTTCTAAACATCTCAAATTCCCCAATTTAAGAATGAAGATATTTTTGTATAAGAAAATATTAAGTTCTTTAATTGACCTACCTATTAAAATTAAATTTTGAATAAGAATAACTTATAGAAGTATGAAAATTTTAGATTCATCTAGGCACCTCAATTTTATGTACATATTTACTTGCTACGCTAGGTTCTTCATTTATCAACACCAAATTTTCTTGTATAATGTTTATAACTTCTTGCTTGTAACCAATGTGATTGATATCGAATTGCTCATCCTTTATAATTCTTTCCACCTTCAAATACTGGATATGCGGTTTATATAAATTTAATCTTTTATTGTAGGGCTGTACCCAGTTTAATTCATCTTTACCAATTCTTATCTTCATATGTTGCGCATCGATAATCAATTTTAATTGCTTAATCAAATCCATTCCGATTATTAACTCCATTTTAAATTGTTAGTTATAAACCATTGTGTTTGAAAAATCTGTTCCCCTACCTTAGCTTCAGTATGTAGCATCCTATTTATAGTGCTAAGCTTCTTATCCGTAGCTGCCATAACTTCTATTTTGTTTATTCTAATGATCTCATCTTTAAATAAATCGTTATTCTCTACGATGATTTTTTCCTGTATTAATGAAATTTCTGATCCGGTATCAACTAATCCTAATAAATTTAAATTCTTAATTCTAATGTTAACGAAAGGTAATAAAATGTTTGCAGTTTCTGGTTCTGAATTTTGTTCAATTTCTAAAAATTCCGTAGGATGTTGGTAGTTTGTCTTTACATTGTTGACAAGGAAGCTCGTATTTAAAATTTTGAACGGTGATCTTGTCAAAGTCCTTTGTGTGTTCTTTTCTTCGTCTTGGGATGCATGTACGATGGCATTGACCCAACTAATCCTTCCACAACTCGGTTCCTCCTTCTCTTCTCGTACCTGGATGTTATTCACCCTCCTATTCTGATCATCCACGATCTCTTGGTATGGCCTTCTATTTTCTTTTGCATATCATTTCTACGATGATCCTTCCCTTCATTCTCTCTATTATTCTGATGCTCCCGTTCATTATCCTTGGCTTGATTGTTGTAATTAAATCTATTCCTATCGTAGCCATTATTATATCCTCCTCGTCTTTGTTGGAAGTTGTTCTCTCTCTTCCCGATCTATAATTGCCTTCTCTATTGTTGCCATTTTGGAAATACTCTCTACGATTATCAGCACGATGATATTGATTTTGATAATCTCTCCTGTCATTTCCATAATTCCTATTATAATTGTCTCTCCTATTTTCCTCTCTTTCGTGCCTGTAATTATATTCCCTTCTGTCATTTCCATAATTCCTAGGGTTAAATTCTCTCTTTTCGTAACTGTTCTGATGCTGTTCGTATGCATCGTATCTTCTTAAAATTGCAGTAGTGATGTTATATTATCTATATTTTGCAGAATAATGTTTTCTGCCACATTATTCTCCAGTTGCCTTGCTAAATATTGGACTATTTCTTGTTCATTCATCGGTGGTGTGAAGTATCTTGCTATTTGGTATTTCTTCATTACATAAATCTCCCTCGAAGTGCCATAGTTTTTGTCATACTTCGCCCTTGAAAATTCTTCCTTATTACATTTTGTTGGACATCACTCCAATATTGTTTGGTAAATAATTCCTTGAAGTGCTTATAATCGGTACATTGCTCTTGTACTAAATTGTACCATAGTTCGGCATTCCTTTAAGCATCTTTCTCACCAAACGCATTCTTTGTTTATTGTCCTTGATGTCGTTAAAATATTCTTCTATATTTTTCAAAAATAGCATTGGCGATTCTTGCTTCTTTCCTTCAAATTTATATGGCATCTCTTGATTCCACATGCAATTTTCCCAGCCGATTTGAAAATTTCGAGGTGTTTCACGTTCTTTCAACTCTTCTAGGTCATGATCGTGTATTCTTAGTTTATTGCAAATTTCCCTATCTGTTTCTTGTTCTCATCCTATTCTTATCCACCTGAAAACATATTTGTTCGTGGATGTCATGTATCCTTCCTACTCTATCATTTATTTCGTTAGAAGCCTCTTCTCTTAGACGGGTTTCAGTTCTAATGTTTTTATCCAACTTGCCGATCTTGTCATCTGCCTCTTCCTTATTGTCGATAATCGTTCCCCATAACTTATCATTTTCTCGGTGCATGCTATTGCTTAATTCTTCCTTCGTTTTGTCCATTTTATGCACTAATTTCTCCTTATCGTCCTCCCACTTACTCAGTTGTCTATCGATACTTTCTTGTAGCCGTCTCATATCCTCCTTCCTTTCTTCCTCTGCTTTTATTCTATTTTCTTCTAGCTTGTTGAATTTTCTATCAATATTTTCCTCGGCTTTTATCCTATTTTCTTCCGCTTCTTTCCTATTTTCTTCCGCTTCTTTCTTATCTTGCTTCCTATTTTCTTCCGCTTTCATCATGTCTTCCTTTCTACTTTCCTCCGCTTTCATTAGCATGGCGATTATCATGTCCACGTCTAAGGTTTTGCTCTCTTTTACTGGACTTCCCCCTTCTTCTTGTTGTGCTTCAACATTCTTTTCCACTTCCATCTTTGTAACTAGATCCTGTCTTTTCTCTTTTACCTCAATATCTTTAGGTCCGTAAACTTTACCTGATCTAGTTACCCTACGATCTTGCATTAACTAAATTTGCCCCTTTTTATAAAAAATCCTAACACTAATAACACAATAAACAATAACTAATAACAAATAACAATAAACAATAAACGAAAAATGAAAAACTAAATATCTATAAAATTTTTTTGTGCTTTTTATATCCAAAAACTTCAAACTAAATCGTGCCCACACGTTGCGGTGCCAATAATTTGTAATGTATAATATTAGTTTAATTTATATTGTTTAAAATATTATTTAGCGAAAAATCGAATAAGGGGATAGGGTTCAAGGATTTAGTTGAAGATAATAAATTTTTGTATAAGAAATATCCTATACTAAATTGAATTTAACGTATAAAATTTGTTCTGAATAAGTTTTGCTTTCTAACGCATGCGTTACTGACTTTAAGTGTAATAATTAAAACTGTCAAAAAAATGTCAAATAATTAAGAAATTTTAATGTTTGGATCAAAATGTGAAAATTTAGAAAAAGAAAAGGAAATGATTTGCTTCACAAGTGTTTACACAGGTAAATAATTGAAATTCTTAATTAATAACATATAACAAATATAAATTGCAGGAAAATACCAATAACAGGGTTATAAAAAAAATTTTAAAACTCACAGATACAATCCTTCCTGTCGATTGAATGATGTCTTCAAACTTCAGCTGGAGGCAGGCAATGTTCACTCGGATGTTGTTGTTACGAATATCCAACTGCTATCTCGGTTCTCGAAGACACCAACTTCCAATCTTCAAGATGTTTTCTTTTCCAAAACGGCAACCTCAAACACTTACTTATTATGGTAACTTTTATTAAAAATGGTTTTAAATCTTTATGACTGATTTCGTTTAAAATATATTATTAGTATCCAAGATTTTTATTAACACAATTTTATTTTAGTTACCGAAAATATAATATTTATTTAAGAGGAATTGTCCGGATAAATAAAACAACTTTTCACCAAATAAAAATGGAATTTAATTTGGTATTTCAGAATTATTTTAAATCGGAAAACATGAAAACAAATTTTCACAAAATCGTGACATCAATTAATCGTACAGCAATAATTTATTAACAACGACAGGTATCGGTGACCGAACTATTTAATTTTAACCGAAGTTATAAAAACAAGTGCTCTCGAAATTATTTGTACCGTAAACTTTCTCGACGAAAATAAATTAGGTTAAGTAAACACTAAATTAGCAACACTGTTTTAATCTTTTCACTTTTGGAACAAAAACTGGAGAGAGAATGACTTCCTGAGCTCTTGCTTTTATAGGTTTCTGGTTGCTACAGAAATTTCAATTTTTTTACAGCCATATTGCAAAATTTACAATGAATGTGATTGGCTAATCAAAATTAAGAATTGTACAAAATGGAATTTTGGCCGTAACTTTCTTATACACTGGTCGGAAATGAAATTTAAAAACAGAAATGAAAACTATGTGAAATTTCGAATAAAAGGACACCGAATAAGCAATAAATCCTACCACTAATAAACGAAACAACTTAATCTAATCAAAATAAGCTACTAACTATACACACTTACAAGCTACACTAAAATTACTTGCGAAAATGGAATTCTGAGGACAATTTACATAAGAAAACATATCTTTTTAAATTCAAAACATTTACTTTAATGAAAATTTTAAGTTTTGTAAATTTGTCTAGAAATCACCTTAGATTTAGCAAAATTTTGCGGATAAAACGCTGTATCCTTACAAAAACTTATTTATATTGTGAAAGAACATCTATTATTTGCTTTAAGAGCAAAAACTAAATCTAATAATATGGAAAAAGTATAAAATTATGTGAAAAATCTAAAATTTACAACGTAACCATACTTAAATTTTAAATATGAAATAAATTCATATTAAAAATGTTTTAGCACATAAAATGTTATGTTTAAGGTTTGTACAACTTGTCTTTATTGTTCACTACTTATTTGCAATGCATAATGTTATTTAGTCTTGCATTGAAAATGTCTCATCGTCTAACACTGTTCTGGGATTTTTACACTATAAATTGTACGGCACTATAAATGTTTGTATGCCAAAATGTTCTAAATGTCTTTCTTGTTGTGAATCATATATTATAAGTTTTGTCACTAATTCACTAACAAAAATGTGGAAAATTGTCTATACTATCCATATTATAACCCTTTTAACAAAATTTTTGTATTTCCTGCTCTTAAAAACTAAACATACCTTATCCCTAACATAATCCTAACTACATAGTCCATGTTTAAACACCTGTGAAATGTCTACTTGCCAAATTAACTTTGAAAAATTGAATTTTATTGTAAAATTGCACTACTAAAATGACTCTACGAAAATGGTGATATTTAACATCTTTGACAATTTTGGTAGCAACAAATTGCTTTTATGATGAAACCAAACTTAGCAAATGATATTCAGATCAATTTATACCAAATAAATTTATTTCAAACACATCGTGAACCAGATTTATGTAAAATTGTGTCTCGCACTTGTCTCGAGCCAGAAATTACCCCTTTTATGACCCAAATGTCATGTAAGCTGTCCGATACTTCTATTACCTCTTTCTAAACATCTCAAATATATATATATATATATATATATATATATGATAATTAATGAATTTCAATTAAATACACAATTACAAGCAGTAGATATATATATATATATATATATATATATATATATATATATATATATATATATGCTAATTAATGAATTTCAATTAAATACACAATTACAAGCAGTAGCAACTTTTGTGACACACCATATAGAGCTAACAATATGTAATGTCTATCTACCAGACAATCAATGGCTACAACAAGATCTTGAGGATATCATCGAAAAACTTCCAAAACCTTTTTTGATAGTAGGAGGCTACAACTCACATAACCCGCTATGGGGTTCGGTAAAGTGTGACAAACGAGGGAAAATACTAGAAAAACTCGTTGATAATAAGGAAGTTGTTCTCCTTAAACGATGGCAGACCGACGTTTTTTAACGCTAGATTCAATTCGTTATCAGCCATAATCTGACCATGTGCTCGCCTAGTATAACTCTTCACTTCTTTTGAGAAACAATAGACGAATTACATGGAAGTGATCACTTACCAATCCTAGTCAAGGTCCTAAACTCAAAGCCATCAGCTGAGAAATGGTGTCTCAAAAAAGCAAACTGGGAAGATTTCAAAAGAAAACTTATCGCCTGTAAACCAAAACCAGGATATTAACGTCATAATCCAGAATTTTAATAAATCAATTATCCGAGCTGCCGAAACCACAGTACCTAAATCAAAAGGCGGAGCGAGCAGAATACCCGTTCCTTGGTGGAACTCCAAAAGTGCGGAAGCCATATGAGAACGTAAAAGAAGCCTTAATGTCGTAAAATCCTACAATAGACAATTTATTAGACTTCATACGGCTAAGAGCTTTCGCTAGACTTCAAATACGAAAAGCCCAAAAGCGTTCATGACAGCAAAGGTGTAATCAGTACGGAAAATTACGAGAGAAACTTCAATACCAACAAAGAGAAACACCTGTAAGTTTCTTAAATAACTCTCAACAACCTTATAATGTCTCCATATCTATGGAAGAACTAAAAGCGGAAATAAAACTTCTGATGGACACAGCGGAGGGAACTGATAAAATTCCAAACCGGATGCTAAAGAACTTGCCCCAAAAACAACTAGAGGACCTGCTGTACATATTCAATAAGGTATGGTATGAGGGATACTATCCACCGCTTGGGAAAATGGCATTAATTATCCCCATATTAAAACCAAGAAAAAATTCTTTAAACGTAGAAAGCTACAGACCTGTCTAACTTCCTGTGTAAGAAAAATACTTGAACGTATTGTTAACAGAAGACCGGTGAAAGTCATTTCAGAAAACAATTTTATTAATGAACATCCAGACAGGTTTCCGTAAAAGGCATTCCGAAAATGACAACCTAGTACGCATCCTCAATCAAATTCAAGAAGGCTTCCTAGAGAATAAACACACTACGGCAGTGTTCTTCGATATAGAGAAAGCGTTTGACACGGTATGGAAATACGCTGTAATATCGAAACTGTATAAGTGGGGGGAATTGCAGGGAATATGAGAAAGTTCATTCAACCCTTTCTTGATGACAGGTATTTCAAAGTAAGAATCGGAAATGTACAATTAACTGCACACAAATTAGAAAACGGCATCCCTCAGGGATCTCCTATCAGCTTAACATTATTCAGTATTGCTATAAATAGTATTACTAGTACACTGGATAGCTCTATTGGCAGATGTATATATGTTGACGATGTAGCAATATATTATTCTAATAAATTAGGTACGCCATCGAATGCAAGCTTACAAAGAGTAGTTGATGCTGTAAAACAACAAGCGGACAGTGAAGACTTCCGTATATCGACCAGCAAAACAGTGAGCATGCACTTTTGCAGGATTAGAACGCCACATGACGAATCTAAGTTATTCCTTAATGGGCAACAAAAAATATCCTACAATGTAAATTTCTCGGAATGAACTTGGATTCATCTTTACTATAGACAAACCATGTTGAGGAACTAGTTACAAGGGCAAGGAAAATAGTTAATATAACAAAACGCCTTGCTAATACGAGATGGGGAGCGGATAGAGAAGCTCTCATTATATTATATAAAACATTAATTCTATCACGCACTGATTATGGTTCGATTATATATATGTCCACCTGTAAATCCCGTTTGAGCAAGCTCGATATTATTCCAAATCTCTGTCTGAAATATGCCTTACGTGCTTATCAGACAAGCCCTACAAGTAGTATTTACGCGGAATCGGGAGTGCTTCCTTTA
Organism: Vesta saturnalis; assembly: GCA_036346205.1. Taxonomy (NCBI): domain Eukaryota; kingdom Metazoa; phylum Arthropoda; class Insecta; order Coleoptera; family Lampyridae; genus Vesta; species Vesta saturnalis. Next base: position 6,394,148 of record JARFJB010001965.1, read on the forward strand.
AAGTATATAAGGCTATGGCTTCTGTTCAAATATGCATCTAAGGTTTTTGCCAACGAGGGACATATAAATTATACATTATTAAGAAAAGAAGGTGAAGGTACAAAATCAAACGCACCAATTTATGATAAAATATCGAAATCGTGCTTAAGATTAAATATCGCAGACAAAAATGACCTAAAAGATACACAATATATTAAAAATAAAATATGGGAGAAATGGTAAGAGGAGTGGGAGTTAGAAAATAGAGCGTTAAAGCAACACCTCCCAACATTAACCAGCAGAAAGCGGTATTTCCCAATGACTAAGCGGCAAAGCATAGTTTTAACAAGACTGAGACTATGACATACATAAATGACGCATTCCCATACATTATCAGGTCAAACTAAACAATTATGCCAGAACTGCTCAATCAGAACAACCCTAAAACAAGTATTTTCGTTTCCGCAATTAAATAATACATATTCAAAAATATAGAAATACTGTTATGATATCTGTGGTTAATAACCTTAACGGTTGAAACCACGGAAAAAAAATTTATGAATTTTTTTATTTCTTAAGTAGTTAAAGATATCTTATTATGATAAATATAAATAAAGATATTTAAAATCGGTAAAAATATTCTTACGATTGACACAAAAAAATAACATAATAACATTCAGAGCTATGTGAACCTGGCACCGCACATAGAGATAAAAAACAAAAAAAAATTTTAAAGATGGAAGCGTTTGTGTCTGTGCCACCCTTTTTTTCGTTTGTGCCGCAAGAGGTAAAAATATGAGAGGGGTTCCAAACAACTTGCACCGCCCTTTAAAATTTTTTAATTCTATTAACGACAATCGAAAGAGAATCGTTTGTGCCCGTTCGTTCGTTCGTACATCAAGAGGTAAATAGATAATAAGGGATGAAGAAAATTTGGCTCCGCCTTTAAAGTCTTAAATTTTCCAACGGAATTTCAAGGAGCATTGTTTGTGCTGTCATTATTTTTTGTTTGTACCCCAAGGAGTAGTAATATTAGGGGAAAAAATATTGAAATGCCCTTTACATTTTGGTAATACTTCACATTAGAGGTCCCACGCCAAATAAAAATTTTTAGCAGTTTTACAGCCATAAAAAATCTTATAAACTGAGCTCAAGATTGCGTTTTGACCAACCACGAGCTAGAATATATTTAAAATACAGCAAAGAATACAAATCAACTTTTTCTTGTCGGTGACTCATATTTTTTATGTTATTATTCTATTTAAATTACTTCAAAAATACACTAAAGACTGTCCAAACCTCCAAGTGAAGTACGGGCCGCTATGGACTAAAAGTGTCTTTTTCTAACTTCATTCATCTACAACTAACCCTATACTTTTCTTTCATGGCAATGTTCTCAAACGTAAAATGTAATTTACGAACAGATAACCTGTTTCTACTTTCATATTATTATTCGTTTGCACTACGTTATTTTTCAAATTAAACCAACTCATTTTATTAAAAATTGTTCTTTTCAGAACGCTTAAGCTTAATACAAGCGTTTTTTAACGTAATGATGAGTATTTTCTATAATTCTGTTACTTAATTTTGTAGGAATTACTTAAATTCTTGGATATGGAAGTGGAAGTTCAAGCTGGCCCTTCAAAACGACGCACTGGAGAATATTTCACCAGTAAGGAGAAACGTCTCGTTCTTAACGTACTAAATTATTCCTCGACCAAACTGAACGTTAGTGCAGCCGTTAAAGAATCGAGCAACACTTTAAGTTGTTCAAAACGAAGAATCTATGCTATTAAAAAGTGAAGCAATAGTTAGTTCGAAGAAACGTGCGAAAAGGAAAGGTGCACAAACCAATGATCGCCTTCATGCATATGACCAGAATATCCAAACTATTATTCGGCGAAAAATGCAAGATTTTTTATTGCAAACATTCCACCAACGATGAACAGTATCCTTCGTGCTGTTAATTGTGATGATAATTTGCCGAATTTTAAATACAGTACACTTTTCAACTCCTTGAAAAATATTGGTTTTGAATTTCGAAAGATGTGACGAAAAAATATTCTTCATGAGCATGATAATATTATAAGATAGAGGCATAAACACTTACGATGCACTAGAAAGTTCAGAGAAGAAGGTAATTCACAGTAATTTTATTATTATTACATTATTTCTAATTACATGCTTAATAATGTCGAATTTCACGTCATTAAAAATATTTACTCTTTAGTTAGAAGTATCATACAGACCGATGAATCGTGGGTTAACGTAGGACATGCAGTGAGCAAAGTATGCCATGATACCACCATTGAAAGTGGTCGGCAGGCATTCATCCGAGGCCTCAGTGTAGGTTTAAAATCACCAAGTGGCCATGGACCCCGATTTACCTTAGTGCATGCTGGTGGAAACAATGGTTTTATACCAGGTGCGGAACTCACTTTCTTGTATGAAAAGAACATTGCTGATGTGCATAAAGAAATGGACGCAGGTGTATATAAGAACTAGTTTGTCGACCAACTTATTCCACCAAATTCAGTTATTGTTAGTGTAGAGAAGATTCCAACAATGGTATGCGAAAGGAAAAAATTGTTGTTTGGTTTAGTGAGAAAGAGATGCCCATTGAAGAAAACGTTTTAAAGCGAGACTTACAGGTCCAGTTAGGCATCAATATGATAAAAATAAACTTGATGTTATGGCACACGAAAGAGGTCGTAATGTGGCTCGTTTACCTCCATACCATTGTGAATTAAACCTGATAGAAATGGTATGGGCACAAGTCAAACATGTTACATTGAATAATACGACGTTTAACGTAAAATACATGAAACTGTTAAAAAAGTCTGGATACAAAGGACAAGTGAAACCTGGCAACATTATATAAATCACGTAGACTATTGAAAATAATATGTGGATAGCAGATAATTTGCAAGATGATATTGAACAGTTCATAATCAACGTTACACAATCAACAGTTGATAATCAACGTTACACAATCTTCTTCCGAGGAGCTAGAGGTCCACTCCAGCGATTAAACCAAAGTGGCTGGAACATATCATTTGCGCGAGAAATGTTATATTATGTTGAAAATAAACACAAGTTCCTACTATAGGCAAACTTTCAATTTATACTTCATTGAATGTTGCATGGTGTTACAGTGTTTCTTTTACATGTCAAAGCAAATTCTGTAGCAGTATCGATCCCATGTAACTGGTGATCCATTTATTTAAGCATTACCTGTGAATCCTCTCCCCTAAATGAATCTAAGTTTGGTTTATTGTTGTTAAAATGTAGAAAAAGGAAATTTACAGAAGTCAATATAACTAAAAATTAATACCTTAAGGTTCAATTAAACTGAAATGACTGCTCGAAATCATACATGTGCACCAATCAAGGGAGATACTGGTAAAAAATATACACCGTGTCCAAGATAAGGATGCCCACTATGGGGATCTCGGAGAGGATGTATTTATGGTCTTTGTAGAACTCGAAATATTTGAAAAAAATTGAATTTTCTGATTTTCGTTTTTATTTTTTTCCAACTTTATTTGAAGAGCTATCAAGAAAAGAAGAGCACATTTTCATTGCCACTTTTCTAGCTCTACTTAATGCTGTAATTCAATTTTTGATACAACGTTTCGTTTGTTAGCAACCATCATCAACTTTATTTTTTTTAAATACACGAAAAAATTATTTTTGCCATATTTAAATTCTCTCCTTGATTCTGAATTCAACGATATGCCACACTTTATATTTTTGATACGTTTCGGATGAGAAAATTCATATTCAATGTAAAACATCGAAAACGTACAGTTAAAACTAATACTAGAAACATTAGAAAACCGTAAAATTATTATAAAATTATGTTTTGTAATTTTAAATGATAGACAAATAAAAAACAAATTTATTTTAAAGGTTAATAAACTCACAAAAGATGTTCAAAAAGATTCCCGTTATTCTCTAAACACAAATAGCATCTTCTAACTGTAGCATCTAAAACATTCTTCAGCATTTTAGGAGGAATACTAGCAAACGCTTCGAGAATTAATCTTCGTAAAATTTCTTCGTTTTCAATATCGTTTCCATAAATGTAATTTTTAATGTATCCCCAAAGAAAAAAATCCAAAGGTGTTATATCTGGAGAACGGGCTGGCCACAGTACATTTGATTGAGTGCCAATACATCTTTCTGGAAATCTAACTGACAGGTATTCTCTAACAACTCTGGAATTATGTGCTGGTGCACCGTCCTGCATAAACCAACAACCTTCAACTTCTTGGAAAGGCAAGTCATTCAAAGCTATCTCTAATTCATTTTGGAGTAAAATTTGGTAATGTTCAGAATTTAAGGACTCGTGGTAAATGAAAGGACCTATAATTCGAGTACCGAATATAGCAGCCCACATATTAAATCCGAAACGTTTGGCCGTTTTGTACAGACGTGGATTTACTCTTACCCAATAATAAGCATTTCTACGATTAAAAATTTCATTATTATTAACCATACTTTCATCGGACCATATTATTTTATTCGGAAAATATTCATTGTCCTGAGTTTGACGTGTATACCATTCGCAAAATATTCTACGTCTTTCTGGGTCACTTGGTCGAAGTCCTTGGCAAATTCTAAATTTATATGGATGTACTTTCTCCTCCTTTAGAACATAATGAGCTGTGGAATGGGCTATGCCAGTTGCCTCTTCAATTTTTCTAGTAGAAACCTCTGGATTTCCCGTTACAGCTAATAAAACAGTATTGTCTTTTTCTTCATTGGAAGGTGCGAAAAGTTCTTTTGTGAGGTTGACGCCTTTCTGGATATTTGTTTAAATACATTATTTCGGCTTCAGAACAATTACGTTGTCACAAAATGTAACACGTCAGTATATCGAATTTTTCATTATTTGAAAAATGTACTCCTACCATATTGTTTTTAGGTAAACACAAAATGTAATTAACTCAAAGACCACCAAACAAACGTAATACGGACAACAATCAATTATGATAGGTATGTAAACAAAATGCAAAGCCAACTTATTTTTATCAAATGCATCAGTACGACGGAAGATGTATTTTAACTGTTTAATTAATAGTATTTTCACTAAATACATACTTGTGAATTGTTTTATTCGCAACAGGCATTAGAAAATGAGTAAACATTATTCTATAATAATTTTACAGTTTTCTAATATTTCTAGTATTAGTTTTAACTGTACGTTTTCGATGTTTTACATTGAATATGAATTTTCTCATCCAAAACGTATCAAAAATATAAAGTGTGATATATCGTTGAATTCAGAATCAAGGAGAGAATTTAAATATGGCAAAAATAATTTTTTCGTGTATTTAAAAAAATAAAGTTGATGATGGTTGCTAACAAACGAAACGTTGTATGAAAAATTGAATAACAGCATTAAGTACAGCTAGAAAAGTCGCGATGAAAATATGCGCTTCTTTTCTTGATAGCTCTTCAAATAAGGTCAGGAAAAATAAAAACGAAAATCAGAAAATTCAATTTTTTTCAAATATCTCAAAAACTAAAAGAGACATTCGAGTTCTACAAAGACCATAAATACATCCTCTCAAATGCGTAACTTTTGTTCCATTTAACCGACCTTCCATATCTTACCGTTTCCGAGATCCCCATAGTGGGCATCCTTATCTTGGACACGGTGTATATAATAAAGAGTATTTGATACATTTAAAACAGTTTTAACAAGCTGTATCTAAAAATTATTGTCGTAATTACGGTAATCGTTATAGTTATAGAAAGTTGCTTTAGTATGGTTAATTTGAATGTGGCCATAATTGTTTTCAATCCAGTTCTTACGTCAAGACCACATCTCGTGAAGTTCATGTATAATCCCATGTTGTTTAAATGTAATTCAGATTTTTTTTTTAGGTATAGTAAACATTCATAAACATAAATACATGTAAGCATGAGCAACTAAACAAAATTCAATAACTGCAAAAATTAAATTTAATTAAGTCATTTTTACAGTTTCCTAGGGGCTCACATTTAGCTTCTAATCCGACCAACTTCTTATGAATCGAACTTCTCTTCGGTATATTTACAACTCGATTTATAAGATCATCTAAAATTGATATTCAAGTCTTTCATTATGGGCTAGAAACTGCGTCTTTTACACCGTAGCTACCGAGTCCGGTATTATTCAACGGTGTGCAGTAATCTCTCGGTATAATAAGTGTGGCAAGAATGTACTGCCTATAAGACCCATACTGTACTTGGAGGTTTGGACGGTCTACACAGAATAGTTTCATGAGTACAAAAATGTCAATGTTCGGGACGAGGAATTCAGTAATCTTCCGAGTCCCGAAAATGCATTTTTTGTACGAAGAAAACATAAAACTTTTTCTCCAGCCACTTTTATCTTTATATCCAGTCATTTATTTGTAGTTTACTTCGTGCTTGGAAACCCCTTATTTATGTCGCTATCAGTATCAAACAATGCTATTTCATACAAAATGAATATTATTCTACTTTTTAGTAAAAAAAAAACCTTCCGTGTAGTTTTTAATTAATATTCATTGGATTTTACCTATATAAATTTGATTCAAATGCGACAGATGTTAGTGAAGTCCAGATAGATGGCGCACCGCTTAAAACGAAAATAAAAAGCAAAGTTATATTGTATATCAATACTAGTTTGTGACTGAAAACGTTGTTTCTGCTGAAAATACGAAAATTTGAAAATTGCATTTATTGAACTAACGACTAACCCATGAGCGTCAGTTACACGAAGTTGATGTTTAGTGAAGGTCAAGTTACTTATTGTACTAGGACAACAAGAAAATTCCTTCTTGTACAGTTGTCAAGGCGATACCGAAGAATCCCAAAATCAGCCACGTTGGGCACGAAATACTGTTACAATATAGCCTCTTTTTATTTGTATTTGTGGGCCGAGATCTAGACACAAATGTCAGGTATTTCTATAAGTATCTACTACTAATGGTTATTAACACTACCCGTCACTAGAATTTTGACCTATTACATGAATTCCACCTTTAGTGTCAATTACCGTATCAATCACCATATTGCAACGGGACCTACAGTTTTATTTCCTATTCGAGAAGAAGTGTTGTGGTTTTTCTCCGTTCTTAGAAAAACGGCTACCTCGGCCAGGTTTGAACCCGCGCCGTTCGGTTGAAAGGCCATTCCACTACCGAATGTAGCTTGTTATTTAGATGGTTGGAGAAAAAGGTTTTCATTGAAATCTTGCATTAAAATTAAAAGATAAAATACATTTATTCCCATATAAACCACTGGTTAGAAGTAGGTTTTTAATTTAATTTTTCTCATTAAAACGGTGACCTACCTTTTTTTTTTTGGAATACATAAATATTAACGTAAAGAACATAATATAAAACATTCAGCATTTTCTACAGACTTTCACTTAGCAATTGAACTACTTTAATACGAAACCATTTTAAACGAAAAAAGGGGAGCAAAAGCATCCACAAATAATTCTGTTGATTAGGATCCCAATGCGTACCTAAGCGTGTAGTTGAATAGTTCAAAATAAAATATCTCAACAATTAATCAATGTAAATGTAAGGGAATGAAATACGTGGTCTTTTCTTTTTCCTTTCTAGGAGCATTTCATTGTCGATGATTTGTGTGTTTTGCATAAATTATTAAATGGTTTTCTTTAACTTATCTTTAGCATAATTCAATCAAAACATAACAATAAATTATCTATGCTATAAGTAAATAAAAAATGTTAGACATGTAAAACAACTAACAATATCCTCATGTCGTAACAGTTCCCTAAAATTCTGTAAATTCCATGTTCTATAAATGATATTACCCTGTACCTTCCAAAACTAACTAGTGTAAATTATAGTTGCTTTCCTTTTCAAACGTTTTAATTCATTTATAATCTTGATTAACACTTGCGTTAAAAGTTAATTTAAGCATAATATTAAACAAACCGGAAGAGATTAATTCGAAAAGTTGCGATCTTCGGAAAATAATTTTTGCGCCATCCTTTATTTTCAGATAGCTGTAGCACGTATAAAAATTTTGTTTCAATCATGATTGTCTAGTTCAACGTATAAATTGAGAACAATGCACGAAAACCAATTTGATTCTTTAATTATACGTTGTCGCAATAGATCACGTTACTACCAGAATACAAATAAATGTGACCGGAAGTAAATCTTTTGAAGGTAAACGCGTTGGTAAAAATAAACCAGCAACGGCAAGGTAAGAAAATAAACAACATAAAAATATCAATTTTTTGATATCGCATATTGTTATTGTACAGTGTGTCCCATTTTCGATGATATTTCGGAGTGATCTCACTTACGAGTAAAGATACAGAGATGCGGTTTTCACAATACCGTGCTACATTTTTGTGAGAAGAACGCTGGTATAAACAAAACTTTCATAGCCCGCTATATTTCTGAGATACAGGCCGAAATTGAAAATATTGCATTTTGGGACCCCCCTTGTATCTCCGTTATCCTTTAATGTATGGCAAAGTTAAAAGTTGGTTCTTATATAGTTTTTTTACGTAGAATCCAGTGGCGTAGTCGTATTTTTGCTGCAAGCTGTCAATTTTTAGCTATAAGTAAAACTTATGGTTTTTTTAACGGAACACCCTGTATATTTTTCTTGCGTTTGATTGGAAATTTTGTAAGCTTTACAAAAATATATATAATACATGGTGTGCATTTTAAACAATAAACCTAAAATCTATGATTTCACAAAATCTGCGTAATAACATAGTGTGCATTATACAGCATTAGAATTACTAGATCGTGAATTAATTATATTAGGATACTACAAACATAGAAATTTTAAAAAAGTTAAATCAATTTTAAGGCAGAATAAAACTGAAAAACTTAACATAATCTTAACTCGAGAGTAACCCCTTTAATAGAGTTTCACCTTAAAAGAACTGCTCAAAATGGTTGCCATTTTCCCGAACGCAATATTGACATACAGTGGTTATTCTTTTTAAAGCATTTAAAATAATTATGAAACGTCTTTGCAAGTTTTGAAATGCCGCATGGTTGGTATTAAATAGTTCATCTATTGTCCGATGACGGGTACTATAAACCTTATTCTGCAAGTATAAGAAAAGTCAGGTCACGGTGGAAGGTATCTAATTGGTCCATGAGTACCGTTCCACTTTTGCGGGAAATAATTGTCTAAAAAAGGTCGAACAATTACAGCATTATGTGCGGGCGCGCCACTGTTGGATATGTATCCTGTTAAGATGAACTAAAGGAACATTTTCTAGTAACATAGGGATAACATCTTGCAAAATTTCAAGATATCTGTTCCCTGTAAGACTGCCTTCATAAATTCTGTATTCTATTTGTTGTCCCAAAATAAAACAAGCTAAATACAACGCCATTGGATTCTACGTAAAAAAACTGTATAAGAACCAATTTTTACCTTTCCCATACATTCACTGTCTGCAAGCAGATCAGTGAACATCGCGTTTTAACATTGCACTTTGTTAAAAGTTTTTACGTGCATACGTTCGGCGTTTTCACGATGTCAGGTTGAGATCCACCGTTCCGGCAGAGGCACCCGTATGCTCTTCGGAGTCGTTACGATGAGAACGAGTTTTTTCCGCTACCTAATGACCTCGGGCTGACCGACGGGCAGGTCCCGCTCGAGCCCTTGCCCTTCTACGACGAAGTCATCCATAAGAAGAGCAAGAAGAAAAAGAAGCCCAAGAAAAGGGAAGAAGAGATAGCTGCTCCACCGCTTCCAGCAGCATCTATTACCGGCTATGCAGAAGAAGAATCGCTACCATCCGACGGGTTCCGGCTGCAGAAGAAGAAGACGAAGAAACTATCGACTGACCGCCCGACCACGCCCACAACAGTGATCAACGCGTTCGAGGCCCTCGCTGACACGATGGACCGCCCGGACGTAGAAGAGCTTCCCGCTGATAGGGAGAGGGTGCCGCCAGTAATCCTTCGCGAGAGGGAGAACTGGGTTGCCTTCTCCCGAGAATTAGACCACCGAGGGATCGCCTTCACACGCGTCAAGGCAATCGCCGAGGTATACCGGATCCAGCCTGTCACTGCTAAGGGCCGTGACAGGCTAATGCGGTATATGGATAGGCATGGTACACACTACCATACTTATCAGGCAAAGAGGGAGCGTTCGTTCAAGGTGGTTCTACGGGGAATACCCATAGAAATCTCCGAGGCTGACGTTATCTCTGAGCTTAAAAAGCATGACACTAACATCAGCGGTTGTTTCAGAATGAAGAAACAAGGCAGACCGATCCCGCTTCTGCTGGTCCAGGTTCCAACTGAAGAGGGCCGTAAGAAGGTCCGGCTGGTGGAGTACGTGTCTCCACTGAAGACTTGAGGCGGAGACCAGGCATCGGGCAGTGTCCACTGGTGCCAGGGATTCCGCCACGCACAACGTTGCTGTAGAGCGGCGGCACGCTGTGTCAAGTGTGCAGGACACCACCACTCCAGTGAGTGCAACAAACCCCGTACGGACAAGGTGCGTAAACTGTGGTGGTGATCATCCGGCCAACTTCAGGGGTTGCCCGAGGTACCCACGTCTCACGCAGCGTGAGAAGACGGAAGCTCCACCATCACGTCTCCCGCAGCGGAAGAAGTCAGAAGATCCACCTCAACAGCGACAGAAGAGGACACCGCCCACTATCTAGTTCGAACCGACGTTCGTTACGCCAAAGCGAAGGCAAGCGGCAGCGAGATGTGAATTCTAAATGTAATGAGATTAGAGCTTGAACCTTGATGGCACAGTTGGTTAGCGCGGTACTCTAGCCAAGTACAGGTTGTAGGTTCAAATCCTACTCGAGGTAAACTTTTTATTTATGTATTTAATAAAATTAATAATAATTTTTAATTGTAACCATAATTTAAATAAATTTGTATGAATTTGAATTTCCCATACATTAAAGGATAACGGATATACAAGGGGTGTCCCAAAATGCAATATTTTCAATTTCGCCCTGCATCTCAGAACTTGTAGCGGGATATGAAAGTTTTGTTTATACCAGCGTTCCTTTCACAAAAAAGTAGCATGGTATTGTGAAAACCGCAACTCTGTATCTTTACTCAAGTGAGATACCCCGGAATATCATCGAAAATGGGACACACTGTACAGTGCGTTCGTAAAGTATGGGATAAATCAATTAAGATTCGAATGGGAGTGTAGGAAGAAAACGCTCGAACCCATCGATTTTTATTTTCAATTTAGAATTTTTTTACGTAAAAGTGAAATATACAGGGTGCGTCAAGAAAAAGATATAAACGTCATCAGCATTTTTTTTAAATATCAATCTCCATTTTTTATTACAGAATTAGAAAGGCACATCTTTTTACGTCTGACAAGGTAAATACGGACGATGGTTACATAAGGAAATGAATTTTGTGAACAAATGCAACAAAATTGTTATGCTTTAAACGGCCATGTGAACGGACAAAATTGTCGTTATTGCGCAACCGAAAATCCTCATTGATTCACGGAATATTACATCCAAACCCTCAAAAATTGAACGTTTGGTGCGGCATAGTTGACGGAAGCGTTATAGGTCCTTACTTCATCGAGGATACTCACTGATGCGAGATATTTAGACTTTCTTCAAAATGACCTCATCCTCGCTCTAATAACGTTGTATCCGGATTTACAAGAGGCCGATATGTATCAACAAGATGGAGCGCCGCCACACTACGCTTTACCTGTTCGCACTTATTTGGATAAAGTTTTTCCAAATCGTTGGTTAGGTAGAAAAGGGCCAATTGAGCGGCCCGCCAGATCGCCAGATTTAAATCCTCTTAGATTACTTTTTATGGGGATACTTAAAGAGTCAAGTCTGAGCAACGCGACCGGCTAATTTAGAAGAATTCAAAGCACGAATTCGCCAAGAAGTTAGAAACATTACCGCAGATGTCATCCACAAAGTTCATAAATCATTTGTTAATCGCCTTGGCTATCGTCCGATTGTTAACGTTAAATTGGCCTAACTCCAAAAAATTGTCTTTCTTTCAAAATATATTTTATTAAAAAAATCATTTGAATATATCTTATTAGAAATGATACACGGTATCCATTTGGGTACGATTTTTTCTTCCAAATGACCACATCTTCTAAACTACCCTGTATAACATAATAAAACCTTATATTGAAGAATGGCCGAAGTGAGCGGATTCCAAATTTGAAATAACATGCCGGGTGTCCCATTTAAAAAACCTGTTTGGTTCACCCTGTATCAATGAAACACCCTGTATAACTTAAAATAATTTTAAAATATGCGCATTAGTTCATACTACAGATTCAAAATTTTGCTCTCCTATTCCATCAAATAAGGGAAGTATTGCCCGTGGATGTAAGTTTGGGCCACCCAGTATGTATCTTGTCGTACGTAAAAAGATATACCCTTTCTAATTCTGCAATAAAAATTTAAACAAAAATGTCGATGACGTCATATCTTTTTCTTGACATACCCCTTATATTTCACTTTTATGTGAAAAAAAATCTAATTTTTTTTTTTTTTTTTATATTTAGTAAATTAACAATCAGAACTAATTATAAATTATAATAAATAAGTGTTCTATGAGTTAATATGATGACGTTATTACATGAGGGGGAATCCATCCATCGATGTTATCCCGTTACAATGGAGCCAACCTCCTTTTAGATCGTTGGGCCATTTTTTCATTTTTAGTCTTCTTGGTGGAGGATCTTGATGTAGATTTGCTGCAAGAATGTTTGGGTGGGCTTGTAGTCGTAGAAAGTGTTTATTACTTCGTTTAGTTATCTCTTCTTCTATTGTTGCAATATCTAAGTCGGTGTGTAGTGTTAGATTGCTGACATACCACGGTGCATCCTTTGAATGATGTTAACATTGGATTTGCAAGAGCAGCCCCAAAGTTCAATGGCATAGGTCCATATAGGCTTAATTATTACTTTATAAAGTAGGATTTTATTTTCAAGAGCGAGGCAGGACTTCCTGCCTAGCGACCAGTACATTTTTTTAATACGCAGATCAATCTCTTTCCTTTTTTTTAAGATGTGTGTCTTCCATGTGAGTCGTTTGTCTAGATGAAGTCCTAGGTAGCGGGCTTCATCTGCTCGTGGGACAATTATGTTGTTTAGATACACTGGTGGACAGTCACTGTGATTTAGAGTGAAGTTAACGTAGGTACTTTTAGTTTCGTTAACTTTTATTCGCCATTTGTTTAGCCAGGTTTGTAGGATAGATAAGTGGTTTGTAAGTTGAAGGATGCAGTGTGAGGATTAACATGACTAGTAAGGACAGTGTCATCAGCAAATGTGCTTATGTATGTATCGTCTGTTGTAGGGACATCTGAGGTATATAGTATATATAGTAATGGTCCAAGGACACTTCCTTGAGGCACTCCAGAGTTGATTGGTTGGAGGTCAGAATACTGTTGACCATATTTTATTTGGAAATAACGATCTGTCAAGTAAGATCTAAATAAGAGGTAGTACTCACTTGGCATGAGCTTTTTAATCTTGTGTAGGAGACCAGCATGCCACACTTTATCAAACGCCTGTTTAATATCTATAAATACTGCAGGACAGTGAGATTTGGATTCTAGAGCTGCATTGATAATGTTAACAACTCTATGGCATTGTTGTACCGTAGAATGATGTCTCCTAAATCCAAACTGGTGATCTGGTATGCAGTTTTCAACTAAGTCACTATCATATAGTCTTCTGATCATGAGCTTTTCCAAGAGTTTAGACAGGAGGGCAATAAACTTATTGGGCGGTAAGATCCAACATCTTCAGCGGGTTTGCCAGGCTTTAGTATTAGGATAATTTGTGCAAATTTTAGCGATGACGGCCAGTACTGAAGACGTAAAATAGAGTTGAACAAATTTCGTAGAAATAGTATACTGCTCCTGGGCAATTCAGTGAGCACCTTAGCTGTAATTAGGTCATACCCCGGGGCTTTCTTATTGTTTAGGTGTTGAATTTCGTCAAGCACTTCAGTATACGTGAAACTCTTAATGGGTAGAGACATTTGTAGCGGGACCTGGAGGGAGGCTTGGATTTCGTCATCAGGTACATTAGAGTGAGGAGTGAAAACTTCAGCAAAGTGTTGGGCAAAAAGATCTGCCTTTTCTTGGTCTGTTCTGGCCCATTCATTGTTTGGTTTTCTTAGTGGTGGATTTACAACCTGTGGTCTTTTATTTGCTTTGGAGACTTTCCAGATACTGTTGTCTGCACGAGATAGTGAAGTTAAATAGTGTTGAAAGGTTTCAGCTGGGTTGCGCGTTCTGTGCCATTTCGATCTTGCCCTCCTCTTCTGTCGTATGAGCTCAAGTATTTCATTAGGAATATTACCATCTTCACGTACCTCATTTGTAATTTTAGGTGTTGAGTGCCATGCTGCTTTTTGTACCGTTGTAATGATGTGGTCAGCGGCCTTTTCTAGTTCGAGGGGGGTTTGAAGGCTTATATTGGCTTGTAAATTATCATGCAGAAAACTTCTATATGCTTCCCAGTCAGTTTTATTATTATATAGTGATGGTTTAGGTTGCCTTTTAATAATTGTGGTGCTTGTTGTAGCAATAACAGGAGTGTGATCAGATGATAGGTCAGCGCTGCTAACTATGTTCGTATAGTTAGAAGAAATCCCATGTGTGACAAAGAAGTCAAGTAAATCAGGTACTTTATGCAAGTCCGTGGGCCAGTACGTAGGCTCCCCAGTGGATAAATAACCATAGTTTTTTTCACGCATAAGATCGTATAAAGCTCGACCTCTGGTAGTAATTAGTCGTGAACCCCAGTAAGTATGTTTGCAATTGTAGTCTCCGCCGCATATAAAATTGCTGCCAAGAGACTGAAAGAATGGTTTGAGGTCGTTTTTGGTAAGTCTATGCCTAGGTGGGCAATAAACAACTGAAATTACAATCGGATTTGGTAATTTATACACTTGAATAGTAGTTGCTTGTAGAAATGGTTCATGATACCTTTCTAATTCATGATGAGCAATTGAGCTTTTTATTAAGATAGCTGTACCTCCACCTCCGTGCGCTGTACCATCCGGATGTTCTGTGTGATAGCAAGTATAGTGAGGTATCCTTAGAAAGGATCTATTTGTAAGATGTGTTTCCGATATAAGAAATATATCTATATTGTTTAATTTTAAGAATATCTCGATTTCGTGTATTTTTGACAGAATGCCGTTGGCATTCCATAAGGATATACGTAGAGATTTAGCCATTATCGAACAAGTTTGCTTATAACTGTGGACAACATGTTTATTACCATGTTATTTTGTTATTTTGAAAAGAAAATCGACGGATCCAAGACCGTTTTCTTCCTAAACTCCCATTCGAATATTAATTGAATTTATCCGTACGAACGCACTGTATATTATATCTTCAAAATTTTGTTCACACTATATATTTCCTACAAACAAAAATTAAAGCTAGCTTTGGATTCATAAGCAGTTAAATAGTACAAAGTTTCGAGTTACACATATTTAGTAGTGTGAATGAATGCAACTCGAATAGTTCTTTAATTAACTAAACTCGGACAGATATTTTGAAATGTTATAAGATTTTCATATAACCTCATATCCACCCACAAATAAAACGAATAATTACTTAAAGAAACAAGATAAGAAATAATTTGTAAAGAAGCTGCAGACATAACTGCTAGCTAATAACAGGGTTGCTTCAATTAATTTTTTTAATTATTTCAAGATGAATTTTAATTCAACTCATAAATAAAATACTTATCTTTTGGGTGTATTTTTTATTTATCTTTAGATCCCGTAAATGCTAAAAGGTTTAAATATTAATTGAGATGTCAAAATAAATTTATGAAATACGAAAATGCTAACTATGGTATCTAATTTTATTTTATTTTAGATTATCACACATTTCATTGTTAGCCTTCGTCCGTGTATTCTAATTTATCATCTGGTAGTTAATATTTAAGTTACTAAAGATCTAGTTATTCATTACTAAAATAAAATTAGATTCTATAGTTGGCTTTTAAATACGTTTACCAAACTGATATATTAATGGCATGTTTATGTTACTTCACCCCAAATTTAAGAGGGGAAATGCGACAAAAAATAACCCACAAACACAATCAATAAACGATTGCAACAACAAAAATGACAAATTTTAACATTGGAGGGCTAGTTTTACGCTTAAATTTAAACAAGAAATATACGGAAATAACTCGGCTGTACCTCGGAAATCATAATGCAAAAAGTCATAGGTCATTGTTATCAGGGTCGATTATAAGAACCTGTACTCCAGCCCGTGGCAATAGAATTGCGGGGTTAGCAACTCAATCATAATATTTAAAAAGCCCTTCAACCTACTCGAGTATCGTCAGTATAAACGCAAGGCAGGATTAAATGTATAGTTTAGAAAAGGTAGAAAAGGGTGGTACTTCAAAACACAACTTGTTACATTAGGCATCCATATACAACGCCCATTGTTCAAAACGCCCACTTAGTGATGTGAGTCGGACAAATACCCTGTGGACAGGGCATTTATAAATGGGCATTTGCCCAAAGCAGTTTTAAATGCCGAAAATCTGGGCATTTATAAAAAAAAGTACGTTTAAAACTTTTGACTGCTTCATACATTCGAGTTAATTGGAATTGGTGGCACTGACGTCTGACAGCCATCCGAGTTCATGTGATTGAGTGAGAAGCTAACATAACCTATTCTTTGTGTTATTTAAAGGGTTACGTTATAGGCACTAGGTTAGTGAACAATGATAAAATGGTTAAGAAAAAAGGATCGGTTTGGATCTTTTTCAATTTAAAACGGAAACCAGTATCCTGTAAATATTGTTTTAAAGAATAAAAACAGTCACATTACCACAAAAAGGAAAAGCATATCAAAGAGCATTTTAAGTGCCCTCAGGATTTGGAAAAAGTGCTGGAGTTAGGCACTGTGATTGAGATACTCAAACTGAAACTAATGTATGTAAAAATATTTAAAAGACACAAACGTTAGGTACCGTCAAACCAATACTCTGTAACAAAAATTTTGGCCATAACTTTTCATTTCTTAAGATAAACAAATTTTAAAATATGTAAATGATCCCAAGCACTATTGGAATATACAGTAGCAGTCAAAAAGAAATGTACTTTAGCTTTTTTCGGGATAACTTCTCTCAAATTCACCCTATTGAACTGAAATTTTGCCACAAGACAGGTAATGAGGTTTTTAATCGATATTTTCAGCAACATATGGGATTTAGATTTTCGAAAATATGCAGAACTTGCATCATCTCGATTTTTCATTTTCAGCTTTCCGGCTTCATTTTTTTTCTTCTTTTATTTCAGATTATTTCATGTTCGTTTACAGTTATTTTTCTTAATATGATACATTTTTGGGCCGTACTATTGGATGTACAATAACTTCGTCCTCGTGAGCAGGAAGCCATCGTGTCCGGATTCTTCACGGGAACTTCTCAGAGTCAGCTGGCAGAGCAGGTCGGAACGTCACTTAGTGGAATAAAGCGTATCATTAGACGCTACAAGGATCGCGGAAACGAGGTGAAACATTATAAGAGTCCAGGAAGACCCAGGGTGACGAATAGGGTGCAGGATCGTTCGATTGTTGGCATGAGCACAATGGATCCCCGTCCTACCGCCGTCGATATAAGAAAAGATCTCGTCGAAAATAATGTTTCTGAAGCTTCTGTGGAAACAATTAGACGTCGTCTACGTGATGTGGATCTTTTCGGAAGGAAGCCGGTGAAGAAACCGCTGATATCGGCCAAGAATTGCAGAGATCGTCTGAAATTCGCTCGTGATCATCTACACTGGACCCAGGATCAGTGAAAAAACGTTTTATGGAGCGATAAATCGAGGTTTATGTTGTTTGATAGTGATGAAATAACGTATGTAAGGCGTGCGGTAGGCTGTCCTAACGACGTGAAGTACCAGCTCCCGACGGTAAAGCACGACGGTGAACCGCTGATGGTGTGGGGTGCATTCTTGGGATTTGGTGTCGAACCACTCGTTCGTATCGAAGAAATTATGGACAAGACGATGTATTTGGGTATTCTACAAGATGTTATGCTTCCGTTTGCTCGTCGTACTCTGAATCGACGGTTCATTTTCCAGCAGGACAATGACCAGAAGCACTCGAGTCACCTTGTCCGAGACTGGTTCCAACGCAAGCGAGTGCCCAAGATGACATGCCCAAGTCAATCCCCGGATCTCAATCCGATAGAACATCTTTGGGAACATATAGAGCGTCAACTGAAACCGTCAACAGAGAAGAATGCGACCGAGAAGCTCAAGTAACTTGAGGCTATGTGGAAGTCTATCCCGTCTGCTGTCATCGACGAGTTGGTGGAGTCTAGGCCTTGTCGCTGTCATTGATTCTAAGGGCTTCTCAACTAAGTATTAGGTTTCTAGTAATGATGTTTGTAATTTGATTTTGAGTTGCTTGTTTAGTTTTGATATTATGTGTTACGATCGGTTACTTGTCAGGTTTGACATTTTCCATAAAAATGATTTTTTCTAACACGTGTTCATAATTTGAAGGAAATCTCAGAAAAACCAAAGTACATTTCTTTTTGACCGCTACTGTATATTAAGTAAAAAATTAAAGGCTAGCATAAAATAATAATTAAAAACATCATACCCTAGTATAAATTCTATATTACAGCTATTTTATTTATTTAACGCACATATACAGTGAGTCCTAGAAATTATGTCTAAATTCATTTAAATTTCAAGGGTCTAGTTTTTGGAGAACGCTCGGACACGTCGATTTTTATTTTTGACTGCGGTTTTCTTAGTGGTAAAATTTTGTATATAGGGTGGCCCAAAAATAAGTTACGACCACCAAGTTGATTTTATCAAATGGAAACACCTGTTTTTTATTTCATTTTCTGAATTTTCTGTCAAAAGGAACAATTCATTCAAAAAACACAATAACAAATCAAATCAAATGTTCAAAATGTGCACCCCATTTGTGGCTTGACAATAGCCTAGGCAATGAATAAACTCTCTTTGCACATTTTCAACCACTTCTGGTGCACTTTCCTTATGATTTATCTCTTTCAATATCTCCAGACTGTTAACATATACTTTTGATTTGAGATAACCCCACAGAAATAAATCCAACGGGTTTAGGTCTGGTGACCTAGCAGGCCATTCGATAGGTCCTCTCCTTCCTATCCACCTGTTAGGAAATGTTTCACTCAAAAATCGCACATCGGCAGCATAGTGCGCAGGGGCACCGTCATGCTGGAAAACCAGTTCATCGCCAGGGGAATCTGGATACAATGGATTCGAAAATAATGCCACTAATGCTGGAATTAAATCAAATTGGAGAAATTCGAGATATGCTCGTCCAGTTAGAGTCTGTTCGAAGAAAAATGGGCCTATTACTCTTTCCCGCACTATACCACACCATACATTTATTTTTTGATGGTCCTGACTGTGAACCTCCATTATCCAATGCGGATTTTCTGTTTCCCAACGTCGATAATTTTGTCTGTTCACATTTCCATTCAAACAGAACGTATCCTCATCGGAAAAGATTATGTTTCTTACCAAATTATTATCTAGTTTATTTCCACAGAACTCATTTCGCCTATCGAAATCATCTTCAAATAACTCTTGCACTGGAATTACTTTGTATGGGTGATATTTGTGCTTTCGAACAATTCGCTGAACAACTGATTTCCCAATGTTTAAATTGGCGCCTATCTGCGACAGAGAATTACATGGATTCTCTTCCAAGGGGAGCAAAACGTCAAGTTGTTAATTTTCATCTCCAGCAGGACGACCAGATTTAGGCAGATCCCTAACATGACCAAATTCTTTGAATTTAGCCTCTATTCTACTCACAAGTTTTAGACATATTGGAGGACGATCAGGATGACTTTCATTGAATAATTAAGCAGTTTCTATTTGTACACGTGTTCTATCACCAAATCAATCATGCTCTGCATTTTTTCTCGTTCCATTTACTTCACCATTTCGGAAAGGACAAATGTTGAAATTCGACGTTAGAAATAAATTGATCACCTTGGATACGATTATTCTGCTAGTGTTCTTGATAGTTTTATAAAGACAATATTTTTTTTTCGTAAATATCTCGAGATCTGTTGACTATAGGTATATGACATGGTACATGAGATTTACTCACAATTCAAAGCAGATTCAGAAAATGAAATAAAACACAGGTGTTTCCATTTGACAAAATCAAGTTGGTGGTCGCAGCTAATTTTGGGCCACCCTATATATAAAATTTTACCACTACAAAAACTGCAGTGAAAAATAAAAATCGTCGTGTCCGAAAGTTTCTCCAAAAACTAGACCCTTGAACTTTAAATGAATTTAGACATAATTTCTGGGACTCACTGTATACATATTAGGTACATATTGGAATTTTTTCACATTCTACATAAAGTTTGGAGCAAGAAAAAGGCAATAGGCTGCACATACAATAAAATACTTGAATATCAGTGAAAATAGGCTATTGGGCTGAAAATCAAATAGGACGAACTAGTAGAATATTATAAAGAACTAATGGAGCCGATTAATGATAAATTAAAACGACCCCTAAATGTTCAAATTTTCAAATTTTAAATGTATGTATTGTAGCATTTATGAAGTTTGTCTAAAGTAGCCCCGTTTGACTGTACGTTTTGCAGTTTAGCGAGGCAGCTTTTTTTTATGTTTTCTTTTTTGATTGCGGAAAACATTGTAAATTAAAAAAAAAAGCGGAAAATATAACGAACGACCGTTGTAGTATTTTTGGCTGTTGTTTTATACTTTTAATGAGTTTGTTTGCCTGTTTTTACTTTCACAACATTTATTCCACCTTGTCATGTCTAAATAATATCACATTTTACGCCAATTACTGTCTAAATTAAGTAAAAGCTATGGCTTGATACATGTTGATTTTTTTTCAGGAGATGCCTCGCCAAAGCCATGTTCGTCAGTGGACCTCCTTTGCACATGGTAGAACATCCACTTTGGATAGATTTTTTCAAAAGAATCAGACCTTCCTTCCAGGCACCTTCAAGATATCGTCTATCCTCTACTGAGATGCGCAGTGCACAGAAATGCAAGGAAACATAATTATTAAGCAACTAAAGGAGGCAAGAAATCTCCACCTGCAGTGTGACGGCTGGAGTAACCACAAAAATGAATCGATTATTAAGTTCATAGTTGCAAAGGCTGAAATACTTTTTGTTGAGTTTGTAATGACTAAAAGCAACAGGTACCTTGATCAGCTTATCACAAATGTTTTGGAGATGTATGGACCAGAAAAGTTTCTGGTGGCGATAGGTGACAATGTTGCAAACATGTTTATCTCACATTGTTCCTCTTGGGTGCCTAGCTCACCTATTAAACTTGTTGCGCTAAGATATTTTAGGCTGTCAAACAATCAAAATTGTAATGGCAAATGCAGTAAAAGTTGTCAAAACAGTAAAACACAAGCAGTGTTCTATGAAATATAAGCTGAAAAAAATTCAAGTTAGGATTTCAGTGAACTTTCCAGGAAAGACAAGATGAGGGAGCTATCTTTTTTGTCTGGAAATTTTGCAATCAAAGCAGTCTTACAAATCTTAGTTGTAAATGAAAGGCAGAGTCATACTTGAAGCCTGAAATAAAGAAGAGCTCTGGATGATACTTTCTGGGTGAGAGTTGAGAAAATGCTTGTGCTCATGAACCCAACCGTTCATTTGATTACAGCTTTAGAATCAAATGAGCCTCAAGTTCCCAAAATAACCACAAAG
Source organism: Vesta saturnalis (assembly GCA_036346205.1). Taxonomy (NCBI): domain Eukaryota; kingdom Metazoa; phylum Arthropoda; class Insecta; order Coleoptera; family Lampyridae; genus Vesta; species Vesta saturnalis. The sequence continues at coordinate 6,415,865 of JARFJB010001965.1, forward strand.
TTCAATAACTGCAGAAGAAAAATTAATCTTAGCTAAATTCCAAGATAGGAAGGAATTCAGTCTCTTCTATCCACCTTGCAGCTAAATTTCTCGATCCAGCAGTACAAGGTAGTAACCTGTAGACTATCGAGATGCTTGATGCAATAAGCTCTATTTGTGACAAACAAAAATTTGGTCCTGACAATTTGTGTGGGAAGATAAAAATCATCTAAATCCTTAAAAGTGGTGGCGGGATTTAAGAGTAACTTGTGAATTGGCAAAAGTTGTCATACAAATTCTGGGGGCACCAGTTACTGCTACAGCACTTTTAGATGTATTCATAATAATAAAAAACAGACTCACATCAGAGAGAACTAACATACCTCTCCTATAACTGCATGGAGCAGGAACACAAACACCTAAACATGTTGTTCGCAAGGAAAAACCCATACCGAACAGTTCAAGCAAAGACAAAAGGGAAAGGAACCCAGTAGCTAGTGAGGAAAAAACACAAACTTGGACACCTACAAGAAATCGAGAAATCAGATTCAGGCGAATCTGAGGCTGGGCCGGAACTTCATGATTCTTGAAGTGATGAAGATCAAGAAACTGATTAAGGATAATTTGGTAATTTTTTGCAGCATACTACAGGTTAAAAAACCACCTACCTATCTCCTATTAAACTTGAGTGTTATTTTCTTTTTTTACTAGGTACCGCCGATGCTCCCAAAGAATGGAACTCATTAAAAATGTAAGAAGTTATGTGTAGCCCAATTTTTCCCCTAATGACAGAACTAACTCTCAAGCAGTTTTGTCAACTTGGCCAACCAACCAGTGTTTTGCAGTGTTCCAGTTTTCCAATACATCAGCTTAAAATTTTTTATAAGCGCCGCTTATCAGTTAATCTTTAAATGCTCGGACGTTTACGAATTTTGAGCATTTGCCCAAGCACTTATCCTGAGCATTTGCCACAACTGATAAATGCCGAGGCATTTTACATCACTACGCCCACTCGATATTTATTGCGTTCATAACTCTAACCATGTTCACACTTAAACATTTTATTCATACGTCTGTTTTTAAGTTTTGTTTATAACACCCACTTTCAACTTAATTATAATGGCTACATATCTAACTTATATGCATTTTTCTATTTTAAAGTTACAATTTAAGATTGAAGCATAAAATTTATTCCGTTATTGATTCTTAATCTTAAGCTCTGCATGTAATTTTCTGATGGCAAATAACTAAGTTCATTGAATAATTACATGAGCTTAAAGATTATTTCCAAGAAGCAAAAGGCCAATTTTGCATTACATTTTTGCGTTAAGCTTGAGAAAAAGTCACGAGGAAAAATGTTTTAAATTGAATTATCTGCTTTATCTGCCTTCTTTTATGTAAGTCCCTATAGACTAATTTTAGACAGTTATGGACCACAAATGTAATATTTTGGACCGGCTCCCGTTAAGCGCTACAATAATATCAAAAGTGGGGTGTTAGCTTGAGCTCACACCAGCACCCCCACGGTATGAATCGATCACTTTTACAGTTTAAACTTTACTACAATTTCAAATTAGTCATTTGATGAATCACCCATTTTTTCCATCAACCCCAATGATTAATTCCACTTCAGCGCTGTTTCTATGGAAATACATCGAATTTAATTTTAGACTAATACTGAGCTAATCGCTTAACTCACGATCAATTTTTTTTTTCTATCAACCCGCAGTGAGTTAATCCCACCCGCACCATACATCAAATATATATGGCATCGAATTAAGGTCAGATAAAAAAGTAGTCTTAATTTTAGACTTATTTTAGACTATTTGTTTGAAATGCAATAGATTTTTTCTGCCAACCCCCAGTCAGTTAATACCAGTTCAATATATGGTATATATGAAATCGGATTGAAACTACTTAAGATTAATTATAGACTAATAATGTAATACAATCTATTTTTCAGCCCCCAATGAGTTAATTCCACTTCCTACATATATCAGTTATATCATATATGTAGAATCGATTTGAAAGCAGATTAACTATTCATCTGAAATCCCGAATATGTTAATTGAACTCTCCTATATACCTAATATATGGAATCGGACTAAAAGTTAAAAAACACCTTGCCGTAATTTTTAGACTTTTTAACAACATCAACCCCTAATGGTTAATGTCATCCCAATTATATGGAATAAATAGAATCGAATCTAAAGTGGATAAATAATTGCCGTAATTTCTTGAAAATGCTTGTGTGTTAAATGAATGGTCTAAAATTATGGCAATCATTTCCAATATATTCCAAGGGGGGTTAAGTTACATTAAGCATTGAACAAAAAATTCTATTGTGTTCCAAACAAATAATATAAAATAATCTAAAATTAAAGCTAAAGTTCATATTTTTTAAGCTTTTGCGTACCTGATTGTGTACGGGGTGGCCAACTAAGAATGCGAGGTACTGTATCTGGGAAACTATACATCGTAGAGGCTTGCGGAAAAAAAGTTATTACCAAAACGGCCAATACAAAAACCTGGAAAATATTTTCATGTTTCTGAAATGGCCGCTAGGGGGCGTAACTGCAATCTTGAATCTAAAAAAGTGACGTTTCTGTGAATTCTGCTTTTTTTGTTTGGCACTTTTTGACGTATCTATAAAAAACAAGGTGTTGGGGGTTCTCAAAGGTTTCCTTAAATCACCCCCCGTATCTTCGAAACGGCTAATCCGATTTTAACAAACTTGGGCGCGTTAAAAAGAGCTTTCCTTGGGCTACAAATGTTAAAATAATTGAAGTTTTGTTAGTTTCACATGTCGTCTCTAAAGGGCTTTGTTCGACATTCCGACAGAAACGGTTAATTTTCGCAAAAAAATTAAATGCATTCGTGACAAGTAGCTAAATGATGCCTAAACACGCTCGCGAAAACCGCATCTCGATATCTTGTTCCTAACCTAAAATATATATAGCAGAATTCACAGAAACATCACTTTTTTAGATTCAAGATTGCAGTTACGCCCCCTAGCGGCCATTTCAGAAACTTGAAAATGTTTTCCAGGTTCTTGTATTGGCCGTTTTAGTAATAACTTTTTTTGCGAAGCCTCTACGATGGATAGTTTCCCAGATACAGTACCTCGCATTCTCAGTTGGCCACCCAGTCCGTTTGAATGAAAGCCGACAATCAAACAGGTATGACCACTTCCAATGGATACAGATTTAAAATAGGAAACAGATAATTAATCACAGACATTGACAAAAATACAATTTGGGAACTACTGCAATTACGCACCAATAAAATATATGCCTAAATTGTATGTTTGTCTTTCACATCAAGATTTGTGAAAAATAATTATCTGTTTCTGGGTGTGAATCCCTATCCAATAAAACTGTTAAGCTGTTAAGAGATTAGGTTTCACACAATACGAAATGTACACACTTAAAAAATATTGACTATGCGTTTTTATCCGGTTTCAAGTCGATTTTAAATATTCCATATAGGTAATCTGTATATGAAGGGGTGGAATTAATCTATCTGAGATTGATAGAAAAAATATTGCGCATGAAAAAAAAATAATGGGAAAAGGAAGCGGCAGGCTAACAAAACCAGAGTTTGGCCAATTACTCGGGGTTGTTTGGTTGAAGCCATGAAAACTGAGAATATTAAACCTGGTTTTAGAAGTTCGGGTGTATATCCAGTTGGCAGTACTAAGTTACCTCAAAGTGAATTTACTGAAAGTGATCTTGATGCATATCATTTAGCACAAAGAACATCGACAGCAAGCGATCACAAAATTACCTCAACCTCAATCATAGAAACAAACAATATATTGGGGGTGACACCATAATTGATCTCTCAACCATGATCGTCTGGTTTGCAGAGTTCGCGACAACAAGAAACAAATTTGACCGATCAACGAGGAACATCTGCTTTACAGAGTTCACTACAAAGTACAGGTCTGATCTCTCAAAGAGAACCATTTGCTTTACAGAGTTCACCAGAACCACAATTTCTAGATACAACACAAGATAAGCATCAAGATCAGGTACACAAACCATTAGTGTCTGTCTTGCACAATTTGAGTAAAATAATCTCGGCACCAACCGATTGTTACCGAAAAGGTTCCTCTAATTCAAATAATCTGTCAGGCCAAATAATCTCATCACAGACAAATCTAGAAATGTCAAGCGAGGTATCAAGTCACTACAGATATAGAGAAGCTATTTATTCGACAGTAACTTTTAGTAGAAGGAACAGCTACCAAAAAGAAAGTGATCCCAAAGGCTCAAACAGAATGTCTACGGAGAAGTCTTGACTTCCAAAGAGGTGCTTACTAGACTGAAGGATGCGGACGGACATTGAAAGGAAAAGGAAAAGCTAAGAGCAAGAACATGAAAGTTGAAACCAAAGCATCACCTAAAATAAACAACAATAGAAAGTTGAAAGCAAGGATTGATGTAAAGACGATGAATAGAAATTTATGACGAAAAAACGCAATGCCAAAGATAAAATATTGTAGAAACCCCAATTGATGAAGGTAAAGTGGAATATGATAGTGAGGCCTTAGCTCTTTTGAGGAAGCTGATGAAGACATGATTGAAATCACCTCTACAAATATTACAAAATTAGGCATTGAAGGTCGCATCTTGGCGGAATTCAAAGAGGGCAAGCGAAACGCCACTAGCTTTAAATAAGTTTGCGTTGCTGAAAGCGTAGGTAGGTTATGGGATTAAAGGGCGATGACTGAAATACGAATTTCACTGCTGTTTAAACAGATGTCAGTTTCATAAAACAGGAGCAACTTATTGGGCTGCTGTCTTACCCGACTATTCAAATGAAAGGAGAGGGAATATTTTATCATTTTGAGAAAAAAGTGCCAGTGGCAGAGAAGTAGCTATATAGAACTTATGTGAACACTTTTGTTTATGTTTCAGTTCCTATCTCTTATAATCTTATCTTTATACATTTATCTTATAAATTCACTTGACTCTTATTGTTGACATATGAAAATATAGATTATCCAGATTTTGTAACTTAGTCTCTAACTTCCTGCCAAATTTTACTAGTCTTTGAAGTAAGTTTGTTGTCCTTAACTAAAAGGGATCTTGAGGATTTCCTCCGCAATTTTATTGTGATCTTACACCACCGGCCTGTCTATTTTGCGTCCTGCTATTGTATGCACAATTCACTGACACGTATTATTTAAAAACAAGATTTAATTAACGAATGAGTTAGAGCCTCTGAACCTTACAAAGGCATTGAATGAGGATCTGAATTCCTACGCATACGCACGAAATGCCATACCTTTTCTAAGTACGCAAAACACCCGATCATATAAACCAATGATTTGTGTAACAATAAATAATGCAAAGCTAATATTACCTACCTATGTATTAAGGTAAAGGTATCATTGGGCCATGTTCCTATAACGGGCCTGTAAATTAAAAAAATCGTCGCCAGTATGGCTTTGAATGTGTTCTATTGTTTCTCGTGAGTGTAATCTGTGTATAAAGTTACCCGTGTAACCATAAATTTTAAGAAGTAAGTTATTCTTTATTATTTTTTAAATTTAGTACAGAATTAAGTTGTTTGGATTTATTTGAGATGTAATATTAATTAACTGTAATCGGTTATAAGTGTTTGAATCACCAAACAAGTATTGTTTTATTTTGTTGTTCTCTGGGGGCTGAAAATTAGGAACCTATTACTTTTAGTTGTTCCTATTAGGGCCGGGTAGTTCAAATTAATAAATATATTGAGTAGCTTCTGTTGTCTGTATCGGGACATTCCAACAGCTATCTTCATCATGCTTACGCGACGAATTATACCTCAATTGACCTACCGTTGCCCAAATTAGTGTCAACCCGACCCAACTACTCGAAAATATTTAAATTTATGAATCAATAGAATAAAAAATCGCGAGACCTTCGAGTACAGTTATAAGAGTAATTTACCATTGCAGATATGAAATCGCAAATATGTGAGTCCTTTGGAAACTAAAACACGCGCGCCATCTAATTTTGATGCTAAAGAATAGGTTTTGGTAAGATGGATACAAACTATGGCCAATGCTGGGTTCCCTGTATCCAATGAGACACTTCTCTACATTGTAGAAAAATGGCAACGCGAATGAAAAAACCTTACCAATGGGAAGACCATGTCTGGGCGTAAATGGTATGAGGAATGTAAGAGACGACACCGCGAACAAGCCAGAACCTCAAGAAGCCTGAAAATGTATTGACGAAAAGCGTTTGTAAATATGTGTACACATCCGCAGATGTAGATGAAAAATTTTATTTAACCGTCTTAGTTACAGGAAATGCGGCCAGTGAATTGGCCCCGCCGATTACAGTATGTAGATATCAACGTATTCCACCGGAATGCCGATTTCGGTGGCATAGGGAAATCTGAAAATGGGTGGATAACGCAGAAATCATTTTTCCAGTGCATTACTGATGCATTTCCATGGTTGCAGAAACAACATATTCCTCGACCTGTAATTATGTTTTTCGATGACCATTCATCACATTTATCTTTCCCTCTCTGAGTTTTACGATCAGAAAAAATCATACTGATTCGAAACGACACTCACCTGATTCAACCTTTTGATGTTGCAGTATTTCCCACATTGAAGAGTTCCTAGCGACAAAACTTAGCTGAATGGAAGCTTGCCAGTGGAGGAGCTCACATTCAGAAACACGATTTCCCAGGAGGTATACAATTGGTATTGGATCAAGTAGAGCCCCGCGTGAAGTAAAGGTTCCGTTCAACCGTCCAGAAGAATTACAACACTCTGTACAGAAACCAAACAAAGGCACAAGATATATTCTTCACAGTTTTCGCGGAAAAACTGGGTACTGAGAGCTAAGAGTTTCGAAACAGTAAAGGTACTTGGAATGTTGCTAAAGACGACCTAACTTTGTACTCCATGTTAACTAAACGTATCGTAGAAGCAAGCGAGACTACCCTTAGAAAGCTGCATTCTCAGATTCGATAACCTATCAGCTGTAACAGTTCCTTAAGGAGCAGAGCCGATAGTTTGTCAATCCAGAACTCCAGAAAAAGAAGCAGTTGCGGTTCCATTCGAGTCTAGCGGGTTGTTTGGGGTTCCAACGTCATTCAAATCAATTCTCTTCTAGCCAAATGAAAATCGCGAACAGGGAAAGCAGAGAAATTATCATTAATTGTAACGTCCCTATAGATGCTGGAATACTACAAAAAGAAAGAAAGTATAAAAAGGGCTAAGGAGGAAGTAATAAAAAACGAAAGATGAAACGAGAGGCAAAGAAAAAATTAATAGAAAAAAAGACGAAAATGAGGTGAGGTCATCGTCATCATCAGGGGATTTATTCCCTTCGTACCACAAATCCCTCCCATAAAATGAGTGTGAGACAAGCGACTAAGAAGTTTTTCTGGAAGATATTGCAACAGGAAACTTTCGTCTTAGTGAACAGTATGGCTACAAAAGGAACTCGACCAACTACAAATATGCAGTTGGCAGCAAATTAAAAAAAAACGAAGTAACGGTTCAGGGTCTTGAGTCCAACAAAACAAAAAAGTTTTTATTTGGTTAATAATGACATTTCTATAAGCGAATTTAATCAAATCTCTAGCCGGTTACAGCAAAAAGAAGTCGAGGAAGAAGGAAGACAAGCACAATAAATATTAGTTTTCAAAATAGTTTTAAGAAAAAAATAATAAGTATCATGACGTACCAAATTAGGGGGGGGGGCTAATATTGGTACAATTCTCCTGTCCAATTTAGGAACCTAGACACATAATGGGTACAGCCGAATTATTGAACCCTTGGTTGTTTTCAACATAGGATAAATGTGCTTCCCGGGAATCTTAGACTAGTTGTACACAACTAAAGTTATCAGAATTTTTATACGATTCTATGCAAGAAAAAGAATGTCTAAAACTGTCTTAAGCGTCTCAATATCGGTACATTTACCTTAGATTTGCATGAAGTTTTATTTGTCTTTATATTTCAAACATCTTTCATTAATAACATTTCGTTTTCTTTTGTTTTCTATCTGCTTTTGTTTCCACGAGACTAAAATAACGAATTAAAATAATTAAAAATTCTAGTGAAATAAAAAAAAGACCGTTCCGTTAAAAAAAATGAAGTTATTTAGATTTTAAGTTCTGCATTTCAGAAAACATATATATTAAAAATAATAGTCCTTATATTGTTAAACTGTGAATAATGTTTTTCAGACATATGGTCATCAAAAGTTCTGCAGGTTAATGTAACATATGCGTTAAAATTTTCACAAAGAAAAATATCCGTTTTAGAAACAGAAAACCTTACACAAAGGAAGGTATCTTAGAATTAAATATTGTAATCAAAATTGCAATCACCTAGAAGGTGTTCCGTTTAAAAAGAGCGAGCAAACCTGATCCCTAAAGGCTTGTTTATGAAATCGTACTTTCTGCCTGTCCATTCCTCTTAATGTGATAACTCGAAAACGAATAGAGATTTTTTAATCTGTTTTCACCAATCAATAGCTTAGGTCTGTAGCTATTAATTTCTGAATCATTCAGGTTTCAAAAACAGGCTTATTTGGCCACATAGATGCACTGAAGCCATTTTTACTATCACCACGTTATGCCATATCCATATCAACGGAGTAATTATCTTTATTGTTTTTTTTTTTTTATATCAGGGGGTGATATAAATTTTTGGGTTGATAGTCACAGTTATGGAACTCCAATAGGTACCTCCACTTCAAAATTCCATTTGCATTCCAAATTTTTTGATGCTGGTCAAAATTGGTCTTTAATTAGACCAAAAGTATGGAACGAACGTTTATAATTTTCGGTTTTTAGAAGTAGAGTTGGGCGCTGCCGTGCTGTCAAGACAGCACCCCCCTCCACTACAAAAATTTTGTTTCTTTACTATACTTTTGCGTTAAACATTTTGTTATCGCTAGTCTTTAATTGTACCAATACGAAACAATTTTTTTTGTTTATGGGTTAGAGGGTGGTAACCTGTCTTATATCAAATAAACTTCGTACAGGTTTCATATTATCAAATAAATACATATCTTAACGTCTGTCGAGCTAACCCCCCCCCCTCCATCCTGTGAAAATAAAAAAACAAATACATGAAATTTACGAGCTATTTGCGTCAGAATTAGGAGCTATTTATGAAATAAAATAACATACTTAGATTTTTTAGCTCATCATTTTAACCCTTTAAATATTATTTTTTGATTTAAGAGCTCTCAAAGTACGTATCTTGATTTTTGTCCCACAACCCCTTTACGGTAAAACTACCACAGGGGAGAACTATTTTGTAGGTAATTATTGTTTATCGATTTATGAGCTTTCGAGTTACGTCTATTTTGAGTATTGAGCTACAACCCGGTTACGGTAATAAAACCACCTTTAGTCTCTCCAGTATATAAGAGAGAGATTTGCTTAAAAGTTAAAATGAAACAAATTGAATATTTTGTATTAAGTGTTTTATAATTAAATATTTTATATTATTAGTGCTTATTATAGGTCGTATGTTTGCAAAAGAGTTTTAACTTAATAACCCAACACTTGAGGAGTGTTTTTTAAAAATAGCACAAGTCCACACCGGGTGCTATATGCGTTTGAGACCATTTGAAACTCATTAAGTTCTATATTAAAAATAAAACAAAAGAATCAAAACCGCGCGTTCTAATTCTGCTAGTGGATAATAGATGACGTATGCTTACTAATGTGCATGTGATGGTTTATGTTGCAATCTAACCTACGCAGCAGTTACATGACGTTGTGGCGTCGGCAAGTGCTTTAAATTGGTAATAAATGGTAGTGGAGTTTTGAGTTTGTATGTGCAATATTAATTTGTGTTCGACCTTCAATTGCGCCGAAATGGCGGGTGTGGGTAATATAAATTCCGGATGTAGAAAGAAGGTTGTTCGAAAAACCTGTAAAATAAATAAAAGGTATGTTCATCTGCATATGCATAATTATTGTGACGTCACACCTGTCAAACTATTCCGTCTTACAACTTAAATTTTTACACCATCATCACCAACGTATAACAAAACAATTTGTTATAATACGGGTATAACCTTCCATAACAAACATATCAAGTCCGTTGGTGCGAAGCACATGCGTGTCAAGGAATTTGGTTGGGGGGCTGTCGTAGAAAAACCCTATAATAGTTATTAAAAAACGTAAATATTACGTTAAAAGCGATAATATAGAAAACATACTTTTAAAAATTACTTGCTTGGATACGCCTAAGGCGCAAAATCATTTTTGTTCAAACCGTAAATAAATGCAATGTAAATTTCACAATCACAATTTTAACGTTTTCAACAAAATGACTTTACATCATCGGACGTGACGTCACACTTTCCTAGTCTATTGCCCTTGATTTTCATCTTTTATCTAATAGATACAGTGGAGTCGATCCAAATGTAAAGTTATTTAAGAGACCGTGCGATCATTCCATAAGCAGTAGTAGCTTTGAATGCAATTCCGTCAGCTTGGCAGATATAAAGAAATTCAGAAAAAAAATGTTATGAAGTATCAAATAAAATTGTGCAGGACCAAAAATTGGCACATCTTATTTCTGTATGTGAACCTCAAACACGAACGTCGCGTGAAGATACTGAAATGCAAAAGACGAAGGACTTCTGTACATACTACTATTTTTGTTTAGGATCACGAGTAGTTCGTGTATGTAAAAATTTTTTTTTTGGCTGCAGTGGGTGTTGAATACGGAATGATCCGTGTAATCGCAAAATGCCTCATGAAGGGAGATACTCCAAGTGTAAAAAGAGGTGGTAACAGACAGTCACATAAAACTGTTGCCAAAAAGAATGAAATTCGAAATTTTTTAAATAGTCTGCCTGCAGTGGAGAGCCACTACAATAGAAACAAGTCCAAGCGAATTTATTTATCGTCTGAACTTAGTACAAAAAAGTCTTTTAAGATGTACAAGGACATACGATCAGAAACGTCAAAAGTGTCGTTTTCTACATTTAAAAGGATGTTCTACGCAGAATACAAATACAGCAAAGCGAAAGCAAGGAGATGAAAAACGAAAGGTGTTGACTGCTCTACGTATTCATAAACTACGCACAAACGAATTTTATAAATTGGCACGCGAGGACATCCCTCCAAGCCTGTCACTCTGTTTTGACCTGCAACAGGCACAACTTTTGCCAAAATCTCCCATACAAGATGCCTTCTATTTACGGCAGATCAGTTTTTAAACTTTCTGCTGTGTAGATATCGGTTCACCAACTTTTTTTTTACTTGGGACGAAACACAAGCTCGCAGAGGGGCAACTGAAATACCGTCGGCCATACTTTCCTACCTACGCTCCATAAATTTTGATAACTGCACACTATTGAGTATATTCTGCGACGGCTGTGCAGGACAGAATAAGAATTCGTATGTAGTACATGCAGTTCGCGGTCAATGTTTTCTTCCTGCGGACCGAGTATTCGGAAGTGGGAAAAATCCTAAAGAAAACGGCTGTTATTTGTAACCCTGCAGAATGCAATGAATTCTACAGACAGGTGAGTGAGGTTAAACGTTTAGGTAAAGAGTGGAAACTCTACAATGTGACACAGCTCGCAGATATGGTATATTCGAAATTGGTCGGAATAAAGGACTTTAAAAGGCTTCGGCTCAAAATATTAGAAAAAGGCAACCAGAAAACTGTAAGATACATTGGCTACCACTTTTATCGATTTCAACGACGAGTTTCGTTCTATGCTAAAAAGAGGCAAGAACGAAAACTTCAAATCCTTTCCATTGGGAAATCAGATTACAAACGAAAAGAATGTAAATGTAAAAAGTCTACTCGAAAAACAATTTACAAATGAAGACACAACTACAAAGTGGGAAGAGTTACCAGAGCTACAGTTTTATAAAGAAAATATTTTTGGGGAAAGAGCAGAAGAAGGAATAGTTGAAGGCGAGGCTGCAGTAAAAGAGGAAGGGTGCGATTGTTTGGAGGGTGACTGCGACGTCCATGTGTAATACTAATTTCATGCGACTGATGTGTATTTTCTGTTGCTCATAAGTCATAACTCTCCATTTTTATTAATCTACGGACATTACCATTATTTTCTTTTTTAGAATAGAATATTGTTTTTTCCTTAACCTGTAATGTTTTAACGTTTGTTTTCTAGTATAATAACATTTTATTTTGAAACTGTAACACATTAGTTCCTATGGGTTCCTATGTTTTGTATTATATAATTCTATTTGTTGTTTGATTATATCAAATAAAATTGAATTATGTTCGACAATTTTGAGTTTCAATAGTATTTCCGAAATGGTCATACAAAACTAAACATGTCCATTTCTGGGGTCACACAAAACTAAACACATCCAAGAGATTCATTCAAAAAACAACATGTGCATCCACTTTTGGCACTTTTCTGGGTTATGCTCAACTTGGCATTTTGATTTATTCACTATATCAGCAGCACTCGGCAAGCCACACAAACACATAAATCTAGAACTTAGATTTGGGAATAGTTTTATTGTAAAGCAAATGCAGTTCAATAATTGAAATACACGTATTTTGTTCATAAACAAATTTTTTTAATATATCAAAGTATGTAACGAATCTTTTCAAATCATAAATTTAAAATAAAAATAAATGAATTGCACAATGTTTTGGCATATTCTGATAAATTTTTCATGTATTAAATAACTAAATTATTATTTATATTTAACTCTTCACCTTCAAGGGGTTGGGGGTCAAAAATCAAAATACGTATTTTGAGAGCTCTTACACTTACAATCTTTACCTGGAAAAGTTACTTTTTCAATTTTAGTGTAGTTCTCACTTGAGTTAAATTGTTTTCGGGGTACACCGATGAGTTCAAAAATCGAAATTATATTATTTTAAACGCCCATATACAGCTCTTAATTCTGCCGCAAAGAACGATTCAACATTTTTATGTGTAAGGGATGGGGGCGGGCGAGTCGACGTCGATTCAGTCTCCCACTGAACTTTTTAAATTCCTTCCTAGTATGACGAGCTCAAAATTCTTAATTTGCCGAATATAAAAGCTCATAATAAATAGCTCGTAATTTTCATGTATTTGTTTTTCTATTTTAACAAGGTGGGGGGGCTAGCTCGGCAGACGTCATTTCTTATCCATTATTCCGAGGACATTTCATTTCAACTGGAGTTGCGTCATGACGCTACAATTTTCACGTACCTCTAAAAAAGTCCAGGCAAGTAAGGGCGATGATCTTATAGAAGAACATTTTCAAGCAAGATTGGAAATGTTGCAAATTTTGGTCCAATTAAAAGTGTCGTTGCAAAAAAAGTAGTTACCTACTTCCGAAATATTACGTGTTGTTGAATTTATTTAATTTAAAACAATTTACTACCATAAACGATCTAAAGTAGAACATAATCTATAAATGTTGAAATGACATTAAGTTTAAAATTTAAATAAGTTAACCTTATTACAAAATCATAATTAAACTTATTTTAGCATTTAAAAAATGTCAAGTATTTGTAAGGACTCTGTATATGTATATATGTATATTTTATACTTGATCCACTAAATATGTACTTAGTATAGGCCAAAAAAGTTTTAAAGGCGCTTGTTGGAAAACCCGAATTTTTGCAAAAAATTAAATATCTTGAACACCACAATAAGTACAGGAAATATTATAGTAGCTAACTAACTACGTTGTTGTAGAATTCTAACATTAAATAATTAAATATTCTGCTGTACTAAGTACGTATTTCATTTCTCGGTGTTATATTTTAGAGAACTTCCCAAAGGCGATATTGCTTATAAAGTACACAGACAGCGATCAGTATATGTTATGTTTAAAGGGTTCTTACATAATTAAAACATACTTCCTATTTGGTGTGTGAATTTAGTTGAACACAGCGTTTAAATTGAATACAAACCTTAACTTATTAAAATTAATACACATATGTACCACTACAATATTAGTACTTACCTTTACAAAATCTAAGACGAATCGCAAAAAATAAGCATAATTCTTAATTATCCTCTGTCCTGATGTAAAATTCGAAAAAGTTGCCAATATTAAATTTCTAAACTAGTTTTTGTGAATGTTAAAAAATGCGTTAAGTAACAAATATTTAGTAAATAAATTATTAATAACGTAAATGTAAACTTTCTAATGTATTCCTGTTTAGCTACATTTAAGACACTTTACGCCACCTATGATTAATAATTTTATTTATAGGCATACAAATAAAGTAACAAAATTATCACTTTATTAAACAAATCCAAATTTCAAAAAATATTGTAGATAAAAACAAAATAGGTATGCGTTAACATAATGACACCATGCGGTAATAGTGACATTCATTGAGGAAACTACAAGTACCATGTAATGGTATTGCAAATGTAATAATTATTTCTTTACGTAAATATTAGGCGAACACTCCAAGGGTACAGTTTCTTTAGCAGCATTGAAATCCGTCAACCCCAAACTGTCTTTTTATTAAATAAAAAAAATCCTCAACTTAATTATTTTGCAATAATTTTGCATAGTTACTTAATTACACAGTATGCATTTTTAAATGAACTTTCTAAAACGCTTGTAGAATGACGTACAATATATTAATTATTAATTAATTAGATTGTATATTTATTTATTACATCGATATGTAGAGCTAATAGGTAACCTTTACAATTTATAAAATTAAGAGAATATACGCGGAATTATAATGCTTATTATCAAAATTGACCCAGTTTTAGACGATTGTGAAGGAATATCCCGTGAATGTACAGAAAGGAAGCGTCACGCTTAGTGTAAAAGTGCAATAAGTAAGCTAATCGGCCATTTTAGTTTATTACGTTGCGATGTAGTTCGGAATAGCGAGTTTTACAATACGTAAGATACTGTAAATAAATAGAAAATTCGTTCTCGGCGCCCCCCCGGCAAGGATGTGGCCCCACTGCCAAGTCCGGGGGCTGCGATAGCGCAATCGAAGCGACCGAGCAGCAAGCGTTTGGCTGCATGCCCGGCTCGACCTCGTAACGCCGACTTGTAAATGCACCTAACCAATTTGACAGCTACTATAAAAGTTATATCGCTTTCTAGGTTAATAATTCACTATTTCTTAATACCATATTGAACAGTCACACATAATAAACGATAGATAGATATCATGCAATTACCACTACCCTTAATAAGCGCTTCAAGGCAACCCAATACTTAAGATAAAGTGAAAAACCCGTCGTATAAACAAAGCAAATGACCTGTTAGACAATTTCCTCATTTGTTCACATTTTAAGTTAAAATTTCACGTTGAACTACGTTTTAAAGCACGAATTTCTCACTCTATTTAGGTTTAGCAAACATTGAATTAACCGAATTGAGAAAGAAATTCGTTATAAAGGGTTGCAAAAGCGCGAATTAGCAAGAAAAACAAAATAGAGGGTTTCTTACCTTCCCTGATATCGGTTTCACAACGCCACCTATCTTGATATGCGTCGTCTATTCTTACCAAAAAGCACGTATTCACGACAGCTTCGGATACCGACCGCAACCGAACTTACAACGAGGCGTTGTTTGTGATACACCGTAATAAATTTATCTAACTTTAATATATTAGAAAAAATAAAGGGAAACGTGAAAATTGTTTATAAAACCTGAATTTTTTTTAATAAAACGAAGATACGTAACTTAAATGATCATATTCCGTTAAAATTATTAACTAAATACTATATAAATACGAATAAACAATTAATTTAGTTAAAGATTAAATGCAATGAAATTCTATTCCGTCACACTGTTAGGACGTGGTATTCTTTCCGCAGGAATGTAGGAAAGTTAGTTGAATATGTTACCGCTAGTTGGTAAAACGGCGTGATCTTTTTTGTATTATTCATTTTCCAGCTTAATTTATTATGCGACGAGTTCAAGGTTTCATTGTTTTCTTATTTAAAAACAAATACGATTATTTTTTCTTTCCACGTGTCGACGTTATCAGTTATTAAATTAAACTTATCACCAATTAATTCACTACATTTAAGGGTTGCAGTATACGTTTTATTACATTTAACAGTTACGTAGACGTTCTCCCTTCCAATTTCCAACCCTTCCTTCATTCAAGTAACTTGTAATGTTAGAACTCGTCTTTTCAAGATATATTCCGTCTAATACGCAATAATTAAAATCCTTACAAATAGAAAGTTGCTAGATATTAAATTTCCTTTTTTTTTCGTAAATTTTGTATTGCTAGAGAAATACAAAAATAACTGTTTTTAAATGTCCATTTAATATAAAAAATTTAAACTTAACATAATCCTTTTTAATACCATGCTCAACATTTATTATTAGAATTGCTAAAAGTTTTATAGTAATCAAATATGCAAGTTTTTTTGTCTGAAGTATTAAAAAAACAGACTATTGGAAATCTACGTTTCAATGTAACAAATCCGATTTATAAATTACTAACATTTATGTACAACATCAACTTCATTTATTAAATCATACATTTATTTATAAAAAGTACCATAAAAAATTGTACTCACTTATAATATTTTTGATACAAGAATTCCTCAATACATTGTTACGAAAGATTGTTCAAACAGGGAGGTAAAATCTAGTAAGGGTATTAAAAGTTACGTAACACACATTAAATCAAATGAGTTTTAAACGGATGGGGATAGTGCTTTACGTTCTTCTTATAAAATGCGTTCAGTTCTATTATACAGATCTAATTTTTTTATACAAAATTAAGTACAGCAAGAAACAAGATTATCGTTGCTTTAAGTAAATAAGTTATTGAAATTAATATAAATAAGCCAATGACTTTTGATTCAAAATGTTTCAATTTCTTTGTATGTGAATTGTGCCTTAAAATCAGAACACTAAAAACCTGTTTTTCATAAATTATTTTTAGAATTTGTAGTTTTACATACAGAGAAATAAAAACTGTATTCACCTTTTGTGAATATCCCAGACTATTGAAGATAATAAATAATAAGAGTACCTTTGGTTATTTATAAGTAACAACAGCATTACTACTAATTTTGTTTTGACGTTATGATATATTTTTTTTTGTTAAATAATTTTAATATTATTTTACATATTGTGCCATGATATTCGCTCTGTTAACTTAACTGAATATTTAAAAATTATTTTTTAAACATTTACTGTAAATGAAACAAATTCTTACGCCCGACAAACAATAAGTACATAATTTCATTAGGAAACTCTTAAGAATCAATTAATTACGACGATCTGATAGAGATGGAATAATATGTATGTTCTGATCTACTTTCGATTTTCAACTTTTGAATAACCCATGTTTTTTTCTACTATTCCATTGTGTTTCTAAAATTATTGGTTGTATTTTTTACGCCCCATTACGTTGCCCAACATCTCACTTGCACCCAGAATGCGTAAAACTTTTTTGTGCTCTGAATTAAGTGAATTTGTGTGCTTACTAATTATTTTAATAAATTTTCAATGAAAAAGTTATTCCAGAATTTATGTAATGCGGTCAATTTCCCATATGATCACGAATATGTAAAATTTACAAAAGGGTTGTGTTTGATTGTATTTTGAACTGAGCTGAAATATAACCTTACAAAATAGTCAAATATTATTATGCAATTACAAATATTCATATACAAGTATGTTTGGTCTACTTGATATATTTTAAAAACCTGAGGTAATTTTTATTACATTGGTAGAAGGTTGTATTTTTATTCAGTTTGTCAGTATACGCAAGAGATTGGTGGTGCGTACCAAAAAGACAGGCTCTTATATGAAAATGTAAACTTTCACCATTATCACACGTAATTTGAATACTTATCTTTTGGGTATTAAATCGTGTATTTTTTATTCATCTTTTATATGAATTTCGATAACAATTGCAGTTATCGTCCTCAATAAATGGTAATAGCTTCAAGAATTATTTGATATGTCAAAATAAAATATAAAATATGAAAACGCAAATATTGTAGAAAAAGTATACATTGGGACTACAAAAAAACGTAGCTTTGATACAAGAGATTTTGTAGATTGGGCCAGAAATCTGAGGTGCTTTAAATAATTTAAATCATGACATTCTATTTGATAATATGGAAATATTGTCAAGACCTTTATTTAAAGAGATACAAAAAAAAATTAAATACAAAAGTTGTAAGATATGTTCTGGTGCATATTCTAAAAATATTTTTACTTATGCAGGGTAGATCATAAAAGCTTAGAAATAATTTAAAATTTTTTTTTAAATAGAAAACCCTATATATTATTACATATTTAGACTCTACATACAATTTTAGACACATTTTATGTATAATGCCCTATACCTAAGTCTAACCGTTTTTGATAAATTTCAAATTTTTTGTCAAAAATGACGTTTGCAGGCCAAAACATAGGTGGAAATCTTTTCTAAACGAAGCCTTTATCAATTAGTTATGGTTGATTTTCTTGGAAATGGGGACCTACTCTAATGGGCTGTATTGATATTTTTGTAATACATTCATACAGGGTGATCAAAAATGGACAATAAAAAGTAGATTCAAAACAACCTATAAAATCATGTTTTTAATGGAAACCTCCTATTTTTTTAATTCTATCTTATTTAGCATTAAAAATAAGGGTGACTTTGTATAAGAGTGTATATTCCAAAAAATTGTAGTTTTTGAAATAATGACAATTTAACATTTTTTTATTGTAAAAAGGCAATACGGCTTTCAAGTTTTGTTGTTAGTTGGCCGTGACGATGGGGCGCGGCGAAACAAAAAAATCGAGCACTTCAGATCAAAATATTACAATTTATTGAACCCCATATAAATAATTATTTTATTAACCGAACTTAAAGTAAAGCCAATATTTTTTTGATTCAACAAATTATGTCCTAATCCTAATCTTAACACCTCTAATGTAACTAAACCTGTAACTAATTATACAAATAAAAGTACTAGAAACACGTCAACTACGTACTACCTAATAAGTTGTTCGAAATGTCTGGCTTTTTCTTGAATACACAATGCAACACGTTTCTCAAATTCGCTGCTTAAATTTCTACATATTTCAACACTAATGTTTTGAAAACAGTTTCTAATCCTAATTTTCATGTCTTCCTTTGTTGTAGGCGGTATTTTATAAACCTGCTCTTTGACGTACCCCCATATGCTAAAGTCCATTTAAGTAAGATCTGGGGATCTAGCAGGCAAGCAACAGGCCCTCCCCTCCCAATCCAACATTCTGGATATCTAGCATTTAAAAAAGTTATTATCGGACCTGTATCATGTACTGGGGTCCCATTATGAAGAAACCACATTTCTTGTTGCGTATCCTGTGGCACTTGACGCAACAAATTAGGTAGATGGTTTTGCAGAAAGCCTAAGTATACTTCCCCTGTTACTCGTTGATAAAAAAAATATGGTCCAATTACATGATTACCGACAACACCTCCCCAAACATTTAAAGACCATCTAGTTTGAGAAGTAGATCTTACAAAATGTGGATTTTCGGTAGAATAGTAATGAAAATTGTGTCTGTTTACACTTCCGTTTCTGTGAAATGTGGCCTCATCTGTAAATAAAATCAAATTAACAAAATTTCTTTGTTGGTTTATTTTGTTGTGAGCCCATTGACAAAATTCCAGTCGTCTTTGATAATCTTCAGGAACCAACTCTTGAAGTAGTTGAATGTGATAGGGGTGCATTTTTTGAGACTTCAATATCCGCTGTACCGTACGTCGTTCAACACAACACCAACCTGCTGAGAAATGGGTCGTTGTTCAATATATGGATTTTCGGTAATTGTTAATAGTACATTTAATTGATGTTCCTCAGTCTGTGCACGTGTTTCCCTAGTATTTTTTTCATATAACACATTGCCAGTTCTTTCAAAACGCTCCAAAAGCTTTTCAAATGCCCTTCTTTCAGGTTGCCGTCTCTCTGGAAACCGTTGTTGATACAGTCTTCTTGCTAAGAGGCCATTCTTATCACTAGCTCCCAAAACAAAAATCATATCAACCATCTCGGCTTGCGAAAAATTCCTTATTTACAATTTTAATTCAAGTTTTAAATAAATTTGCTATAAAATACACTAATGCATCACACAAATTATCAACTGACAATAAATAATGACGTTTCTGATGACGCACCTGCTATATAATAGAGACATACCAGTCAATATAATACAGATAATAGAAGACATATATGCTAATTGTACTATACAAGCAAGAGTCGAAGGTACAACATTTCAATAAACAGTGGCATCCGACAGTTGTTTAATATAATCATGAACGAAATAATAAAATAAGTGAGACGCGGTAGGGGATGTGGAGGACAATGAATGCACTGCTCTTTACACAAAATGAAGATGAAGCGTATGACCACGTCCAACGTGACAAATATTGACAAGGTAACATCAAAGCGAGAAATATTGGTAAGGTAACTAGAGAATTACATTTAAATCACTCTTGTAAACTGAATAATTTCAATTCTTGAGAAAAGACACCGCAAGTATAGGACAGCTCATATCCATTATCCGTGTTCAAGTTGTTAGGCTGTTTCAGAATTTCAATATCTTCTCTTCAAATTTTACATTGTGCAGAGTATTTAAGGCATGCTCAACAATTGCTTATTTAGTAAGATGAAGTAAACGTAAGTGTCGGTTGTGTTCTATTAACTTGGTGTTAATACTTCTTCCCGTTTCACCAACGTAAACTTTACTACAAGAGCATGGTATTTCGTAAACACCACATGAATGTAATGTTATTTGGTTTTTGGCAGAATTCAGAGGATTTCGAACTTTAATACTGCTTTTGTAAGCTACTTTTACATTATGGTTTTGTAACATTTTACAAATTTTTTTTATTCGTTGTGTTTGCAAGGAAAGATGAAATGGTAAACTTCTTTGTAGTTTTAATTTTTCAAATTTGACAAAATTGTTTACTACATCTTTAACAATTTTTAACAAACATTACTACTGACGAAGATAACTGTAAGTGTTATCGAAACGTTTAGATTGTATAATTTAAAGTACACCATTAAAAAATCCCAAAAAAGATAAGTATTTTATTCTTTGTAGTTGTATATTTATCATTCGTAGGTGTCGTTTGTCTTGGTTCATCCGACTAAATCAGCAATTGCTGAACATGTCTTAAGCACTCTGCACAATATAAAATTTTAAGATACAAGCATTCTGGCTTACGATAGGAATTGGTATACAAGGAAGATTCGAGAAGATGTTGAAATTCTGAAACTGCGTAATAACTTGAACAAGGATAATAGATATGATCTGTCCGATACCTGGATGTTTATTTTCAAGAATTAAAAGTTATACAGTTTACAACAGTAATTTAATTTTAATTCTCTAGTTACCTTATCAATATTTGTCACTTTGATGTTACCTTGTCAATACTTGTCACTTTAATATTACGCTTGACGAAGGACAGCGTTTCTGTCTGAAAGATTGCAAATAAATAAATAAATATAGAAGGAATTATTTTTTGAACATTAATATCATTAATAAATAAAGTTAGTGTACACCAGTAGTAATATAAAAAAATGCATACAAATTAGGTTTAAATCGAGTGAGATTCTCTCTCTCGGTAGCGTAGTTGGTAACGCAGTTCTCTAGCAAGGCACAGATCGTGGGTTCGAATCCCACTCGAGGCATTCTTTTTCTGTATATATTTTTAAATTTTAATTTAAATAAATAAATAATTCACACCATTTTTTCACAAAATAAAACGTTATTTAACATAATGAAAGATGAAAATGTAAACTTTCCGATTATTGCACATAATTAAAATACTTATCTTTATGGTTTTTGAATCGTGCTTTTTTCTATTTCTATCCTCGTTAAATAGCAATATCTTTAAGGCGAAAGTAATTTCTTTAATAAACAAGAGCAAAATTCCATGGTTTTAGAGCATTGGTTTAATCGAAAGGGGCCCAAAAAAGGTGTATTTATACGCCAATCTCGTGGGGGAGACAGCCAAAGAAATCTCCTCAATTTGAAAAAAAATGTATCTAATGCATTTCCTTGATGGGCAATAACATAATTTACGGTTTAAGGACATTATTGGAGCGAAACACGCCAAAAACTATATTTTTCTGTCAATTTGGTTGTCAAAATAAATTGCCTCTACGGAAAAGAATCAAATTTAATGGTTTAGTACATATACCATCATGGAAAACGGCCAGAGGCATTTCATGGATGGGCAAGCACTAAATCAAAAGGGCTCCAAAAAACTGTAATTATTTACTAGTTTATTTGAGATCAAAGATACCCAACCCCGTTATTTCGTTGAGAAAATGACCAAATGAGTCACCTTGATGGACAAGTAATAAATGTTGTTTTTCGCCATTCCAAAGGCATTGAAATATCTACTGTAGGCAGTGCATGACTTTCTTATGCCTGTGTCATGTTGCATTAGCAAACATTATATTCGGATTATTATAAGCGAGATTTTGAATTAAAAACTTGAACGCATATATACCCGAAGCTGATAGTAACTTTCGTATTTTAAACGAGACTGCTCATTCTTAATTTTTTATTTATATCCGTTAGAAATTTCTTAAACTTTCGATTTATCACTTTCTGTATACAATTTTTACCGTTTTTGAGAAAAAACTAGGTAATTTTTTTTTTAAATATTGCTTTCCACTTAAAAATGAATCTTTCTTAGGTGGATTATTCTGAGGGTTTCAAACTTTGGTAATGTATGCAAAAAAATATTATATTACATTACAATTCAAAGAGTTGTAGGATGATTATGTGAATGACGGCCAGATACGTGATGCTAATCTACAAAGATCAAAGCCAATGAATGATGGCGTAATTACAACAGTTTTGGGTTATGTGTAATTAAATTGCAAGAGGACCCGCAATTTCTGCTAAAAGTACTTTCGACCGATGAATCCAAAATTTTTAAAGATGGCATTTTCAATCGTCATATCTCTCACCTTTGGGCAGAACACAACACTTACATTGTGCATGAAAAAGTTTTCAGATAACATAAAGTGTCAACGTTTTCTGGTAATGGACAATTGGATTAAGATATTTCACTTACGATGATAATTTAAATAGTGAACTTTACTTAGAAACATTTCGGTAACGTCAAACCTTGCTCCATTCTTATGTTTGCGGTAAAATCAGAACTATAATAGTTGAAATTAAAATTTAAATTAAAAATTAAATTAAACGTACTACATTGTGTTTTTACTGAAAAATAACAATAGTTATTAACAAAAAACTACTTCTTTGTTAGATTTGACTGAATCATTTATTGGTATACCAAGATTCTATTTGTGAATGCTTTTATCAATTTTAAATTAAAGACTACACAACTATACACTTTCATCATAATTTGATTAGCTTTTGTTAAGTTTATGACATTTGCCACTGCTAGCCTTTGACCGTTACAGGGTGTTCTGATTTTTCATCTTCAAGGCAATTTAATAATATTTAATTTATTAAGGATCTAGCTATTTTTTACTAAAATTAGATACCGTAGTTCACTTTATACGTTTATCACACTGTTATATTAATAGGAGACTTATGTTTGCGTTTTCATCTTTTTCATACTTCATTAGTTAGTACAACTACTGAGGATGATAACTGTTTTTGTTATCGCAACGTATAGATTTGTATAAATTTAAATATAAAAGTATACTCTATTAAAAACCCAAAAAGCTAGGTATTAGAACTAATGCCTATTCAATTCCTAGAACTTCACAAGATAACCTTTTTAACCTTCGTAATACTGAGTAACTTTGTACCCTTTAAGTGGGGTATTTTGGTACCCCAGCTTATGTTTACGTTTTTTTTACAAAAATGTGTTAATTACTTTATTAATAATGTAAAATCAAACACATAGATTAAGTATTTATAAAAAATATTTATTGTAACGAGACTTACAATAAAGAAACAGAACAAAAAAATAGCAACTTGTGACTTTGTTAAGTCCATGAATAATGAAAAAATTAAGTAATTTTTAAACTGACTGCAAACAATTTTTTTCTTGCTGTGCTCTTGACAGACAAAATTACCACAAATCTCGCATTTATTACGAGTCTTCCTGTGTTTCTGGCGTGGGCCGATAACACAACGAGCAGAAGATTTCTCCGGAATCCGTTTTACGCAACAACCGCCCAACTCGGGAACAACTGTATCCATGGGTTCGCAAATTACTGGATCCCTTTTGTATCTTCTAATTATTTGATGTTTTCCAAGTTCTCTACCAAGGCATAACAAAAATTTGAGCCTGGCATCCAAATATGACTTGTTCCAATCAGGATATTTTAGTTTCCGTAGAATAAAAGAGTTTAGGGCTGCGGTATCAATAAGATAGCCAAAAATAACCATTGGCTATCTATTTGTCATTCGCCGTGTAGTATATTCCTTTACCATTTTGTCTGCTGTATCAACAGCACCTTTCGTGGTATTGTAGTGTAACACTATTTCTGGTTTGTACAGTTGTATTAAAAAAATCTGGCCGATGGACTTCGGCACAACACTTTCTCGTGTAAGGAAACTAACTGATGCTCGAAGCAATTCCTAACTCCATATAACTTGCAATATAATAAGATATACTTACCTACAAAATTATTTTTTTCTTATTCACCGTGTATTTTGTAAATGACTGTATATTTTTACATATTTGGATAGCATGAGAAATTAACTTTAAAATACTTTAGAATTCTTTTTGAAACTTTGATATAAAATATTAAAAAAAAATTAAAACAATAATTTTTTTTGTTATTTTCGGCAAAAACGGAAACCCTTTCGTTTCAAGATTTCATTTCTATTAGAAACATGGTTATAAGGGATTGAAATTTGTAATTTTAAAATTCCTAACTCCGGTCCTGGATAAGATAGAAATCTCATAAAGGTACTTACCTACAAAAATTATTTTTTTCTTATTCACCTTATATTTTGCAAATCACTGTATATTTTTACGTATTTGGGATAGCATGATAATTAGCTTTAATAGTATATTATGTTATTAGGAGTAAAAGTGATACTTTATGTGGCGAAGTTGAATGTTTATTTTGCCGAACGAAGTGAGCTACATAAAGTCACTTTTACTCCGAATAACATATACTTTTTTATCCGCAAAATCCGTAAAAATAATTGGAACAGATCGAAAGGAAAGATCAAACATAATTAGCAGGTAAAAGAATAAGATAATCAGGACGCTTTGCAAGTAATGAAACCATAACAACGAACATTTAATAAGCACAAGTAGTAAAAATAAAAATGCCTAGGCACAGAAGTACAACTTTTACTCCATGTCTGAAAAGTAAAACTTTTACCTTTGACATGAGTCATAAAAGTGTCACTTTTGTGACGTTTGCGGATAAAATACTTTTTGAAACTTTGATATACAATATTAAAAAAATTTTAAAAATAACTTTTTTTGTTATTTTCGGCAAAACCAGAAGTGCTAAAAATATTTCAATATAGCAGTTTATCAGATATATATGTCTATTATATAATCCCTTAATTCCAAGATTTCATTTTTATCAGAAGCATAGTTCTGAGGGATTGAAATATTCAAATTTGAAAATTTCTAACTCCGGTCCTGGATAAGTTAGAGAAATCTCATAAAGTTCATTATATTTTCGTTATATGTGACTATAAAATACGGAAATTTAACAAAAATTACCAAAGCCTTTTTTGAGAAAATCAATTTTGAAAAAATGGGCAATTTTAACCCCGTAATTAAGGGCAACATTTTATTTTTTCGAAAAATATTTACAAACCGTTGGAAAACATGTACTTTTATTTACAAGTTGCGATTTTCAAATTGCAAGTAGCTTTTATGGTTTCTTAGTGACAGCGCAAGCGCCGAAATGTACTAAAATCGCCATATTGGCCGCCATTTTGAATTTTACGAAAAGCCAGTTTTATACATAACTTTAGGGGCCCATGTCGAATCTCATTAAAATCGATCAAATAGTCTGGGAGTCACACACAGATACACAGACATACAGACGCACAGACACACAGACATACACGAAAGTGTTTTTCCCGAAATCGGTGTTTTTCGACTCAGGGGACACCAAAACGTTGAAATCCGCGAGAAAAAAATTTCAATTTTTTTTTCGATTGCAATACTTTCTCTTAGTATCGAGAAAGTAAAAAAGGGTACAAGTATTAGAAAGAGACGTAACTGTCATTCTACTTGCGTAAAACCAGCTGGTCTAAATGACAGTTTAATTTAGATTATCATATATGTCATAGGTTGGCAAAACGCTACTCATAGACGTAGACGTTATTTTTATTTACGTAAAACAGACCCATTGAAGTTGCCTCACGTGAATTTGTTGTTTTTTTACCAAACACTAAATTTTATTTGTAATATTCTAATTGTTATTTATTATTAAACTATTGAATGTAAATAACTGAATAAATACTTTCGTTTATGTGATACTTGACGCCAGTGATTTTCATTTTTGACAACCTCTGACATTTAATAACCTTCAGCTTCAATAATCACAGCCGGTTTTACGCAAATAGGATGACCTTGGGGTCTCTTTCTAATACTTTTACCCTTTTTTTAAATACAACTGTACATATTTGCCTCATCACTAATTTTATATAAAGCATGTTGAGAGGATAATAAAATTTCTGCCTTGTCTTTGTTACCTGAATAGGAGACTAATGTGTGGTCCTTGTTGAAAACGAAAATTCTGAAGTGTGCTGTAGAGTTTTATTGCGCAAAAGTTCTTTTGGAATAAAAGATTTATTTTTACGTACTGTACCACAAAGGGTCAATTTTCTCGTTAAAAGTTTGTCAGCCATAGACATGTAAAAAAAATTGTCCGTTGTAATTATTGTTCTATTTTCCTCAATATACCTGCAGATTGTGAGCATAGGCATTGGTAGCGTCACATAGAACCCAAACTTTTATCCCGTATTTGTCTGGTTTGTTTCTGATATGCACTCTAAATGACGCACGACCTCTAAAACCGAGAAGTTGTTCGTCTACGGCCATGTGACTTCCAGGATACATCATTCGTTTGAAATTTGCAACCAATTTTTCAAATGAACATATAATTGGCGCTAATATATCCACAGTTTTACGTTCTGCTCTTGTTTCAAAGTCATCAAAACGAATGCATTTTGTAAGTACAATAAATCTGTCTCTTGACATAGTCGCAGGGAAAATGACCTACTATAACACCTATCTGAAATCCACATTTCAACTGGCTGCTTTATAGCTTTGTCTTCCGCTGGCCCAAGACCATGTCTTATGACATTTCTTGCAGTACACTTAGTAGATCGCATTGGTCGTTTATACCAAATTGTACCATCTTTATTAGCACCGGCAGGCACCAAGGTGTCGATAATAGCACTGTGATTGTCTTGACTAGCAAGTTTAGGTCATCCGTTAATTTGTGGGGGTTTATTGGTTTTCTACCTGCCATTTTCTAAAATATCAAGTCACTAGGTTGCAATACTAGTTATTTACGATTTAAGTATCGTAGTGTTTCATATTACGATACGCGATGGGATAACTGTATTCGGGCGTGACTGATCTCCTCCAGTAGTTTTCCCATCGTTGGTAGTAGGCTGATCAGGCGGTAGTCTTGAGGGTGGCTGAGTATCTTTCCGGGCTTCGGGATGATCACGGTGTCCGCTTCTTTCCATCTGATTGGGAAGTGTCTGAGCCTCAGCGCCGCGTTGTAGATGGCCGTGAGGTATGCGATGCCTTTCGGTGGGAGGAGCTTCAGAGGATTGTTCGGGATGGAGTCCGGTCCCGGGGCTTTCCTGGGCTTCAGCTTCTTGACCATGCCTTGGACTTCTCTCGGCGTCGTGGGTCAGATGTTGTCCTCAGTGACCACTGCTATGCTGGCCCTGACGGCGCGGTGGGCTACAGCGATGTGGTCCTGGTCGGTGTTTTCTTGTACCGGGCTGCATTGAACCTCGATGGTCTCGGCTTCTGTGTAGACGAGTCCGTTCCTTCCGTACAGTGGTGGGACGAGGACGTATTCCTTCCTTAGGGCTTTCACCATCTTCCAGTATGATCCGTCTTGGGCGTCGAGGGACTCCACTTTGGCCTTCCATGTCGGGTTTCGGTGCTCCGTGACTGTTGTCTTCACACTCTGATGCATCCAGTTCATCTCTCTAAATAAGAATTAAAATAATGTTTCAACTAAACAGTTCATGAAGTCCGTGTTTCACCGGCGACTAATAAGATTTAATAGATCGTACCGCTTCAAAAACAAGAATCGACTTGTAATAACCATTATATAAAACTACTACATATTTTACGGACCATTTGGACATTGAAAAAAATGTTAGTATTTTTTCTTCCAACA
Organism: Vesta saturnalis; assembly: GCA_036346205.1. Classification (NCBI taxonomy): domain Eukaryota; kingdom Metazoa; phylum Arthropoda; class Insecta; order Coleoptera; family Lampyridae; genus Vesta; species Vesta saturnalis. The sequence continues at coordinate 6,444,112 of JARFJB010001965.1, forward strand.
TCTAACATTATATTACTAAACACATACAATTAGCATTTCTAAAAGGATTTTCACATATCATTGATAAGAAAAAAAGTATCTCAATATTTCAAGAAAAACATCAAGTTAGGGAACAAAATTACCCCAGTTAGTATTAAGAAGGTTAAATCATGTTAGAAGAGCATTCGAAAGTGTGAATGGTCATAAAATTAGAAAAGGAACCAATAGAAAGTTGAAAAGAGAATTATAAATTATTTGGAAGTTAGTGGGGTACCTTTTTAATTTGTTTTTAGCATTAGGTATTTTCATCTATTGCTAAGATTAAATACAGTTACAATAACTAACACATAGGTATTTGTCGTATTGCATTTCGAAGCTTCTATTTTTTCTAAATAATAGTAAAATGATAACAAATAACTAAGAAATGATTTAAATATTAACCTTTATTCTCATGGTTGACAAATGAACAGGTCTTACATTAAACACACTACAGGTACTTGCATTTAGAATATCAAAATTTAATGCTCAACGCCCATTACAACCAATAACTAGAACACGACAAAAAAGCCTTATTTGGCCAGCACATAACTTCTTATGCATATGTCGTGGTATATTAGCAAATAGGGACATGAGTTACTCACTTGCGATACGAATATTTTTAAATTTACTCCATATCATTGTGACGCTAGTTTAGATATGTAACCGTCTCTATGAATACAGTGACGTACTTACGTATGCTTACTTATGTTGTTGAATGATAGTAACGTTTTTTATTGCAAATTAATTTGTACATGTAACCTAACCTCAAGCAAAATCCTATATTAGCAATATAGATGTAATAATTAAATTTCTTTTGTACTCTATTTTGAGAGTGCTATCAAACAAAGAAATGAAATTTGAAATTGTTAAAGTTTTAATAGATGTCTACGCTAAAGACTAAATAACCAGCGTAGTAATGATATATATATATATATATATATATATATATATATATATAGATATATTATATATATATATATATATATATATATATATATATATATATATATATATATATATATATATACCGGTGTTACAAAAAAGTAGGCCAATCCGTTAACCACATATTCTTTGGGACAAAATAAGGAGACTTTTCTTATGTCACTTTTCATTTGAACGCTTCCTTTTCGATATACAGGGTATCAAACTTCACTTTTTAAAAGTGTATTTTTTATTATCTCTGGTGTGTTTTAAGATATCGCTTTCAAATTTGGTACAAATCTTACTCTTTTCTAAGTGCACATTCTGTATGATTTTAAGTAAAAAAATCAAAGAACTAATAGAAAAATAAGAGGGGTGTGGAAACCTTTAACCCCCCATTTTTTCTGACGAACGGTTATGAACGTCTGATTTATCTAACTTTTTTGGCTCTTGTAAACTTTTAATTTGGTGCTTCCTTTATGATATAGTTTTAGTTCTTCGACTGTTCGATAATTTTTTATTTTATTAATCAGAATAAATTCATAATAATAACTTAAAACAATCAATTGTGCTAATAACTATAATACGAAGTTGGATGCAAATAATTAAATTAAATGTTCGATGTGTCCACCGCCTTCGCGAATGCACCTTCTGGCACTTTTTTTAACTGAAAACCGAATATTTTGGAAAATATTCGGTTTCAATCTAAATACCTCTGCACCTTGTGCGATGCGATCCCTCAATTGATTTTGATTTATTATTGGAACCGTATAAACAAAATCTTTCATGAATCCCCAAAAACTGAAGTCCAGTGGATTTAAGTCGGGGAACAAGGTGGCCAATGAATAGGCGTATTCTCTCCCCGACCAATCCAGTGATTAGAGAAATATTGGTTCAAGTGGTTCCGAACATTATTGCCATAATGTGGTGGAGCTCCGTCAAGTTGAAACCACATATTTTGACGAATAGCTATAGGTAGGTCATCAAGTAAATTTGTAAACTCATTTTCTAAAAAAAATAAAAAATGTTCGGCATTTAAGTTTGGTGGCAAAAATACTGGACCTAAAAGAAAATTGTCTAAAATTCCTGCCCACACGTTTACTTTAAAATTTACTTGATGACAGATCTCTACAAGAGCTCTTGGAGTTTCATCTGCCCAAACATGGGTGTTGTGGATATTCGTTATACGATTTCGCGTAAAGGTAGCTTCATCCGAAAATAAAATGGATCTAACAAACCGGCGGTTACGGTTATTTTCATTACAGAGCCAGTTGCAAAAGATGTTTATTGCCTGAAAATCTTGCGGCAATAAGTCCTGTACTCTTTGCACATGATATGGATGTAATGAGTGACGTTTTAAAATTCTATGCACGTCTGTCGAATTTATATCATTTCCAATCTGTCGAGCTATAATCCTAGTACTAGTATCCGGATTTTGTTCAACTATTTGCAAAATCTGTTCCTCTTGATTTGGTGTAATTTTACGTGGCCGTCCACATGTTCCTATTCGTTATTGTTTGAATTTTCCAGTGACTCTTAGGCGGCATACTAAACTTAAGAAAAATTTCCTTTTGGGTGATACCGATTTGGATACATTTCTGCATAACGCCTTGAAGCTAAACTAGCATTAGAATCACATTTTCCTAACGTGAGAATGATTATTCAAAATGTACAATCTAGAGATTTTATTTGAAATTCTACCCATAATTAAAATTTCAGAAAATTCCAAAATATTCTCTCTATTGGCCATACCTTATTATTCAGTTTAGCGTTTGAACTCAATAGTCGTTCGAAATTTTTACAGCGATTAATTTGACAAACATTTGACAAGACGTATAAAAAATATTAGGTTTTCAATTATTTAAAAAAATAAAAAGGTGCAATCGCGAAGGCTGTGGACGCATCGAACATTAAATTTTTTTGTATGCGACATAGTATTGAATTATTAACTCAACTGATTATTTTAAGCCATTATTATGGATTTATTTTTAACTAAGCTTCTATGGGTAACTTTGTTATTATAACAGTTACAGAGTCGGTTAAATTAGCAATATTGGGCAGAATTTCAACCAATCAAATGACGTTTTGAGTTTTGATCAGTGTTGCCAACTTTCGTAGTTATTTAGAAAAGACTAAAAATGAGCCGAATTTTCAAACACAGATATCTTTGAAACCGTTGCAAATAAAGCTAAAACACAAGAGAAGTAATTGACAGATATTGTTACGAACTTTAAGATAAGCCTATTTTTAAATTTATTTTGCATAATAAATAATAATAAATCAAAATCAATTGAGGATCGCATCGCAGAAGGTGCAGAGGTATTTAGATTGAAACCAAATATTTTCCAAAATATTCGGTTTTCAGTTATAAAAAGAGCCAGAAGGTGCATTCGCGAAGGTGGTGGACACATCGAACATTTAATTTAATTATTTGCATCCAACTTCGTATTATAATTATTAACACAATTGATTGTTTTAAGTTATTATTATGAATTTATTCTGATTAATAACAACCTAGTTGAATAACTAAAAGTATGTCATAAAGGAAGCATCAAATCAAAAGTTTATAAGAGCCAAAAAAGTTAGACAAATCATCAAACTACTACAAAAAATGGATGAGACGTTCATAGGCGTTCGTCAGAAAAAATGGGGGGGTTAAAGGTTTCCACACCACTCTTATTTTTCTATTAGTTCTTTGAATTTTTTACTTAAAATCATACAGAAGGTGCAGTTAGAAAAGAGTAAGATTTGTACCAAATTTGAAAACGATATCTTACAACACATTTATAAAATAATAAAAATAATAATAAAAAATACTAAAAATAATAAAATAATAAAAAAATTCTAAAAAGTGAAGTTTGACACCCTGTATATCGAAAAGGAAGCATTCAAATGAAAAGTGACATAAGAAAGGTCCCCTTATTTTGTCCCAAAGAATATGTGGTTAACGGATTGCCTACTTTTTGTAACATCCTGTATATATATATATATATATATATATATATATATATATATATATATATATATATATATATATATATATATATATATATATATATATATATATATATATATATATATATATATATATATATATATATATATATATATATATATTTAAATAAGGCATTTTTCTTTAAAACTTGTTAAAAATAGTTACCTTATTTCAATTTCTGTAATTGTCAAATAAATTCTTGACAAAGGGAACAAAGGACGTTCCCGAAACGTTGAATTAATTGTACGTTTATTTACACAAGTTTTAAAGAAAAAAATGTCTTATTTAAACAGTAATACTTGTGGAAATCTAAATAGAAGAAACTTTGAATACCATCAAGATTTACAGAAAGCTACGTATCAAAAAATGTGAAACACTTACTAATTTAACTTTTTTAAAACGTTGTCGTGACAATAAAATAATACCCAAGGGATTTAAATTGAAACCAAGACCAGACATTGATGGTTCTTATAAGATTTTATTCAAAACAAGCCTTGCCCTTTTAAGAAAAGCGATTGCCAATGAAAGGGCTAAACTTGACTATCTCAACCGTACCCTTTATGACACCTTCTAAACTTTACATGCTAGCAAAATTCACCCTTTCATAGAATTTAATAATAATATTCTGAATGTTTTAGGTAAAGGGTTTAATTTTGCCATCACTCCTAAACGGATTCCCTTAGAAAACATCATCACCAACGTAATATACGCCTTAAAGGATACAGAATCTACGGTCGCTGACGAAATTAGGCTCAACGTAGCACACATTCTTCAGAACTGCAAACTTCCCAAACAAAATATCACCAAACAAGACCTCCAAATGTTAAACCAAATCAAAAATGACGACCAAATATTAACACTACCCGCTGGCAAAGGAAACGCTCCTGTCATTATCAACTCTCAAGACTATCACCACAAGATGTCTGAACTGCTAACTTCTTCAGAATATAAGAAAAATCAGTGCAATCCTACTACTTACATAGAAAAAACAACAAAATCTATCATTAATTCTACAAAATTAGACAAAGAAACAAAACAGAAACTAATTCCAAGAGAGAAGAGTTCAAGAATCCCCAAAATATACGGACTCCCAAAAAACATAAGGAAAACTGGCCATTACGCCCTATCGTCAGTGCATTCAATTCTCCGACTCATGACCTTGCTCGTTATCTAGTAAAAGTTATTCAACCGATTTGTGAAAATGCTGTATCCTACATCAAAAACTCTTATGATTTTCTACACAAACTCAAAATTGTACCCTTGGCTCCAAATGACATTTTAGTTAGCTTCGACATAACGTCACTTTTCACCAAAATACCTATTGAAGACACGATGAAAATTCTAGAAGAAAAACACTCAATAAACCAAGACATATTCAAATTGATAAACCACTGCATGCACTCAACCTATTTTACATACCAAGGACAATTCTACAAGCAAATTCAAGGAACACCTATGGGCTCGCCACTCTCTCCAGCTTTTGCGAATGTATATATGGAACATTTTGAAACCATTACTTTAAATTCTGCAGATTTAAAACCTAAAGGTTGGTTTCGTTATGTTGACGACACATTTGTAGTTTGGCCCCATGGAAAAGGAAACTTGAACCATTTTCTAGGACATATTAACAATATTCACGACATCAAACTTACTATGGAAGTTGAAGAAAATAATTCACTCCCTTTTTTGGACACCCTAATAACAAGACTTCCTAATGGTAAATTTACACACAAAGTTTATCGAAAACCAACACATACGAATAGATACTTGAACTCTCTCTCACATCACCATCCTGGTCAATTATGTAGCGTTATGAAATCCTTGATATACCGCTCTTACCACTTATCTGACCAAAATTCTAAAACAGAAGAGATGAAGACTATTAATAAAATACTAATTCAAAATGGATACAAAGATCAAGAAATATTAAAAATTACCAACGAAATGAAAAGACCAATAAATAATAACTTGTCAAACAATGAACGAAAGATTCCTGTTATTCTACCTTATATAAAGGGAATTACAGACAGAATAGCAAATAAATTTCCCAAAAACGACTTCAGACCGGTATTCAAACCACATTCAACTTTGTCCCAACTTTTAAGAAACCCCAAAGACAAAATTCCTAATGAAAGCCAAGGAGTGTATGAGATACCGTGCAACAACTGTCGAAGAACTTATATAGGACAAACTAACAACTAAGCAATTAAGCAGCACAATCCTTCATCGTCTTTAGCTGCACATCATTTAGATACAGGACACCAAATTAATACCAACAATATCCGTTTAATTGCACCTCTATATACCTTACAAGAAAGAATTATTAGAGAAGCAGTTGAAATTGAAAGAAGACCAAACGCCCTCAATAAACGAGATGACACTTCTAGAATGCCACAAATTTGGAAGAATGTCATTAAACAAGTTGATTCTACATTTCAACCAACTCCAAATCTTCCAGAAATTTCAAACACCTATGCTGCAATTATTCCTGGCGTCCCCACTTCTGCACCTTCTACATCATGTACTAGACCAACTACCCGAAGTCAAACACACTCGTCCAGATTAAATTGAAATTAGTTACCTTGTTTCATATTCTGTACTTGTTAAAAATAGTTACCTTATTTCAATTTCTGTAATTGTCAAATAAATTCTTGACAAAAGGAACAAAGGACGTTCCCGAAACGTTGAATTAATTGTACGTTTATTTACACAAGTTTTAAAGAAAAAATGTCTTATTTAAACATTAATACTTGTGGAAATCTAAATAGAAATATATATATATATATATATATATATATATATATATATATATATATAAAATGATGTTAAATGATGAAAAAGTTGCAATTTTAGGGAACCAATCCACTTGTATCTAAACATGCTTTAAATGTTTTTCAGTTTTCGAGTTTTGCCAGTAATAAGTTTATTTTTGAAAATATTAAAAAATGATTCAGGAAATTTTAGTTGATTAAACGTTAGCAAATATTTATCCATTCATGGAGAAATACTTTCACACGCTTGTTTAATTTTTTCTTTTAAGTGGTCGATATCTCGCGAAGAAGTTGAAAAGACTTTGTCTTTTATGAAATCCCAGAGAAAAAAATCCAGAATTGTTAGCTCTGGTGAACGGGCTGGCCAAGAAGTGGCCAATTTTTTGCGATCCGCTTATTTGGGAAAAAATTGTTTAAGCAAACTCTAACAATAACGGCATTATGAGGAGGAGTATACGAGTACTCAAAGTCATTTGATATAGATAATCCTGAAATGGTGTCTCCAACACATTTAAGTAGTGTTGGCTATTTAGAGTATAATCATAAAAATGAAGACCAATCATTTTTCCATCTAATACTCCTATACACACATTAATCCCAAATCTTTCTCGGAAGTTTGTTTCTCTATGGAGGTGATTGTTTATATCTGACCATAGGTAATGTATGTTCATATTGAACCATCCATTATTTGTGAACCTAGATTCATCAGGCCACAATATTTTTTTAAAGATATTTCTCACTTCTCGATTTTTTCTTATAATCCAACGACAAAATCGTTTTCTTCTTTGGTATGGATTATATTTATTTCTTTTTAAAATTCTCCTTGCTGAACCAAAACTCAAATTGAACATCCACCATTTATTCTATTTTTGTAATAAGGTAAGAGCAATTCTACTAGAGAATGATTTTTATTTAATTAATGAATTTTTAACAAAGGATTTTAAGTAAAATATTTTAAGCGGTACCAAATTATAATTACTCTTTATTTTATTTGTTTTTTGACATGTGTAAAATACTTTGTATTGTGTAACACGAAATCTATTATTATTATTAAAAGAGAACATAGAATGGTTACTAATTCATCTCAAAATAATCTGTACTTATAGTACTAACCCAAAACGTTGATTTTATTTGCTGGTCGAGTAATATGTTTGCTTCTGAAATGTTTCTTTTGAAATGCTCCATGCAAGTTTCGTTCCAATGTTTTAAATAACCTCATGTTAGGTATTCTCCGACCTGGGTACATTTTCGTATAATTGTTTCTTGCAACAAGAGGATTTCTGTTGCATTTTGCATATAAAAACAACATATCTGTTTTTTCTTCATTTGAAAAATACATAATTTTAAGATAATTAGCTGCTAAGTATGAACAACAGTCAAATACTAGCTAACAGCGGTCATAGCATAGGCCACTATGTTTTTTTTATTTAATAGCAACATGTTCAATTTATTTAATGAATAAGTTGATATGCAGGTTTTACAAAAGTAAAACGCACTAGAAATTCACCTTGCTGTTAAACAGATTGCATTGAATTTTACGCAGAATCAAGATTATTCTTTGAACAATTATAAATAAATTTGAAAATAGTATAATTTAACGAAGCAGTTAGAAATGACAAATCACAATCGCAGTAAATAGGGAACTGATCCTCCATATTTTGGATTAGTAAATAAAGCAATATCAGATAAATTTTTACCATTGAGTTCAATTTATCAGTCAACGTTTTTACTTAATAAGTAATAAACTGTTTGTTACAGGGTATCATTAAAAAAGGTATTAGATTAAATTGAGAAAATATCGGACGCGAACAATTCGATAAAGTTGATATTAATATATAATTCATTTGTTTCTACAAATTTAAAGTAACATTTTCTCATAAAATTTATTGATGATGGTTATTTGCTAAATAAAAAGCCGTAAAATGGTCAATTGTGCTACATACACCAAGTCACCCAACGTTTGCTGCAGTGGAGAGACGTCTTGGAGAAACCGGTCGCTTAGCTACTGAAACCGCTGATTACGTAAGGTAAACAAAAATAAAAAAAAGATTTCAAAATTAAATAATCATTTTTAGACCGTATTCTAGAAGATCCGGAACTAAGTACATGACGATTAAGTAGAGAAATAAGTACCATTAATAGAACACTTAGAGAACAGCTGCTACATTCATACCATAAGCAGCCAGTTCAAGGCCTCCATAGTCCTGAAGTGCGAATAGTTTTTGTCGATTTATCAATGTGCAGAGGGAAATTGATTTGAACTTTCCAAAAAACATTTTCTTCGCCGACGAAGCGTGTTTCACAAGAAGAGAGCTAACGAACACACTTATGCAGACGAAAATCCGCATGCAACCAAAGTCAGACATTTTTAACATGAATTTAAGATTAATGCGTGGGCAGGGTTAATAGGAAATATTATTGTTGGTCCTATTATTCTACCGCAAAGATTAACCGGTGAAATTTACTTGAAACGTCTTCAAAATAGACTGCCAGGTTTACTAGAGGATTTACCTCTACACGTTCGGAGAGATATGTGGTTCATGCACAATGGGGCTCTACCACATTTTTCATTACCTGTTCAAAATTACTTAAAGGAACAGTACCGAAACAAATGGATAGGTAGATATAATGATGCTCCTGTGAATTGGCCACCACGTTCTCCCGACTTAAATCCATTGGATTTGTTTTTACGGGGACATCTTCACTCCGTGGTTTACAAGAATCCTGTAGAAAATGAAAATCAACTGTGGCTGCATATTCCGTATCCAGCAAATAATCTTCGAGATAATGAAGAAATTATGCAAAGGGTTAATTTTAATTTTCTGAGTCGTGTAAATCTTTGCATGCGTGAAAACGGCGGGCATTTTGAACAGTTTTTATTTCCATTTAAGTTTTCTGTTTAATGTTTGTTTTAAAATTGCTTTTATCTTATTTTTATCCTTAAAAACAGGACGTAAACCATAAAAACAAGGAAAATTTTTTTACGTTTGCCAGTCTTCAAAATAAATATTGTAATGCTTTGTAATAGCTTTCGACTCGCTTTGGCAATTTACATGCGTCATCACCTTCAGAAGCGTTTTTCTCGGAAAGGGTTGCTTCTAGCGACTTCAATAAAGCATACCTTTCTTAACTCGAAAAGATAGGGAAAAAGATTTATCAAGCTCAAAATGACATACATCGTGGCAAAAAAAAAAAATTATAGTGATTTTAAAGCTCCTAATCGTCGCTTGTGACACACTCTAGGAAATACAACAAAATTGCTCACAAATTTGAAGTTTTCATCCCAAGAAACTCCTGTATACCAAATTAAATCGAATTAGTCGAAAGATATAGAAGATGTTCAACTTTGACACCCTATAGCTCGGTTATTATCAACTTTTGGACTAAGGTAAGCTTAGTTAAATCGACTTATTTAGTCGATATATCCGTTATTAAAGGAGATATCAAAAAGTTATTTACAAAAATTATAGGCAACATCAAACTTCACATTATAAAATTATTTTCGTATTTACAGGGTGTTACATATTACCAGGGTGAACCAAACATACATTTTTTTTTAAATAGAACACCCTATATATTATTTCAAATTTAGATTAAGATCATCTCCCCCATACTTCCAATATAGGGTTTTATTACGTTATATACGGTATTTAAAAAGTTATGGTCAATTGCACACGAAAATCATTCTCATTTCAACGTCCAGTATACCCTAAACAGAACAACCTAACAATAATTTTTTCCAGGCATAACTTTTTGACATTGGTACAGTGTTACGAGAAAGTGCTATTTCTTTATTATTGCACCAATTGAATATAGAGCGAGCCAAAACTCGAACACATGATTTTGTCAATTTTTTCAAATGAATCACCCTGTATTTTATTTTAAAAAGTGAAAATACACTTTATGTTCTTTCATTTTTATTAAGCACTCCCTATAGCTAAAATTGTTAATTTCTGAGATATTTTCAATTTAATAACAGAAAGAGATTTTTTAAAAAATTTCTCTTATAACAAGTTAGCCGTGAACAAATAAAAGTGTGACAAATTATTATACATAATTAAAAAAACATCGATTATCAAGACAAAATTCTTATAAAATTAATTAATAAATGTTCAAAATGTGCACCGAAAACATCAATCCAGCATTGCAGTCGATCTTCGAATTCTCGACTAACATTTTCTTTAACTCATAACATTTCTACATTAATACTCTGAAATGCTTCTCGTATTCTATTCTTCATATCATCTTATGTGGTTGGAGGTATTTGATACATACGGTTTTTCACATAACCTCACTTGAAGAAGTCAATTTCGCTTAACTCTGGTGAACGAGCTGGGCATGCGATGGGTCCTCCTCTTTCCACCCATCTTCCAGGAAAATGGGTGTTAAGATGATTATGAATTAATCTAGTGTGATGTACCGGAATATTAAGAGGAACGTTTGCCAACAGTAATGGTAAATGTTTTTCTAAAAAGTCCAAATAAACCTGACCATTCACTGTTCCATCGAAAGAATGTGGTCCAATGATTTGATCTCCAACTATACCATCCCAAACATTCAAAGACCACCTAGTTTGACTATGAGTTGCTATAAGATGGGGATTACTTATCGAACAATAATGGAAATTGTGTCTATTCACAGTTCCATTTTTATAAAACGTGGTTTCGTCTCCAAAGAGGACAAAAGCAAAGAAATCCACCTGATTGTGGATTTGTTGTAGAGCCCATTCACAAAAAGCAACCCTTCTGGAATAGTCGTCTTCGAGTAACTCTTGATGCAACTGGATATGGTATGGATGCATCTTATTTTTACTATTTTTACGCAGTATTCTTCGGATGGACCTGTTACTAACATCATGCTGACGCGAGATTTCACGTGTGGATTATGCGTAACTTCAAGCATCACGTTGAGTTCATTTACCTCGTGAAGTACAGGTTTTGTCCTTTTCTTTTTTTCATAAACTACTGAACCCGTACGATTAAAACGATCTACTAACCTTTCCAATGTTATTTTCGCGGGTAGTCTTCGTGCGGGATATCTCTCTTTTGTAAATTCTTTGCGGTAATAAACAAACAATTTTTCATACATTCTCTCAGTACCCATATCATGTCTGTTAATTCCTCAACAGGAAAGTTCATTTCAAACAGTGTTTACAAATTAATAAACACTACACAATCTCAAAGAAGTTTGTTAAATGCCAAGCTGAATAATGTCTATGTCATTTGTTCACGGCTAACTTGTTATAATAGAAGTTGTTAAAAAAATCTCTTTCTTTTATTAAACTGAGAATATAATTTACATGTCACATGGTACATTTTTGATTACTTTCATTGGTTAAAATACAAAACAAAATCGCAGAATAGGCTATCAAATCGGTGATAATTTTATCAGCGCATGTTGGCTGTCACAGGATTTTAATGAATAAAATACTTTACTGTCAAAGTGACAAAAAGTTTCAAAGAAATGAATAATTGAATTGATTATCTTGCAACTGTAATATTTACTATCAAAGTGACAGATCGTTTAAAATTGTAAACTTTAAAAAATATATTTTCTGTTAACGTTCATTATACTCTCTTACCAAGTATAACACGTGTTATGATTTTCTATTAATGTTCATTATATTCTCTTTCCAAATATAACACGTGTTATGATTAATAATCGATGATACCACTCGTTAAAACCTGTAAAAAATTTTCGTCGGTTTTAACTCGAGTTATCACCGATGATAATCATAACACTAGTTATATTATCCCCGAAAATATCTCAGAAATTAACGATTTTAGTTATAGGGAGTGTTAAATAAAATTGAAAGAACAAAAAGTGTATTTTCACTTTTTAAAATAAAATGCATTTGAAAAAATTGACAAAATCATGTGTTCGAGTTTTGGCTCACTCTATATTCAAATGGTGCAATAATAAAGAAATAGCACTTTCTCGTAACACTGTACCAATGTCAAAAAGTTATGGTTGGAAAAAATTATTGTTAGGTTATTTTGTCTAGGGTATACAGGACGTTGAATGAGAATAATTTTCGTGTTCAATTGACCATAACTTTTGAAATACCCTAACCGTAATGAAACCCTATATTGGAAGTATGGGGGAGATGAGCTTAATCTAAATTTGATATAATATATAGGGTGTCCCAGTTAAAAAAAAGTATGTTTGGTTCCCCCGGTAATATTTAACACCCTGTAAATACGAAAATAATTATATTATGTGAAGTTTGAAGTCGCCTATAATTTTTGTAAATAACTTTTTTTGATATCTCCTTTAATAACGGATATATCGTATTAACGCCGCACCCTGTATGTATATAATTTGCAAATTCTGTTTATAGACACTCGCGAATAACCAAAATCTTGTTCTGCTGTCCGAAGTGAAGACATTGGATTAGCATACAAATAACACAAAACTCTTGTAATTATGTCATCATTCATTGTTATTGGCTTCGATCTTTATACATTGCGTATCTGGTCATAATTCACAAAATCACTCTACAGTCTTTTGAATTCCTTTACATTTATTGTTGGTAAATGAAGAGATCTTGTATTAAACGCTCTACATGTCCGTGTAATATTTATTTGCATTCACCATGAATAAAAAACAAATTTAGAATATCTAAATTTGAGTATTTAAATAATAAATATCAACAGGAAAAACATTTCTAAATTAAAACGCATCTTTGACATACGTATGTCATTGCTTATTTCCAAGCGTTTTATTTTACCAAAAGACTCGTTAAACAATTTTATTATAAGAATATTACAAAATAACACATACCTAGAGCATGGTTAAAGTTAGGAGTCGGGAAGTTGTAATAACAGGGAATATCTGGTTTTATCCAAAAGTCAAATAAAACATTACGCACTCTACTTCAATAAAAAGTGTTGGCTACATTTTTCGGTTGCTGAAAGTGTCCTTTCAACATTAACAAAGTTAGAAACGCCTGGAATAATCCACCTAAGAGAAACGCACGTGGAACGCAATTTTTCTTAATAAATGACCTAAATTATTTTTTTTTCTCAAAAACGGGGAAAGTTGTGTGTAAAAAGTGATATATTAAAAGTTTTAGAAATGTATAATGGATTTAACAAAAGATTAAGAATAAGTAGTCTCATTCAAAATATGAAAGTTGCTATAGACTTCCTGTATATATGTATATATATATATATATATATATATATATATATATACATACAGGGTGGGGCATTAGTGTGACAAAATCCCATATCTCCTTTATTTAAAGAGATACAAAAAAAATTAAATACAAAAGTTGTAAGATATGTTCTGGTGCATATTCCAAAAATATTTTTAATTATACAGGGTAGATCATAAAAGCTTAGAAGTAATTTAAAATTTTTTTTTAAATAGAAAATCCTATATATTATTACATATTTAGATTCTACATACAATTTTAGACACATTTTATGTATAATGCCCTATACCTAAGTCTAACCGTTTTTGACAAATTTCAAATTTTTTGTCAAAAATGACATTTGCAGGCCAAAACATAGGTGGAAATCTTTTCTAAACGAAGCCTTTATCAATTAGTTATGGTTGGTTTCCTCGGAAATGGGGACCTACTCTAATGGGCTGTATTGATATTTTTGTAATACATTCATACAAGGTGATCAAAAATGGACAATAAAGAGTAGATTCAAAAAAACCTATAAAGTCATTTTTTTAATGGCAACCCCCTATTTTTTTAATTCTATCTTATTTAGCATTAAAAATAAGGGTGAATTTGTATAAGAGTGTATATTCCAAAAAATTGTAGTTTTTGAAATAATGACAATTTAACATTTTTTTATTGTAAAAAAGCTATACGGCTTTCAAGTTTTGTTGTTAGTTGGCCGTGACGGCGAGGCGTGGCATATAAAAATAATAGAGATTATCAGAAACGTCATTATTTATTGTCAGTTGATAATTTCTGTGATGCATTAGTGTATTTTATAGCAAATTTATTTAAAACTTGAATTAAAATTGTAAATAATGAATTTTTCGCAAGCCCAGATGGTTGATATGATTTTTGTTTTGGGAGCTAGTGATAAGAATACGCTCTGTATCAACAACGGTTTCCAGAGAGACGGAAACCTGAAAGAAGGGCATTTGAAAAGCTTTTGGAGCGTTTTGAAAGAACAGGCAATGTGTTATATGAAAAAAATACTAGGGAAAAACGTGCACAGACTGAGCAAAATCAATTAAATGTACTATTAACAGTTACCGAAAATATTGGACAAAAAATGCACCCCTATCACATTCAACTACTTCAAGAGTTGGTTCCTGAAGATTATCAAAGACGACTGGAATTCTGTCAATGGGCTCAAAACAAAATAAACCAACAAAGAAATTTTGTTCATTTGATTTTATTTACAGATGAGGCCACATTTCACAGAAACGGAAGTGTAAACAGACACAATTTTCATTACTATTCTACCGAAAATCCACATTTTGTAAGATATACTTCTCAAACTAGATGGTCTTTAAATGTTTGAGGAGGTGTTGTCGGTAATCATGTAATAGGACAATATTTTTTTGATCAACGAGTAACAGGGGGAGTATACTTAGACTTTCTGCAAACCTAATTTGTTGCATCAAGTGCCACAGGATACGTAACAAGAAATGTGGTTTCTTCATGATGGGGCCCCAGTACATCATACAGGTCCGATAATAACTTTTTTAAATGCTAGATATCCAGAATGTTGGATTGGGAGGAGGGCCTGTTGTTGGCCTGCTAGATCCCCAGATCTTACTAAAATGGACTTTAGCATATGGTACGTCAAAGAGCAGGTTTATAAAATACCGCCTACAACAAAGGAAGACATGAAGATTAGGATTAGAAACTGTTTTCAAAACATTAGTGTTGAAATGTGTAGAAATTTAAGCAGCGAATTTGAGAGACGTATTGCATTGTGTATTTAAGAAAGAGGCGGACATTTCGAATAACTTATTAGGTAGTACGTATTTGACGTGTTTCTAGTACTTTTATCTGTATAATTAGTTATAGGTTTAGTTACATTAGAGGTGTTAAGTTTATGATTAGGATTAGGACATAATTTGTTGAATCAAAAAAATATTGTCTTTACTTTAAGCTCGATTAATAAAATAATTATTTATATGGGGTTCAATAAATTGTAATATTTCGATCTGAAGTGCACGATATTTTTGTTTCGCGCCCGTCACGAACTAAAACAAAACTTGAAAGCTGTATAGCTTTTCAAAAATGTTAAATTGTCATTATTTCAAAAACTACAATTTTTGGAATATACACTTTATACAAGTCCCCTTATTTTTAATGCTAAATAAGATAGAATTAAAAAATAGTAGTTTCCATTAAAAAATGACTATAGGTTTTGAATCTACTTTTATTGTCCATTTTTGATCACTGTATGAATGTATTACAAAAATATCAATACAGCCCATTAGAGTAGGTCCCCATTTCCAAGTGAAACCAACCATAACTAATTGATAAAGGCTTCGTTTAGAAAAGATTTCCACCTATGTTTTGCTAAACGTCATTTTTGACAAAAATTTGAAATTTGTCAAAACGGTTAGACTTAGGTATAGGACATTATACATAAAATGTGTCTAAAATTGTATGTAGAATTTAAATATGTAATAATAATAGGATTTTCTATTAAAAAAATTTAAAATTACTTAACTTTTATGATCTACCTGTTAATTAAAAATATTTTTGAATATGCACCAGAACATATCTTACAACTTTTATTTAATTTTTTTGTATCTCTTTAAATAAAGGAGATATGGACTTTGTCAAAATGCGCCATGTATACAATATAATATTATATATATAATATATATATATATATATATATATATATATACATACAGGATTATGTGAAAATCATATCTCCTTTATTTAAAGAGATACAAAAAATTAAATACAAAAGTTGTAAGATATGTTCTGGTGCATATTCCAAAAATATTTTTAATTATACAGGGTAGATCATAAAAGCTTAGAAGTAATTTAAAATTTTTTTTAAATAGAAAATCCTATATATTATACATATTTAGATTCTACATACAATTTTAGACACATTTTATGTATAATGCCCTATACCTAAGTCTAACTGTTTTTGACAAATTTCAAATTTTTGTCAAAAATGACATTTGCAGGCCAAAACATAGGTGGAAATCTTTTCTAAACGAAGCCTTTATCAATTAGTTATGGTTGGTTTCGGAAATGGGGACCTACTCTAATGGGCTGTATTGATATTTTGTAATACATTCATACAAGGTGATCAAAATGGACAATAAAGTAGATTCAAAAAACCTATAAAGTCATTTTTTAATGGCAACCCCTATTTTTAATTCTATCTTATTTAGCATTAAAAATAAGGGTGAATTTGTATAAGAGTGTATATTCCAAAAATTGTAGTTTTGAAATAATGACAATTTAACATTTTTTTATTGTAAAAAAGCTATACGGCTTTCAAGTTTTGTTGTTAGTTGGCCGTGACGGCGAGGCGTGGCATATAAAAATAATAGAGATTATCAGAAACGTCATTATTTATTGTCAGTTGATAATTTCTGTGATGCATTAGTGTATTTTATAGCAAATTTATTTAAAACTTGAATTAAAATTGTAAATAATGAATTTTTCGCAAGCCCAGATGGTTGATATGATTTTTGTTTTGGGAGCTAGTGATAAGAATACGCTCTGTATCAACAACGGTTTCCAGAGAGACGGAAACCTGAAAGAAGGGCATTTGAAAAGCTTTTGGAGCGTTTTGAAAGAACAGGCAATGTGTTATATGAAAAAAATACTAGGGAAAAACGTGCACAGACTGAGCAAAATCAATTAAATGTACTATTAACAGTTACCGAAAATATTGGACAAAAAATGCACCCCTATCACATTCAACTACTTCAAGAGTTGGTTCCTGAAGATTATCAAAGACGACTGGAATTTGTCAATGGGCTCAAAACAAAATAAACCAACAAAGAAATTTTGTTCATTTGATTTTATTTACAGATGAGGCCACATTTCACAGAAACGGAAGTGTAAACAGACACAATTTTCATTACTATTCTACCGAAAATCCACATTTTGTAAGATATACTTCTCAAACTAGATGGTCTTTAAATGTTTGAGGAGGTGTTGTCGGTAATCATGTAATAGGACAATATTTTTTTGATCAACGAGTAACAGGGGGAGTATACTTAGACTTTCTGCAAACCTAATTTGTTGCATCAAGTGCCACAGGATACGTAACAAGAAATGTGGTTTCTTCATGATGGGGCCCCAGTACATCATACAGGTCCGATAATAACTTTTTTAAATGCTAGATATCCAGAATGTTGGATTGGGAGGGGAGGGCCTGTTGCTTGGCCTGCTAGATCCCCAGATCTTACTAAAATGGACTTTAGCATATGGGGGTACGTCAAAGAGCAGGTTTATAAAATACCGCCTACAACAAAGGAAGACATGAAGATTAGGATTAGAAACTGTTTTCAAAACATTAGTGTTGAAATGTGTAGAAATTTAAGCAGCGAATTTGAGAGACGTATTGCATTGTGTATTTAAGAAAGAGGCGGACATTTCGAATAACTTATTAGGTAGTACGTATTTGACGTGTTTCTAGTACTTTTATCTGTATAATTAGTTATAGGTTTAGTTACATTAGAGGTGTTAAGTTTATGATTAGGATTAGGACATAATTTGTTGAATCAAAAAAATATTGTCTTTACTTTAAGCTCGATTAATAAAATAATTATTTATATGGGGTTCAATAAATTGTAATATTTCGATCTGAAGTGCACGATTTTTTTTGTTTCGCCGCGCCCCGCCGTCACGGCCAGCTAATAACAAAACTTGAAAGCGGTATAGTCTTTTCAAAAAATGTTAAATTGTCATTATTTCAAAAACTACAATTTTTTGGAATATACACTCTTATACAAGGTCTCCCTTATTTTTAATGCTAAATAAGATAGAATTAAAAAAATAGGGAGTTTCCATTAAAAAAAATGACTATAGGTTTTTTTGTATCTACTTTTTATTGTCAATTTTTGATCACCCTGTATGAATGTTTTACAAAAATATCAATACAGCCCATAAGAGTAGGTCCCCATTTCCAAGGAAACCAACCATAACTAACTGATAAAGGCTTCGTTTAGAAAAGATTTCCACTTATGTTTTGGCTCAAACGTCATTTTGACAAAAATTTGAAATTTGTCAAAACGGTTAGACTTAGGTATAGGACATTATACATAAAATGTGTCTAAAATTGTATGTAGAATTTAAATATGTAATAATATATAGGATTTTCTATTAAAAAAATTTAAAATTACTTTTAAACTTTTATGATCTACCCTGTGTAATTAAAAATATTTTTGGAATATGCACCAGAACATATCTTACAACTTTTGTATTTAATTTTTTTTGTATCTCTTTAAATAAAGGAGATATGGACTTTGTCACAAATGCGCCACCCTGTAATATAAATATATATATATATATATATATATATATATATATATATATATATATATATATATATATATATATATATATATATCTCTTTATTTGAAATCTCGCTTAGTCCTGTATATACATCTAATAAGCCAAACTCGTGTAACGTGCTGTCTAACGTTTGCTAATGCAACATGACACATGCACAAGAAGGTCATGCACTGACCAACTGCCTACAGTAGATATTTTAATATCTTTGCCACACCGAAAAACATAACATTTAATTCATGTGAACAAGGTCACACATTTGGTCATTTTCTCAACGAAATAACGAATTTGGGAATCTTTGGCCTCAGAATAAACTGGTAAACAATTAAAGTTTTTTGGCGTGTTTTTCATTTAGTAATTGCCCCCTCCATGAAATGCATTTGGCCGTTTTCCTAATAAAATTAGTTTAGAAATAAATTGGTTGGGCATCCTTGGCGTAAAAGTTCGTTCTTGCCCATCGAGTCAATGCGTTTAGCCGTTTTACCAACTAAATTTGAGTATAAATAAAGTTTTTTGGCATTTTAAGCCTAACACGGTGGTCAATGTCCTAAATCATTAAATTTGTTTTCTGTCCATCGAGATAATTTATTTCGTCAACAAAATTGACAAAAATAGGGCTCCAATAACGTACTAAAACCATAAAATTGTGTTATTGCCCACCAAAGCAATCCATTGAATCATAAATATGATGACTAACACCTTAAAACCACAAATTCTTTCACATTAAGAAAGTATTTTTGGCCGCTTTTCCCACAAACTGGCGTATAAATACACTTTTTGGGCACCTTTCGCTTAAAATAATGATCCATGCTCTTAAATCAAGCAATTTCGCTGTTGTTCATGAAAGAAATGTAGTCTTTTTCCAAGGAGCCTTTGAATGGTTTACAATACGTAATTTGATTCTGCGTGATCAAAACTACAACTTTCTATTATGTTTAATCAAAATACTTGGTTTTTTAAATCGTGTATTTTTTATTTATATTTCTTATAAATTTAAACGTTTCCATAATGATTACAGTTGTCTCGTTCTCAATAAATGGTAATATTTTTAATAAATACTTGAGATATTAAAACACATTTAAGTGATTCTTAAAATTATTACTATGTACAGAGGAGAATAACCGTAATTGTTAAGGAAACATAAACATTATACGAAATATAAATAGAAAATACACGATATAAAAACCCAAAAGATAATTATCTTAATTATATGCCATAATCGGAAAGTTTACATTTTCATCTTCGATTATATTATTAAACAAACCTTGACAGACCAGTTGTAACTAATTACATTAAAAATAAAAAGTCAAACAGTTTAAAGTTTACAAAGAAAGAGAGAAAGGAATATCGAAAAGAGCATTAGTCAAAAATCATAAATGTGGGACAGTGGCGCACATGAATTGCAATTAGATAAACAAAACTGGATGTAGGACATTTCGTCCCCGGACATTTCGCCCCCCGGACATTTCGTCCCCCGGATAAGTCGACCTTCGGACTTTTGTGATCATATTCTTTAGCCACTAAAAATCAAGTCTCCAATCATACGATAAACCTTCGCTGGCTTGCCTTAACCGTTTGGTTTCGATACTCAGGCAGGTACTTTTTTGGGTCCTTATAATCAAATTAATTCTCACGAAATAAGGAACATTGTACGGTATTTTTAATGAGTGTTCACATAATTTTATATTTAAAAAACTTGTTGCAGTTGCTTTAATATGAAAAGGACATTTTATTTAACCAGTAAGACTTCCCAACCGCACAAGAATTTTTAGAATAATTTGTCATTATTCTTATTTCACTTCGTCTAATAATTTAAAATTATATACTGGAATCAGATATTTATTAGTTTAAGTGAAAAATGCCATTTAATTTACTTTACAGTTATGAACTGTTATGAAGTATTTATAAGATTAGAAATTTTTCTATTGTGGCCGCTATATTAATAAATAGAATTTATTTTTCGTAGATCTCTTTTAGACGTCTATTATATGGGTCGTCCCTAATATATGCACAATTAGAAATGAAAACTAAACTTCAAAACGTCGTTTATTTTAATAATTTTAAACAAAGTTACTTAAATTAAAACAAACCTAAAATTCAAAATTAGGTGCAATCCCACGGAGGTATTCTACAACATTTCTACGGCCATAGTCATCCACAATTATTTTTACCCTTTGCGTAATTCTCAAATACTGTTTGTTTGATTTATTCGTGGACTCTCCCCCAACCTCATGGACAATTTCCATAAAGATTGTTGTTTTTTCAAACAATATATGAATACATAAATGTTTGGGAAATGACTCCCGACCAGAGTTTGAAACCCACGATGCCACGCTTCTGCTAAATTATTTGTTCTGTGCTCCCCATTCACAGTTCTCTCGTACATATTAAATACATGACTGTTGAAAAATACACCCCGCCGTTGTCTCCTTCCGGGTCTTCCAATATGTGTGTCTTCGAAATAGTCTGCCATTTCAGTCGCCTCTGGTGGAAGGTCCTCGTGATCCCTAAGTTGTTCAAAAGCATTTTCAACATCTTGAGGTGGTACAAAAGCTAGGGTAGGTATCATTCTCACCCGTAATGCAAATTCAGACTGTTGTTAAGTTTGCTGAAACGATAAGATCATGTTAGAAAAGAAGTAATACATAATTTGACAATTTACAACCAACCTTTAAGCCTTCCAGTTCCACTCTTCTCCAAATACTCTGACAGAAATGGAAGAAACACTCAGACTTTTCTATGTCAGGGAAAACTTTTTCCAGAGCTTGCATCGCAGCAGTAGCAAAATCAGTCATGGCTTTCACTGGTTGAACATCTGGTCGCATAGTCTTCAACTGACCAAATAATTTTTGATATCTAGCTTGTATCTTATTGGACAAACTAAACTAAACTAAGGCGTATACAACAGGAACATATCTTGCATATATTTGTACATGTATAGTGTACAATTATGTAAACAATTTGGGTACAGTGCTAAACATCGTTTTCCGACAATAGTTGTATATTAGAATGTGTGGCTAAAATTAACATTCGATTATGTGCAGGTGCCGAATTAAAAAGTAGAAAGTCTTCCAATTCGCCGTTCACCAATATTTGCCGATATTCCTACGGAAAAATTATTCGACGATAATATAACAATACCATGATAAACCATTAACTATTTTTATTGTATTTAATTTCGAGTATATTTTTGATAGTCGACACTTGGTCGAGACGTAATTTTGGCATTCAGAATCTTATTGTTAATTTGATTATTTCCTACGCCTGTCAAATTTGAATTTTTAACCAATCGCATACTTCAATATTGCCTTAACACGACCAAACAAATCAAAATAAAGCAAAAATACACTTTGGTTTAATAAAATTAACTTAAAATCATGAAAAATAGAGACAAAATAAATTAGGCAATTGTTGTATGATCACATATCAAAATATTATTATGTTAAATAAATAGCCGTATTCTTTAATTATGTCGACTCGAAAGGTTGAAATTTTCCGCCTCCAAGGAGTCATAAACCTTAGCATCTGGTATTAATTTCAACTTAATATATCTACCCTATCCTTCGAAAAAGGGTCTTGATTGTCAAAGCAGTGATTGGTTAAAAATTCGAATTTGGCAGACGAAGTAAATAATCGGCTGTAATTACACGATAGGTTTTTTTGTCCGGATAAAATTGATTTTTTTATAAGAATTTGGTTGCTTGTTAAATTACCAAAAGAAACCCGGAGTGTAATTCGAATTATGAAAAAATTCATTCGTTACGATAGCAACAAACAATAATCAGGTTTGAGAAAGTCTGTCATGGAAGTTTACACACATTTTATTCAGATGCAAAGTTAGGGCTAACTTTAACTGATTTCTAAGTGGCAAATTCATCCCGGCTTATGGGATTTTTAAACATGAATTACACGAGGGTTTTTTTTTGTCCGGATGAAATCGATTTTTTTTACGAGAATTTGGTTGCTTGATAAATTGACGACACAAACCACCCACGATAAAAAAACGAGTCCGAAGGACGAGTTTGTTTATCTGGTGGTTTGTGAAGTCAATTTATCAAAAAGAAACCAAATTAGAGTTAAAAAAATGAAATTTTATGTTGGGGAGAAAAAACCTGGGCTGTAATTCGATGAGATAATTGAATGAATAATTAAAAAATAATAGCTAGGTAATTATGAAGAATTCAAAAATACATTTTTTTA
>JARFJB010001965.1:6472500-6552500 GCA_036346205.1 Vesta saturnalis
TTTGGGTTACTGTCAAATACAGCAAGGGCTGCAGTTCGAACATTTATAAAGTCATGTCTTTCATCATTCTGTCCGCTAGACAACAAATATTTTTGATAATATTGTTAATTTAACTAATAAAGAACGTTATGCGTTACTTTATGAGCACACACAAAACTATTGTATTTTTGTCCACCCTGTACCAATTGGAATCAACATGTGATACATTTTTGGAATCAGCTCAGCTAGAGCAATCCGAAAATTAAAACAAAATGGGCGTGTTCAATTTAAAAAAAATGGCGGTGACGTCATTACTCAAAAGTAATTCACCCTGTATATTAGATTATTATTTTAAAATACGGTAAATTAAAATCAAAAATCGTCGTGTTTCAGGATTATTTCTTAAAATGGTCTGTTTAGCTAAAAATTAATTTGTTCCATACTTTACGGACACAGTGTATATATATTCATACATACATACGAGAGTTGCTATTTATTTTTAGCCTTGGCAACAGTACATCTTGCCAGGCGACCTCTAACGTTTCTATTGGAAACTTGACATTGTTGATCATAACCTTCTTTTGAACATTCTGTCATTTGTGCACGATTTGTGTGGTTTACAGTAACTTCAAAAATTCATCTCGGACAAAAAGTGGAATTATCTCGTGAACATTTTCGTGTGATTATTTTTCATAACATTCGACGTGGGTTATCAGGAAAATAGTGTATCGATGAAGCACCATCCTACAGCACTGTTAAAAAGTGGTATAATGAATTTAATCGTGGCCGAAGTTGGCACCAGGACGAAGTCCGTGAAAGTCGTCCAAAACCGGTTGTTGTGCCAAGAAACATCGATGGTGTGCGTGAACTGATAAACCAAATTGTCATGTGCCGTACCGTGAGACATCTTTGGGCATTAGTGTGACAAGCATAAATAAGATACTGCATGATAATTTGGCCGTAAAAAAAATTTTCGCGCATAATTAGAAACGCTCAAAGTGTATTGATTTTCATGGAGAATATTTTGAAAAACGTACGATCATAAATATTTGTTTTTTCATTATTAGACCAGAAATATAAATAGCAAAAGTTGATTAAATTGGTTACGAAATCCGGTACCTAACTGTGTCGGAAATATTCGGAAAAAGGGAAAATTTAATATTTCTTTTTTAATTTTTTACACTTTTGTTTATCAGGGTACTTTTTAATTCTCCATGAAATGGGACTAGTAGTTTTTACTTCTGAAATAAAATGTTTGTTACTTGTCAATATCGTTCTACATAGGTAATTAGAAACAAAGAATAACTTGTGTATAACGGGAAGTGAAAAAATGTTCAAACATCTAAGGCATTAATTATTTTGATTCCCGATCCTAAAAAATACTAAATTATTAAACCGTTGTAAGATTCAGTTTACTATTAGTTTATTATTATTCATGTTTAGGTGATATAGCAAGCAAAGCTTTTTAAATAATTATGCAGCTTCTGTTTATTAACATTTACCTTTGCATTAGCATATGCCGAAAGCAATTTGTATTCAAATATTTTTCTAGTAAACTACATAATGCAAATCAAAATTACACCACAAATTGTTATGTATAATTTTAACATCATCATGTATAATTGTTTGTAAATTGTAAACCAAAATTGTTTATTCTATATTTTTACCTTCCGACCTACATACACATGTGTAGGTATAGAGTCGACTTTTTTTTTCACTAACTCTAAATCGACTTATTAGCTCATTTTACCACGTTTGGCCAAGTTTTGCCATGATCGGCCATGATGTCTGTATGTGCGTGTTTTCGTATGTAAGCCTGTTTTTATTGCTGATTACATTTTGGGAGTAATTAGCAAGCGGGGGGATTGTTAGGAGCAGTTATTGGTTTTTGTCAATTATTCCTAAAACAGCTGTATATATCAAAAATATAAAAATACTTATAGACCTTAAACAATTCAATTAATTATTTTTGGACACGACTCGTAATTTAGCGACAAAAAATTCCTAAGCTAGAATTTAATTAAGTGTTAGTTTAAATTTTTTCAATATCAGAATAAACGATTAATTTTATACGCAAATATGTAGACATATTTTGAAAGAAAATTTAATCCTAGATAACTATTTTAATACAAACCAAACTAAGTCTAAAAATTAATTAAATAGGATTGTAAAATGTATTATCGGTATTTTATAGGAGCGGGCTTAGTCTCTTTATGAACGTATGCATAATTGTTCTAAAAAAATTATTATTAAAATTATTTCATTTCTTTTAATTTCCACCTTGTAGGTTGGAAGGTCGTGTGTTGTTCCACAGTAGATATTTTGTATTCTGAAAGAGTATGACAAAAAGTAAATAAACAAAATCTTCATATTAATTGTACAACCACAAATGATAATGAATCGTGGGTTTATATTATTCATTACTACACTTTACTATAATTGTTTCTATTAATTTGGGATAATTATATTCAATACAGAATTTACATTTTCCAACTTAAATATTTACGTTTTTCGAAATGCAAAACGCTTTTACTAAATCACTACGATTTCGCGTATAATTTAACACGTATAAATTTTATTACTTACAATCGGGGATTTAAAGAAACTAATTAATATGTACAGAGTTTTCTTAACTAGTATTTATATTAATTATATACAAGAGAATCTTAATTATCATGCATTATGATCTAGTCTAATTACATTGAGTATTTAGAGGAAAGTGTATTAAAACCAGAAATGGTGGTTTTGCGAGTCTTTGGGATGAAATGAATACTTTCGTATTATATTCTGGGTGCCGTCAGCGGGCACGCTTAGTAACTCCTTGTGCTTCTGGGTTCGATTGCGTAACGAGTAGCTATCGGGGTGGTGCTAGGTTAGGGCTGTGTTCAATAATGACACTTATAAGGTGTTTTAAACCTTCCGGAACAACTTAGTTCACAGATTTTCAGGTACGGGATAAACTAATTTGTTTTACAGGTACGGTAGTCTTGCATAAGGGCTTCTCCCTCAAGTCTGGGTTATTGCGATAAACGATCAGGACGGATGCGGTTTTCTCAAAGCAGTATTACTCCTTTAAGACGGATTTATCGCGAATTGCAATCGGATATTGGAACGGTTACTCTCGTTTGGCGAGATTAAATATAAAACTCCCGGACGTAAATGCGGAGCGCCTTAATAGAACTGGAGGGATCACGATTTGATTTACAAGCGGCGTCTGGCAGTAATGTTATCTGCAGGTGGCTGACACTTCTGTTTTTTTCACTTATATTGCTTTGTGGGTGGCGTATTGGTGTTAGGTAGTGTAATAGATGTTGGGTGAATGATCATTTAAAATAATCTGGAACTAACCCGTTGCGCTGTATAAATGAGAATGAGGTTGGTGGAATTAAGGCGAAAACCTTTCTTTCCAATGGAGTAAGTGAAAGATGACTACGGTCGTTCAGCTCGGCATGACATCGTTCAATCTGCGTAGTGTGTAATATTGTGCAATAAAACTTACGTGTCTTTACCCTCAGACTACAACGACCAGCAGCTCGGTTATATAGAGATGATTTTCAGGTGGCGTTGTCCAGTTATCTCAACAAATGATGCGCGACGGTAACAGTTGAATATTATAACGCAAAAGATCGACAGGTTGGCGTAACAAAGTAGCGAGACTAAGAGTGGCAGACGCACGGTCAGTATTCTCTTGGTAGCGGCGACGGAACGGATCGACGAGCGAGTGGTCGCAGCAACGGCCCGACACGCAAGCAAGAAGTCGACAATGTTACGGATCGTCGCACGAGTAGCAGTGGTCGCGGCAACGGCCCGACACGCAAGCAGGAAGTACGGTATTTTTTTTGTTAGTATGCTCATGCTTATGGTTAGTATTTACTTATTTATAGCTTATATATCTTATTCGTGGACTGTTCAGGAGTCCTTCTCCTGTTCAGCCCTGGTCAATCCATGTTCGTTTACAATCATGGGATGTGCTTATTTTTGGTGTAAAGAAAAGAAAAAAGGTTTATTTATTTAATATTTAATAGTGCGTTAATTGGCTTAAATGTGTGTATTGTTAAGTGGCGTGTAGTGTGCTTAGTGTGATAATTAGATTCGTCGTCCGGTTTCTTGCTGGGTCGTCATCGAACAGACGGGGGATGCGGACGGCATATGGGATGTTGTCCAGGGAATCTTCTATCTCCTCGGGGAGGTCGTCGAGGAGTTGAGTAAGGATTGCGGGGGATGTTTGAATTTTAATTTTGGTTTTCTTCGTGGGAATTGGGGAAAACGGTAGTTGTAGGGTGTGGTAAGGATCCCTTTGGTAGGGATAGTGTCGTCGAAGATTATTTTATGTGCAAAGTCTTTCTGTAGTGTTTGGATTCTGTGTGTGATGGTTGGTATGTTTGCGTGTTGTGTTGTGAGGTCACTAGGGTACCTGAGAGGTAACTTGTGTATGCGTCTGAGGATTCGGCGTTCACAGGAGGCGATAGAGGGAAGGTGGTTGGGGTTTATATTGGTGTATATCGGTGATCGGAAATCCATAACAGGGCGGATGTATGTTTTATAAGTGTGTAGAAGTGTTTGGGGTGGCAACCTCTGATTCTACCCCGGAGGGCGCCCAGTAGGTTTGCGCGGTTCCTAATCCTATTGAGTGTTTTTTTAACATCGGGGAGCCAATTGAGGGTTCTAGTAAAGAGGATTCCTAGGTAGGTGATTTCATCTTGGAGTGGGAGTCTTTCTTGATTTAGGGTGAGGGAAACGTTTCTGGAGGCTAGCTTTGGGAACTTATACTAGTGTAATTAGGATGGCGAAAGAGGATAGTTTGGATTTTGGGTGGGATTGACGGAGACTCTCCACTGGTTAGCCCAGTTGGAGAAGTTCCGCAGGGTTTTCGATATGAGGCGGAAGGCCGTTTCGCTGTTTCGATTAACCGCCCAGAAGGCGGTGTCATCCGTAAACTGCGCAACGACTACTCCTGGTTGTATGACTTCGGGAATGTCGAAGGTAGTGTATAGGATCGTGGCTAACGCAGAGCCTTGCGGTACGCCTGCTGTAGGTTGAAATGGATCGGAGAAGGTTTTCCCTACTTTGACTCGAACTGACCGATTGGTCGGGTATGAGAGTAGGAATTTGGAGAAGGGGTCGGGTATATTGAGGTTACGGATATTGTGCAGGAGACCGGCGTGCCAGACTCTGTCGAATGCTTGCTTAATGTCCAGAAACACAGCCAGATTGCATTGCTTGTGATTGAATGCCCTGGTGGTCTCTGTAAGCAGCTTCAACAAGGGATCGTGACACGTTCAGTTGGGACGGAAGCCGAACTGGCTGTTGGGAAGAAGGTCGTTGAATTCTAGGTGGTCCCTGAGTCGCCTGGCTAGAATCTGCTGGAAGCATATTCCAAGGCAACACAGGAGGGAAATGGGTCTATAGGAGGAGGGTGAGGTTAGGGCAGCGTGGGGTTTGCTATCATGACGGTGGAGGGCGATTTCCAGTCCGTCGGGAAGTGAGAGAGGATTAAGCATTTGTTATAAATGTCGGAAAGTATACGGAGGGCTGGGACAGGTAGGTCCCGGAGGATTTTCCTATTTAGACCGTTATGACCTGGGGCTGAATTTTTCCCTTTTTTGAAATATGTTTGGACCTGGTCGGGCGTGATAGGTGCATAAAAAGGACTCTCGTTATCGAGTTGGGTTTCAGGAAGGTTAAGGTTGCGGAATTCTTCAAGGCGGCCCTCGAGAAGTGCCTTGAACCGGTTATCGAACTGGGGATTGAAAAATGAATTGGAGGTGGTGACCCAAGAAATCGGCCTTTTCTTGGTATTTGTTTACTTTCAATGGGTTACTAGATAATACAAACTAAAAATTGAAAAATACATCAAATTAATCAGAAATCGTGAAATTAAAAGAAATCTAGCAAAGATAGATACAGACTAATTTACGAGTATATTGTAAGAAAGGTAAAAAAATTCTGCATTTGATGCAAAAATGAGAAAAAATGGCCGTTCCATTTCAAAAAATCAAGTTACCATTGATTGAAATTCTCTAAATTGACAAAGTAATTTCTCTAAACACAAGAAGAATTCAGATTTGACCGCCCGGTCTACGCTAGTACATTTCATGTATAGTAGAATTGCGGCTAAGCGATTCGTCTTAGGTACCATGCGTGGCACATAAAGTCGCACTAGAATTGACCAAGGAATCCAAATATGCAATAATATACAGGGGGTTCCATTTAAAAAATGCAACTTTGATATAAATTTTTTGCGATTCACAAGTGAACTATTTTAGGGTTGTAGCCTTAAATATACCCCACCACATCTCATCAACAAACTTCTGAAGTATTCATTAATAAACCCACAATCTTCCACCCACGCGCTGTTGGACCACCCTGTATATATATATATATATATATATATATATATATATATATATATATATATATATATACAGGGTGTTACTTAATGGTATGTACTTATTTTAATGGGTGATTCCTGAGGCGATTTCGAGCCGGAAAGTTCATATGAATGTATGTCCTCAGAACAGTTGTCTTATTTTTTATGTGACATGTGGCACGATATTTGGTCCTTGGGGAGGCATCGGAATTAAATCCGGCCCTGATCAATACTAATGTAAATACAAATAAATTTATATGGCACATGTTTGAAATATATAGAAAATTACATACATATGCCTATTTTTTAAAGTACCTATAGTATTTCAAATTTCAGTAAATTTGCTAGGCGACTAGGCTAATGGTTACGTTTTAACGTAGCAAAAGATTACGTTAACCGGTTCTGGGTTCTAAACACAGATTTGGATGTTTGGTAGTGTAGAAACTAATGAGTTACTACTTACTACTTTATCTCATTTTTTCGAATTTGTGCAATTTTATTACACAATTTTTAGTTTTTATTATGAACATAATGCATCTTCTGATATTTATATTAAACTAATTCTTGTCCCTATTTACTTAAATTCATTGTAATAACGTAATTGAAAAGTAAAGTTAATATGTTTAAAACACATCCCCTCTGTGTTGATGTAATGATATTCAACACTGTTTTCCAAATATTTTGTGTTAACAACTGTTTTCGAGAATCTGTTTTTATTAATTTACAGAAAATAAGTATGATTATTATTATTTTCACTATTTATTTGTTATTTATATAAATTTCGAATTTTAATAATTTAGTTAGCATCAGCATAATGAAATGTTTAAAAATGGATTTAAATGGTCATACTTTTGACGAACCATTTAAGAATGTTAGCAATTTAAAGAACGGAATACATAATACCTACTAAAAGTCACATTAATCGAAATTTTGGTACTCCTATTTTTTCACATGTTTTAAAGAATACAGTCGTCTCCTAAAGCTTTCTAATGAGATTGTTAAATCAAAGTATGTTTGAGGAGTGACAGACAGGAAAATTCAACCAATCTGACATCCTTATGTAATTAGGGTTAAAGTCTAAAATATATTTGAACTATTTCAAACTATATCGAGTGTAAATAAACGTTAGATTAGATACTGGTTATTGTTAAAGTATTTACAATGGTTACCTACAGGATGTTTGTGAAAATTTAATAGATTATAGTTACTATAATCTTCCTAACAGACAATAGTAGACTTAAGTACACCAAAACAATTACTGAGCATATTTAAATCTCAATCTTACACCATTTTTACGGATGGCCTCTCGTATTTAATCTTGCTTTTTTTTCTAAAACATTATATCTGGTCTGAATTTTGAATGATTTATAATGTTCTTACGGTTTTACATTCTTCCATATTTATGTACAAATATCAATATTTCTTAATTATCCTAATATGATATTCTTTGACCAATTTAGTTTAATGTGCAAAACCCATATTTTTAAAATAACTGTTAAACCCAATAAATTATTTTTATAAATGATATACCAATACGCTGTCGATATCGTTGATCGTATTCAAAAGAGGGCGATTAGGTTTATAAATGACCTGTCCTTAACTTCTCACATACAGTCCCTTGAGCATAGAAGGATGGTTTCAGTTCTTTCTTTGTATTATCGTTATTACAACGGCTATTGAGCTACTGAATTATATTCTTTGATACCATCTCGGGCTATCTTTGCGAGAAACACTCGGTTCGCTCATTCACATCATCAGTATACAGTACAAATCTCCACTTGTCGTATCAAACGGGTGCAATCCACATTTTTCTACACGGCTTCTAAACTCTGGAATGATCTCCCTAGTTCCTGCTTTCCTCTCACTTATGATATGAGAAAATTTAAGGTAGCTGTTCATAGGCATATATTGGCAATTCATTATCCCTCTATTCATCCCTCCTAAGTGTTCCTGAGTGCTTTAGCACGATAGGCCAAATTTAGCCTGTTCGGGTCCACAATCATAAAAAAAAACCTAATTACTTTATAGTGAATACATACATAATACTACATTTAGAAATTAATTCCTGAATAGATTCAGAATCATCTTTTTTTCATATTGTAATACTAACGGTAACTCTTTGTCCAATTTCGCACGACTTCTTTGCGATTTCAAAAATAAACGTTTTTTAACTTACGACGCTGCAATTGATTCTGGTAAAAATGTATTAGCTGATTTTTCAGGTAAATTCCGAAATCAAAAATTGATGTTATCGAGGATGACATTCCTGGTGCACGGCCAAGAAAAAAAAACCATTGCACACATGCGACTTGAGTTAAATAACAGAAACATAATAGAAACGTAACTCATTAGTGGATGTCATTGAAAAATGCGACTTAAATGTAGGTATTCTACCACGATATAACAAATAATTTATTATATCGTGGTATTCTACTGTGAGGCCTTACTACCTACCCAATCTCGTCTCTATAAATCAAAATGGACTTCCCTATCTCATTTTTACCTTCCAACCTATATATATATATATATATATATATATATATATATATATATATAGGGTGACTGGTAACTTATGCAATTAACTGAAAGTGCTAATAGAGGACCCTAAACTCAACAATTTTTCTTAGTAAACTAACAGACGAAACCCAATAATAACTAAACTACCGTATTTTAAAAATAATTGCCCACTAGTGGAAAATCACTGGTACTAGTTGACAATTTTAATTAAAAGATACAATTTTTCGATAAATCAGAGTGATTGACTGGAATCAGCGATGGTTTCTTGTGTTACAATCTGACATGTCAATGTTATATCGATTGTTGCTTTGTTGACATCTATCAAGTGAGTGACTTATCCTCCTACTGTAAGTAAATAAATTCTGAATTTCACAACATTAGAATGGAAAGATATCATTACATCGAAGAACAGTTTTGTAATCACTTGTGGCGTGGCATTTTTAAAGTTCGCCAAGACATCCTCTGCGACATCCTTAGCTACCGTAAAATTTCTCGAGTACTTCATGAAGATGTGTCATCTATCATATCCAAAATGACTTCTTCTACACGTATACCATGGTGATGTGGTCTACCACCATCACGCCCTTGTTTAGGTGCCAAAGACCCTATTTTTAATTAAAACTGTGAACTAGTACCAGTGGTTTTCCACAAGTGGGCAATAATTTTTAAAATACTGTAGTTTAGTTATTATTGGGTTTCGCCTGTTTACTAAGAAAAATTGTTCAGTTTAGGGTCTTCTATTAGCACTTTCAGTTAACTGCATAAGTTACCAGTCACCCTGTATGTTATATATATATATATATATATATATATATATATATATATATACAGGGTGTTACTTAAGTGTATGTACTTATTTTAAGGGGTGATTCCTGAGGCGATTTGGAGCCGGGAAGTTCATATGAATGTATGTCCTCAGAAGCTTCGTTATCGATCCACAGGCTGTTGAAGTTGTTGTGTTTTTTCGGTTTTTTCCAAATTTTTCGAAAACCCTTCTAGATATTACATTGAAATTTTACGTATTGTATAAGGGCATGAAGGTCCTTATTTCAACTAAAAAGTTCATTTTTAATTTAACCAGTGGCGTAGATACAGCTAGGTCATGACATAAATTCCACAAAAAAATGTGTTCCACCACTGTTTTATATGACACGTTTACACGATATTCATCAGAAATCAATTCCGAACAAAAAAGGTCTCCATACATTTTCACGTAAAACTCACCGTTTAGGAAAAAATAATTAAAAAGTGTCGTGTCGTTATAACGTGCATTGATTCCTAACATAGAAACTATTTACAGAAACTGAACAATAAAGGGAAAAACTTTGGTGCAGTCATTCATAAAAAATGCTGAAAATGTCCACCATCCGCTTCTATACAGGCTTCTGGTCTTCTCCTCATTGAACGACGCACTCTTTCAAAAATTCCCGGTGTGTTCTGTATGGTTGCACAGCCCTCAATTATTCTATTGCGTAAGTCTTCCAACGTCTGAACTGGTGTATTATAAACTAGAGTTTTAAGATGCCCCCAGAAATAAAAGTCTAAGCTGTTCAGATCAGGCGATCTCGGTGGCCAGAACTGAGGCCCCTCACGACCTATCCATCGATTTGGGTAAACTGAATTCAAATATTCACGCACCAAAATGCTGAAGTGGGCCGGGGCACCGTCGTGCATGAACCACATGTGCTGACGTACTAGAAGAGGGACATTTTCTAGTAATTCAGGGAAATTATTTTGAAGAAACGCACGATAGGTATTGCCGTCAAGGCGCCTTGGAAGAAAGAATGGTCCTTCGCTCCATAAATGAGCATTACGAAAATTTCTGATTGCTTCTCTGGAGAAATTTGCTTCATCCGTGAAGATAACTTGCCTGTCGAAATGAGGATTTTCTGCAACCTTCTGGAGAAACCACATGGAAAAATTCCTGCGTGCTGGAAAATCTCGTGGAAGGAGAGCTTGCACTCTTTGCAGATGATACGGATACAGCAAATATTCTCTCAAAATTTCCCATACAGTTTTGTGGCAAATATTCAACGCACTCCCAATTTTGCGTGTACTAGATCCTGGATTCTGTTCAATTTCATTGAGAACAGCCTCCTCTACTTCCGCCGTCCTCACTGTACGAGGTCGTCCCTCTCGGTTTCCATTTTGTAAACTGCCATATTGAGACAGTCGCAGAATGTTCTACTATCGGGAACCGCACGGTTGGGAAATCTTTCTTGGTAAAGACGCCTGGGTTGTTTAGCATTGCCGTCAGCCAGACCATAGACGAAATGCATGTCGGTCATCTCCGAAATAGCATAATTGACCATTTCTCTTACTTTTATGAAGACAAAACACTTGGAAAACAACAAAAAGAACAAATTTTTAAACTAGTTATTGCCTGTCAGGAATAAGACTGACATGACAGGATTATTAACGAAATACATAGCGATGTTTCCTTATCAACGGACAGAGCTCACTTGTGTTTTTGTGACATATCTTTATCTTGTAAGTAAACTGCACGTTATAACGACACGACACTTTTTAATTATTTTTTCCTAAACGGTGAGTTTTACGTGAAAATGTATGGAGACCTTTTTTGTTCGGAATTGATCTTTGATGAATATCTTGTAAACGCGTCATATCAAATAGTGACGTAACACATTTTTTTTGTGGAATTTATGTCATGACCTAGCTGTATCTACACCACTGGTTAAATTAAAAATGAACTTTTCAGTTGAAATAAGGGCCTTCATGCCCTTATACAATATGTAAAATTTCAATGTAATATCTATAGATCGATAACGAAGCTTCTGAGGACATACATTCATATGAACTTTGCGGCTCGAAATCGCCTTAGGAATCACCCATTAAAATAAGTACATACCCTTAAGTAACACCCTGTATATATATATATATATATATATATATATATATATATATATATATATATATATATATAATATATATTCAATGACATCCACTAATGAGTTACGTTTCTATTATGTTTCTGTTATTTAACTCAAGTCGCATGTGTGCAATGGTTTTTTTTTCTTGGCCGTGCACCAGGAATGTCATCCTCGATAACATCAATTTTTGATTTCGGAATTTACCTGAAAAATCAGCTAATACATTTTTACCAGAATCAATTGCAGCGTCGTAAGTTAAAAAAAGTTTATTTTTGAAATCGCAAAGCAGTCGTGCGAAATTGGACAAAGCGTTACCGTTATTATTACAATATGAAAAAAAGATGATTCTGAATCTATTTAGGAATTAATTTCTAAATGTAGTATTATGTTTTTATGATTGTGGGCCCGAACAGGCTAAATTTGGCCTATCGTGCTAAAGCACTCAGGAACACTTAGGAGGATGAATAGAGGGATAATGAATTGCCAATAGATGCCTATGAACAGCTACCTTAAATTTTCTCATATCATAAGTGAGAGGAAAGCAGGAACTAGGGACATCATTCCAGAGTTTAGAAGCCGTGTAGAAAAATGTGGATTGCACCCGTTTGATACGACAAGTGGAGATTTGTACTGTATACTGATGATGTGAATGAGCGAACCGAGTGTTTCTCGCAAAGATAGGCCGAGATGGTATCAAAGAATATAATTCAGTAGCACAATAGCCGTTGTAATAACGATAATACAAAGAAAGAACTGACACCATCCTTCTATGCTCAAGGGACTGTATGTGAGAAGTTAAGGACGGGTCATTTATAAACCTAATCGCCCTCTTTTGAATACGATCAACGATATCGAGAGCGTATTGGTATATCATTTATAAAAATAATTTATTGGGTTTAACAGTTATTTTAAAAATATGGGTTTTGCACATTAAACTAAATTGGTCAAAGAATATCATATTAGGATAATTAAGAAATATTGATATTTGTACATAAATATGGAAGAATGTAAAACCGTAAGAACATTATAAATCATTCAAAATTCAGACCAGATATAATGTTTTAGAAAAAAAAGCAAGATTAAATACGAGAGGCCATCCGTAAAAATGGTGTAAGATTGAGATTTAAATATGCTCAGTAATTGTTTTGGTGTACTTAAGTCTACTATTACTTTTAAGTAGATCATTACTGCCCATTCAAAGATACATTGAATGCCTGTTTTGATTGAAATGACCATTTCAGATTTAATATCTTGATTTGAGATTTGATTATTATTTATTTATTTATTTATCCTCTTATGAGTAATGCCAACCAATGTTAGCAATGCTGTAAGGAACTTGTCACGTATACAATTAAAGAATACAGTGCACATATTACACAATACTTAATTAAGAATGAAATCATCTAACCAGTAATAATTTAGTCAACAGCCACTTTTTTAGCATTATATGCACTAAAAGGAACCACAATGAAGAGTGCATTCGTCTGCAAAATAATAGATCGGGTTAGTTGTTAAAGATATATATATATATATATATATATATATATATATATATATATATATATCACAAAAAGTGTCGTAGCTATCAATGATCCCTGCAGCACGGCCAAGTGGAAACGACATCCAATTGATGAGCGTATCAGTTAACCCAAACAAGGTGAGTTTGGCAAGTAAACACTTATGCTAAACTTGAACAAATCCTTTTAAAATATATGAAGCGACTACTACTGTTTCACTAGATCGTTCTAATGTCTTGTTCCAAACTTGGGTCGCAAATGAAGGTTCATATGTTGAACGACTCTGCCTAAAACCATATCAGTGATCACTAAAGGGAGATTCAAGCAAGGAAAGTAGTTAATGATGCTTTTTCTATGATTTTAGACACAATTGGAAAGGATGGAAATTAGTCGGTAGTTAGAGGGATCGATCTTGTCGCCTTTTTTGGGAATAGGTTGAACATTTGCTAACGTCCATGACGACGGGAATTTCCCAGAAGACATAGAGAAGTAGAGCTTAGATAGGACTGGTACTAGTTCGGAGGAATACTTCTTAAAAAGTAGGTGGTATAACGACTGAGCTAGTTGCCCTATTGAGACTAAGCCTACTGTAGTATTCTGTTAACAGAATCTAACCCGACTAATGTATCGCTCTAAACTACCGTAATAGCAATTTCGAGCATGTACAAAGTTTTCAGATACTTAAAGCTGCCATACGACTACCCACGACAATCGGAAATATCTAGATTATACTAGTTTAACATTTCTAAGGCGATATATGTGTATTACTCAGATTTATCCCCAGCACATATAAAATCGTTAGACCAGAGTTCTGTCAGTGTGAACATAACGTAACACAAAATATAATTCGTCAACATGGGCTAAGCGCGGTGTTATGTCAAACATTACCACCATCCAAAATTTGATTAAATTACTACACTTAATTTCAAGTTGCATCTGTGATACTAATTTAGTGTCAACCTGTTACAAGTTTAAGCCCTTCGTAAAAGACTTAAGGCGGCTTTTCTGTGTCGCGTTCCGTGAATGTTTGGGTTTGGGTTTTATGTAAAACGAGCACAGAATACCTTTGATGTAGAAAAAAACCAACCACGATTTTTGCTCAATCTCTTGGTTTGCTAAAGTTCAGATAAATGTTTTAGTTATAGTTCGTACTATTTGAGCTAAGGATAAAATTTGATCTCGAGAATTTTCAGATGAGTCCGAAACTAGGTCAGTACTAACTTCAACATTAGCAGATTTTTGAAATAACCAAATAAACTTGATCATTGAGTAATATTCGGATATGCGCAATATATTTATTATACAAATTATTTACTGTAAAACGTCATAATATTGCCTAAGAAAACTCTTTAGTATTTAATGACCCTCCTGATCATAATATGAAAAGAAATTTTAGGGTAACCTCCGTGAAATTATTTTAATGAAAATAATATTGGAATGGCATCCATGGGAGTTGGCAGATGTGACATAAAAGAAATAACTGATTATTGCATTGTCGACCCAGAATAACTTCCATTAGTCTGAAACGAATACAAATTTGCAGTACTTTCACTCTACAATGCCTGTGTGGGATGAATCTCGTTGTATTGCAGCGAGCAATTAATTCATTTGTGGCATTTATTCAAACACAGCTTTGATATTAAAATACTTTCATTTGCTCTCCTTTTATATTCATCCAGGTAGGCCCTTTTCATCCGTCGCCGTTACTCATGTTTAACTTTATGGTATAAACTATTGGGTATTTAAAAATTTCTGGAGTGGAGCAACCTACCAAGTGAAAATTAAAAAAGATGAAATAATGTATTTGTTTAAGGAGATTATGCAACCTCTATTGTGATATGTTCATAATGAAAACAGACAACACTGTAAACCGAACAACAATAATTTATGTTAGCTGGGAGTTTAGACCTCCATGTCAAATACAGGTTCTAAATCCGCCTGCTTCTATAAAAATATGGATAATACAGATTAATTATTTTCAATCTCCCTTAATTAACTTTTTGGGGTGATTGCGAATTAAGGAACTTTATGAAGAAACAATATTCTTATAGGACCTTTTTGTGGCCTAAAAAAATTGTATAGAAGTTAATTAATTTATGATTTTAAGACCTATATGTCAGTATTTTTATATATTTCAATATGCAGCACATTCAATAATACTTGATAAAAACAAAAAACTGCCTCTAATAAATCTCCCCTCACCGCCACCGCACTTAGTCCGAAATATAATCATCCCCACGAGAAATAAACTTAAGCATAAAGAACGTGCATACATACATCAACACATACGCACAAACACACGCACGCACCTATGCACGCACGTGGACCCTCACGCACTCACATACCCGCACTGACACACTCATACACACTAACACGCACTCACACACTCTCACACACAAACACAAACACACTCACACACACACACTCACACACTGGCACACTCACACACACACACACACACACACACACACACACACTCACACACTTACACACTCACACTTTCACACACTCACACACCCACACTCACACACACACACACACACACACACACACACACACACACACACACACACACACACTCACTCACACTCACAAACTCACACTCACAACTCACACCTCACAACTCACACACTCACACTCACACACTCACACACACACCTCACACACTCACACACTCACACACTCACACACTCACACCACACACTCTCACACTCACACACTCACACACTCCACACTCACTCACACACTCACACACTCACACACTCACACACTCACACACTCACACCACACCCACCACACTCACACACCACACCTCACACTCACACACTCACACACACACACACACACACTCACACACTCACACTCACACCACACACACACACTCACACACTCACACACTCACACACACACACTCACACACCACACCACTCACACACTCACACACTCACACTCCACTCCACACTCCACACACACACTCACACTCACACTCACACCACATCACACACTCACACCACCTCACACACTCACACACACTCACACACTCACACACTCACACACTCACACACTACACCACACACTCACACACTCACACACTCACACACTCACACACCTCACACACTCACACACTCACACACTCACACACTCACACACTCACACACTCACACACTCACACACTCACACTCTCACACACTCACACTCACACACTCACACACTCACACACACTCACACACTCACACACTCACACACTCACACACTCACACACTCACACTCACACACTCACACACTCACCCACACACTACACACTCACACACTCACAACTCACACACTCACACACATCACACACTCAACACTCACACACACAACACACTCACACACTCAACACACTCACACCACAACCACACACTCACACACTCACACACTACACACTACACACCACACACAGCAACACACACAACACACACACACTCACAACACAGCACAACACAACTCAGCACAACACACACACACACAGCACAGACACAACACAGACACAGCACGACACACAGACACAGACACAGACACACGACACAGACACAGACACAGACACACGCACACCAGACACAGACACAGACACAGCACACAGACACAGACACAGACACAGACACACAGACACAGACCACACACAACACAGACACAGACACAGACACAGACACAGACACAGACACAGACACAGCACAACAGACACAGACACAGACACAGACACAGACACAGACACAGACACAGACACAAGCACAGACACAAGACACAGACACAGACACAGACACAGACACAGACACAGACACAGACACAGACACAGACACAGACACAGACACGGACACAGACACAGACACAGACACAGACACAGACACAGACACAGACACAGACACAGACACAGACACAGACACATGCACATACACAGACACAGACGCAGAGACAGACACAAACACAGACACAGACACAGACACAGACACAGACACAGACACAGACACAGACACAGACACAGACACAAACACAGACACAGGCTCGGACACGGACACGGACAGGAATACGGGCACGGGCACGACACGGACACGGATACGAACACGGACAAGGACACGGACACGGACACGGACACGGACACGGACACGGACACGGACACGGACACGGACATGGACACGGACACAGACATGGACACGGACACGGACACGGACACGGACACGGACACAGACACAGTCACGGACACGGATACGGACACGGACACGGACACGGACACGGACACGGACACGGACACGGACACGGACACGGACACGGACATGGACACGGACACGGATACGGACACGGACACGGACACGAACACGGACACGAACACCGACACGCACACGGACACGAACACTGACATGCACACGGACACGGACGAGGACACGGACACAGACACGGATACGGACACGTACACGGACACGGACACGGACATGGACACGAACACGGACACGGACACGGACACGGACACGGAAACGGACACGGACACCGACCCGGACACGGACACGAACACGGACACGGACACGGACATGGACACGGACACGGGCACGGATATCGACACCGACACCGATACCGACACGGACACGGACACTGACACGGACACGGACACGGACACGGACACGGACACGGACACGGATACCGACACCGACACCGATACCGACACCGACACCGACACCGACACAGACACGGACACGGACACGGACCCGGACACGAACACGGCACGCACACGAACACGGACACGAACACGGACACGAAAACGGACACGGTCACGGACATGGACACGGACACGGACAGGGACACGGATACCGCCACCGACACCGACACCGACACGGACACGGACACGGACACGGACACGGACACGGACACGGACCCGGACACAAACACGGGCACGCACACGGACACGGACACGAACACGGTCACGGACGCGGACACGGACACGGACACGGACACGGAAACGGACACGGACACCGACCCGGACACGGACACGAACGCGGACACGGACACGGACATGGACACGGACACGGGCACGGATATCGACACCGACACCGATACCGACACGGACACGGACACTGACACGGACACGGACACGGACACGGACACGGACACGGACACGGACACGGACACCGACACCGACACCGACACCGACACCGACACCGACACCGACACCGACACCGACACCGACACCGACACGGACACGGACACGGACACGGACCCGGACACGAACACGGGCACGCACACGAACACGGACACGAACACGGACACGAAAACGGACACGGTCACGGACATGGACACGGACACGGACAGGGACACGGATACCGCCACCGACACCGACACGGAGACGGACACGGACCCGGACACGAACACGGGCACGCACACGGACACGGACACGAACACGGTCACGGACGCGGACACGGACACGGACACGGACACGGACTCGGACACCGACACGGACACGGACACGGACACGGACACGGACACGTACACGGACACGGGCACAGACACAGACACAGATTCCGACACAAGCACAGTCACGGTCACGGACACGGAGACGGACACGGACGCGGACACGGATACGGACACGGACACGGGCACGGAGCACGGACACGGACACCAAGACTTTATTGACTGGAACAAAATTTGACAATGAGGAGCTGCAGAATATTGTATCTAGTGGTTTTACTAGTACGTGGGTACCCAATGACCTGGATTTTTTGGAAAATAGGGTATATATTAGTAAAAAAATGAGATCTTGATCTTTCGCAAACAACCTTATTAAAAATTATTTTTAATTTTATTAAATACATAAATTAAAAAGCTTACCTCGAGTAGGATTTGAACCTATGACCTGTACTTTGATAGAGTACCGCGCTAACCAACTGCGCTATCGAGATACAAGTCCCAATCGGCGCAAATTTTATCTTTATGTATGTAGAACTCATATAAATTCTAAATATGATGAGATTACAATCAAATTACTTATATTAATGGAATGTGTGCCTGCAATATCGCACATACCAAAGCAACTTGACTAATATTAAATTATTAAAAATCTTAGAATTATGTTTTTTAGAAAATAAAATTTATTTGTCCTTTGTAGTATACAGCTTGTCCCGAAAAATCAACGATAAACTTCTACAATGAGTTTCTAGGACCAAATTAGGACATTTTTCCATCGTATCCCGAAATACACTCCTAAAAAGTGATACGTTCTCAAATTTCAACTTAAAATGTAGAAAAATCACTTTACCTCCGTAAATTATGAAAATTTATTATTGATTTTTATACCGTTGACCTATCTTATTACAAGTCAAAATTTGATAGAAATATCAAAAAAACGCATCACTAGAACTACCCGTTCAGGCGTGGCGTCAACTTTCAACCCCTAAAAAAAATTATTTTTGCAAAATAAATTAGAATTGTTCTGGTTTATTTTGGTAATACGTTTTAAAGTAAAGGAATTTTGACTTTTCTTTTAAAATCGACGGTTCTTGAGAAAAGTTGAAAAATTGGTTTGTATCCTACAACTAACTGATTTGTGTTTATTTGATAATTGCTTATTTTAATAATACATTTTAAAATAAAGAATTAAAAAAAAACACTAATTTTATAATAATTCCTCAAAGTGGCCCCCAGATACTTAATGCATTCGGTCGACGCATTACCGACATTCGCGTTGTTCGAAATATGCCCCGAATTTGCCTAATTTCCTCGAATGCTTCAACAATGCGATTCCAAAGATCGGCTCTAGTGATTGCTTGAACTGAGTTGACCTTTTCTTTCACAGCACCCCAAACAAAGAAATCTAAGGGATTGTGATCTGGTAAGCTAGGCGGCCAGGTTATAGGAGCACCGTTACCTTGTCCGGTTAGGGGACTTCGTGTGCAGGTATTGCCTCACAGGTAATCCAAAATGCGGTGTGGCACCATCGTGCACAACGTTGTCTCAGCTCTGACATTTAATGGCACATCTTTTAGAAGTTCCTACAAGTTATTCTGTAAAAAAAAACTCCAAATACGCAGCGCTGTCTAGTCGGCTGGG
Organism: Vesta saturnalis; assembly: GCA_036346205.1. NCBI lineage: Eukaryota > Metazoa > Arthropoda > Insecta > Coleoptera > Lampyridae > Vesta > Vesta saturnalis. Next base: position 6,492,846 of record JARFJB010001965.1, read on the forward strand.
TAGCATAAAGGGACCAATAATACATTCTTCAACAATTTCTGCCCAGACATTTATGCTGAATTTATGTTGAAAGCGGCATTCTTGAATTACATTAGGATTCCCATCTGCCCAATTGTGGAAATTACGGGAATTAAAGATGCCATCTTTAGTAAAACAGGCGTCGTCCGTAAAAAGAATTCGAGCAACAATCTGAGGATTGAAAATAATTTTGGCGTAAGTAGTAGATCTGTCGGTAAAAGTTCTTGAACTTTTTGGTTGTGGCACGGTTTTAACAATTGTTCAGCAAGTGTTCGGTGAACAGCATTTTTAGAAATATTCATTTGAGAAGTCTAGTACTTGTAGTAGGATTATCCTCAATAATTTCCAATATGCGCTGTTCTACCTGAACAGCCCTAGTGTGACGCTGACGTTCAGAATTTGGCTTACGAGGCAGTATGACGGCCGCCATTTCAAATTTCCCACCATAGCCTCTGACTTTGATTATAACTCATAATTAAAATAATGGGACTTTGATCTACCCCACCCCCTCCCACCGCATCACTATCCCACAGCAGCTTAATTATGACTCATAATTAAAAACAAAATGGCGGAGGAATTTGATTATGCCTAACGATTACAGAGTGGAGCCACGATCCATCTCTATTACAGAAAACATTAATTAGTTTTACAAATACACCATGAGAGGACGTTACAAACAATCGTATCTACTTTTAAAAATATACTACTAGGTGAATCCCCGATTACAGACAACATTCATTAGCATTAAAAATACACTGATAAATGACGTCACAAAAAAGGTCGACAAAATCCGATACTATTTCAAATTTCAAGTTTCCTGCCAGGGGGGGGGCGTAACAGAGGCGGCAAGACACGTGAACGAGTTCCGGAGTCCTAAGCCTATTTTATGAGATATCATGAGGACTCCCTTATTAGAATACTATTTCAAATTTCCCGCCAAGTGGACGAAGACCGGACAAGGGGCAAAGACCCTAGAACAAGCTATGGAGTCTTAAAACTGTCTGATGAGATAACATGAGGGCCCGATTACTAGAATACAATTTCAAATTTCCCACCAAAAACAAAAATGGCCTCTAGAATGGCCGACAAAACAAGTTAGCCTACAAAATTTAATTATGACTCAGTTAAAAATAAAATGGCCGAGGAATTTAGTTATGACCTCATAATTAAAAACAAAAAATAGCAGCCGCCGAAGACCCATAGCTGACAAAGGGCAAAGGTCCGTCAACAAGCTCCGGAGTCCTATACCTGTCTTACAAGGTAACATGAGGGCCCTCTTATTAGAATAAAATTTAAAATTTCCCGCAAATTACAAAAATATCCGACAAGATGTCCGCCAAATCAAAATGGTTCATAATACAAAATTCCCGACAATCCACATCCACAAAATGGCCGACAATGCAAAATAACCGACAAGCCACGCCCACAAAATGGCCGCAACCAATCAGAAACCAAGGGGCGGAGTCCATGGGCCAATCGGAAACTAGGGGGCGTGGTCTACCAGGTCATCCAATCAGAAACCGCTGGATGCACGCGAAGGGTAACTGCGGTTGCCTACCCTCGAGGGGTTGGACTGGCAAGAGGCTCTTAATATTACCAAAAGGTCACTAATTAGGGGTGAAAATGCCTTCATAGGGTTGAAAATGGCCCCCGAAATGAAGCCGACCCCTCCCACCCCCACTCCCATTCCCACTCCTTCCTCCACTACCTTGTGGGCGTGGCTTACCCGAACCATTTTTATACCTCAGCTGGGCCCATTCTACTTACTATTAAATGAATTATCAAATAAGCACGGCTCAGTTATAGCAGAATACAAATTATTCTTGACATTCTCTCAAGAATCGCCGATTTTAGAAGAAAAACTTATCCTTTATTTTAAAGTGTATTACCAAAGTAAAGCAGAACAATTTTAATTTATTTTGCAAAAGGAATTTTTTTAAGGGTTAAAGTTTGACGCCTCTGCTAAACGGGCAGTTCTAGTGATGCGATTTTTTTTAAATATCAATCAAATTGTGACTTGAATAAGATAGGTCGACTGTACAAAAATCAATACAAAGTGTTCATAATTTACGGAGATAAAGTGATTTGTCAACATTTTAAATTGAACTTTGAGAGCGTATCACTTTTTAGAGGTGCATTCTGGGATAACATTTAAAGAGGAAAAAATGTCCTAATTTCTGCACTACGTTTAGTCATCATCCTTGTGTCCTAGGAGGTGTAACATAATTTTGATTACGAATGCTAAGGCTATACACTTAAATTTATATGTATACAAACAGAGTAACTATGATCCAACACATAATCTACATAAATACAATTGTCCAATAAATTTCAACAAATGATAAATTAAATTAAATTGCATCTGCCGCACATAGTACATTTTTAATCAACACATATTCAAAATATAGTACATATATTCCGCAGTTCAAATCGTTGGATTGAAGAGGGTGATCCATTCGATCTATGACATTCAATCATCCGATTATTCTTTCTACATAACATTTTGCTTATTTGCTGTAGTTTGTAAGACGATCGGAAAATCGAACTCTACGATTATTCACTTCTAAACTTATTATCCTCCAATGTGATGATAACATAACTGGAAGTAATAATTTTTTACTATCTTTAGTAATTAATCTTTCTCTCCCATTTACAAGACTATGTATTTGGGATATTCGTAAAGCAGTCGGTTTTGTAGGTCATGATTTAAAGTTGCGGAATCGAAATAATAGAGTTTTTCCTTATTAAAGATTCCTACTGTGTTATATCGGGAAATTTTTGCATAATTAATTTGCTCATTATGAACTTTAAGGTAAGAATAGTTGGTAATTTTATTCGTTTGAATGTCTTGTTCGTTTTGTGTAGGTAGGTATATTATCACTTGTTTTGTACTGTTTCTGATTCTGTGATTATATTCAGCTCAATCTCTGCGTTTTTCTGTACCTTATGTAGCGGCATGGTCACTGCATATATGCACACCATGTGCGGCTACTTAGGCGAATGCTGGGGTAGTACTTTGCCCCTCAGAACCCTAACTCCGTTCCTTCCGATCGTATCCTGACCACACCCATTCTTAAGCCCACCATTCATGTATAGGTAATATATGTAGGCTGGGAATCCGTGATTGTGGCTGAAGGAGCTAGGAAAGCTCGAGCAGCTCCTTGGGGAGTGAACGAAATACGTGACCTTTTCCTTTTTTTTTCTGTACCTTAACAGTAGAACGATTGTGAAAGTGCTCTGATATTAATTTTTGACTGAAGTAAGTGTGCTCCTTTTTTGTTTTGTTCTTTTTGACTGAAGTAAGTGTGCTCCTTTTTTGTTTTGTTCTTTTTCACTAAGCTTCTTCAATAACAATTTTCTGTTACTTTTTCATATACGTACGTATAAAGAGAAAGCTATGTAATCGGTTTAAATTTTCAAACACTTTTTTTTATATTTCTCGGCGTTTTGTGGTCTAACCAATACGAAAAATACATTTTCAGAAAAGAAAATCTCGTGTCTGATTGTGTGTCTGTGTGTGAGTGTGCGTTTTGAAACATTAAAACTATCGATAAAAACAAGTTTTTAGATAAAAAAATTTCGTGTCTGTGTGTGTGTCTGTTTGTGTGTGTGCGGGGTATGTTTGTAACTATTAAAGCTACCGATATGAAATTAGGTTTAAAAATTCTTTGGCACAAAATCCAGGTCAAGTTCCTTAATGAGCCAAATCCAACCAGTGGCGGGAATTTTTAGGGGATTAAAAAATTTTAAAAATTCATTGCTTCAAATTTTAAAAAAATAATTAAAAAACAAACTAATACTTTTTATATAATTTCAAAATAAAAAAATATATAATAACCAGTGGGGCGCCGTTTTTAGGGTACAAAATTGTGCGTTTTTTAATTTATCAACCGATTTTTTTTTAAAGTCGGGTATTGGGGGTTTTTAAGATCGCTAAGTATAAATCATTTGTCAAAACTAAAAAATTCAAAATCACGGATCAAAAATGGGGGATTATTGTGTTTATCTAATTTATCAACCGACTTTTTTGAAAGTCGGGTATTGGGGGTTTTTAAGATCGCTCAGTATAAATCATTTGTCAAAATTAAAAAATTCAAAATTGCGGATCAAAAATGGGGGATTATCGTATTTAAAATACGATATGACTAAAATTTAAGGTATTGTGGGCTAATGATCAATTTTTCAGCTTTGTTAATTTGTGAAACATTTAATAAAAAAGTTTAGTAAACTGCCAGTCACGCACCGTTTTTAGGGTACACAATTTTTTTGAAAGTCGGGTATTGGGGGTTTTTAAGATCACTAAGAATAAATCATTTGTCAAAATTAAAACATTCAAAATGGCGGATCAAAAATGGGGAATTATCGTGTTTAAACCTAATATAACACAAATTCAGGTATTGTGGGCTTTGAAGTTATTTATTCACATATATGAGAAACCATTATAGCAGATAATTTGGCAGCGGTTTTTAGAAGTACATCTGTTTCCTTTTATTTTTTTTATGATTGTGGACCTGAACAGGCTAAATTTGGCCTATCGTGCTAAACCATTCAGGAACACTTAGGAGGATGGATAGAAGGATAATGAATTGCCAATAGATGCCTATGAACAGCTACCTTAAATTTTCTCATATCATAAGAAAGCAGGAACTAGGGAGATCATTCCAGAGTTTAGAAGCCGTGTAGAAAAATGTGGATTGCGCCCGTTTGGTACGACAAGTGGAGATTTGTACTGCATACTGATGATGTGAATGAGCGAACGAGTGTTTCTCGCAAAGACAGTCCGAGATGGTATCAAAGAATATAATTCAGCAGCACAATAGCCGTTGTAATAACGATGATACAAAGAAAGCACTGAAACCATCCTTCTATACTCAAGGGACTGTATGTGGGACGTTAAGGACGGGTTATTTATAAGCCTAATCGCTCTCTTTTGAATACGATCAACGATATCGAGAGCGTATTGGTGAGCACTAACCCAGAGGTGAGAATTATATTCCAGATGAGGCCGAATTTGGGCCTTATACAGCAGAAGGACTTGTCGAGAGGTAAAGTACTGCTTAGATCTGTACAAAAAGCCTATTTTACGAGCAGCTGTTTTGGTAGCTGACAGAAGATGGTCAACCCATGAGAAATTTGAAGGTACAGTCATACCCAACAGAGTAAGAGTCTGAAAACTTGAGAACTGAGCCATTCATACTTAGAACAGTTTTGTTAGCATTAAATTTGACTAGATTTTTGCTTCCCCATTCGAGAATACATTGAATATCTTTGTTGATTTAATTTTCCATTTCAGCTTTAATTTCTTGATTTGGCATAGAAGGTGGATTATTACTATGGGTAGACTGAGATGAACTACAGTGAAGAGTGCTATCGTCAGAAAAGCAATGGATGGGGTTAGTTGTTGAAGAAATAAGGTCATTTATGTACAGCAGAAAAAGTGTAGGCGCTATAACGGATCGCTGTGGTACGCCAGCGTTAATGCTAACTTCTTTTGAAATAAAAGCCATCAACTACGACACGTATTCGTCTTGTATCAAGGAAACTAGAAACCCAGTTGATGAGCGTATCATTTAACCCAAACGAGGTGAGTTTGGCAAGTAAGCACTTATCCCAAACTTGGTCAAATGCCTTTGAGATATCTAAAGCGAATACAACTGTTTCACAGGACTCCTCTACTGTATTGTTCCAAACTTGGGTCACATATGAAAGAAGAGTTTGTTAGTTTCAAGGAACGTGAGCAGATGCTGATTGATGGCTTTTTCCATGATCTTAGACAAAATGGAAGTGATGGCAATTGGTCGGTAGTTTGAGGGATCGGTCTTATCGCCTTTTTTGGGAATAGGTTTAACATTTGCTAACGTCCATGATGAAGGGAATTCCCCAGAAGACACAGAGATCGTTTTATGCTATATCTCTTCTCGCTATATAAACTAATTACGCAGTATATTATTTTTTTGTAATCCAAAGTTATTTTCAACAGCAGCATTACTAGATCCCATTATAAATATACCAGATCATAGCTAATAAAAGGAGTGCAGTGGTTTAAAAAAGGTGGCAAATTCTGCAGTATGAAATTCGTTTGTAATTTGTAGTAAATTAGTCCTCGCTGTGGATATTTTTATTTAAATAGAGTTAAGCATCGTTTTGAAATGTTTGTAAAATGGATTGCATGAGTAGAAGGTAGACTTTGAATCATTGTTCTGCTCAACTTCTATGTTTTCCGCAACATTTCCAAATCGACGGTATTTTAGAAAATGTATGTAATATATTATGTTTAGTATTATCTAATTTATTAGTATTATATGAAAATTTTAACTTGCACCGTTACTACACATATTTAAAGTTCTTAGCTTTTTGGGGTTTTTAATGGTGTATTTTTGCATTTATGTTTATACAAATCTAAACGCTTCGATGAAACTTACAGTTATCGTTCTCAGTAGTAATAAAATCTTTTAGAAATGTTTAAGATGTTGAAACAAATTTTTGAAATAAGAAAATTGAAAACGCGAACATACGCATGCTATTAATACAACAGTTTCATAAACGTATAACTCCAACTATGGAATACAATTTTATCAGATGATAACCAGATGCTGAATAAATTAAATATTGTTAAGCTGCGTTGAAGTTGACAATCAGAATACTCTAACGGTCGAAGGGTAACAGTGAATAATGTCATAATCGAAGCGCAAATTTAACAAAATTTAATCAAATTATGATGTAAATGTAAAGTTGTGAAAAACTTTAATTTCAAATTGATAAAAACATTCACAAATGGAAACTTGACATCAAGTAAAAATCCAGTCAAATCAAAGAAATACATGGCTTTGTTAACAAATGTAAGTGTTATTTTACTGAGAAAACGCAATGCAGTACGTTTTATATAATTTTTATTTTTAATTTTAATTTAAATTTCAACTACATACATATGTTAAATTATAGTCTTGTAGTAATTTAACATATAATTGGTGAAGTATTTACTTATTATGTTCGTTTACAACGTGAAACTATTGAGATTTACAAACATTCTAATAAATTTAATAGGCAAGAATAAAATCTCGGTTTAAATAGGTTTCGGCATCTTATAATTAAAAAAGGCGCAATTGTACGTCTTTATTTTGATTTTAATTTTGGCTTTGGTGTTGTATAGGTATTTTGCTGTTTTTTCCTAGACCTTGAAGTAAATTATAATAATACGCTAGTAATGCCTTTTCAGAAATATAAAACTTTCCTTTAAATATGTGACAAAATGGAGACACTTGTAATAGTACGGGAAAATATTCTCAGCGTTGTGAGGTAAAATTATACATTCTGGTTTAATATCGTAGTATTTTTTCATCTCCGGAGTATACTTCATTTGTGATAGCTCTAGTTTTGTCTACTTCTATCTATATTTTCACCAACTTTATAATCTAACAAATCTGATAGAAAGAAGTCATCAAACACATGTAAATGTATAGCCTTTGACGAAATTTCAACATTGGAGATATCAATGTCTTCTTCCAAAATAGAGGCTTCTTGATTTAAAGTGGAAATGGTTTTGAAAATGCTGGGGGTATTTCGGTTCAAATATTTAAATATTTTCAAACGATTTAACCACACATCCGATCTCAGTTAATAACTTGCAATTTCAGTTATTATAGGATTTGAAGATTTTGAAGAGTTATGCATTTAGAGCAAAGAAATTTACAAAGTTCAAAGTAAAATCCTTCAGCATACTCCAGGATACCACCAAGAAAACTCAAAAAAAGTTTACAGAAACAGTACTTTAAAAGAACACAACCAAATACTTTTTTGTTTGTTTCCGCACTTCATATAAACAAAATAGAAATCATAACACGTGGAATACAGCAAACAATCTACTAAAGCCTTTACCGCCTAAAATATTTATAAAAATTGAATATTGTAAAATTCCTACAATAATGCAATCCAACCCCTGCGCAAAAACCAATTACCTTTCAATTGTAGATTAATAATAGCACAAAACCACTTAAGCCTTCTAAGCTTTTTAAAATCACGCAAAAACTTATCTATGCAAATCAATTTGTAAAAGGTTCTCGAGCGATCTGTTAGAAAATTCTTCAGAAAGGAGTTATTTGATTTCTAAACCTAAATCATGAAAATAATGCCAATCAGAGAATTCCGGTAATACTGAAAGTTGATCCGACAACCATAACCGTCTTCTGCGTAAGCGAACATTTTTTTTTGAAATTACACAAAATACCTTCATGTCAATTTTTTTATATGTAATTAATTATTATATAAGCTATTAAAATAACATACAAATTTCGAAAAATTTTAGGGCCACCAGGTCAGCCACGATCGAATTGATTTTGGATCCGCACATAAGTATATTCTGCGAGAATGTAATTTTATGATGTTTCAAGAAATTCCTACACTTAAAGATTTTAATATGTGATTACAATAACATAAAACCGCCTCAGCGGTGTATTCCTAGCATACATATACATGGTCTGTCACAAGGAGCTGAGTCGATGTGTATATGGAAAACTATTTATTGATAAATTTTATACAGGTTTTTTTTTAAATCTAGTTTAACTAAAATATTTTCGGTTTTATGCAGCTTCCGGTTATACCGGAAGTAGACCCTAACTGTTGTTTTAAATGGAATGCACCCATTTGTATTATATTTTTAGAATCTACGTTAAATTTAAATGTTAGTTTGTAAAAAGCACCCTATGTTTAAAATGCACCGTTTTTGAGTTATTTTATTTTTTTTTTTAATTTTTGATAGATGCCCCTGTTCGCAAAAAATTTTATTTCTCAAGGCAAAATATTTTTTAATACTTGCACACATAGAATTCACAGCTTACAGAATATTACAAAAATAAATTAAAAAAATATACAAGGTGTTCAAAAAAATGGCGTCAAATTTTACAATTTCAATAATTTAAAAAGTTAATTTGTTTAAGTAGCAACCCTATTTTTTTACTGCATTAATGAATTCTACGCTAAAAAATAAGGAGACTAAAATGTATAGTTTTTGTACAATCTTGAAAAAATCGACATTCTTGGTAATTAAACTAAAAATTAACTTTTTGGTTGGCTTTACTTGAAAGAAATTAACAATAAACAAATGCTATCGTGTCAACAAACAAATTATTTCTGTCTCGTTTAGGTTTTAATAATGAAGATAATTTTAAGAGAATGTGGAAAAGTTATTAAAACACTTGCGAAACGTTTTGTGCGCGTTATCCGAACCGGCCAACTCCAACTCATGACTTATTTAGTTACAAATTGTAAAACTTACGGCCAATTTGTTGGAAATTCGAAAAAAAAACCCGTTGTTGACAATGAAGCTATTGAAATTACTGTTTTGGCATATTTTAGAGCACATTGTTGCGTGTACGTTTTGCATGCCTATTGTTTAGAACTATTGGTTAGTTACGTTACGATAAAATTTGGTAATGTGATTAAATCAAGAGAGAAAAACAATAAAAAAAGTATAGGCCGTTGTTAGAAAAAAAAAACATATTTTGGTTAGTACGTTAGGAAGGATTCTGTACACAAATAATTAATTTTGATTAATTCCTTTTGGGGATCATTCTACGTCCTCCACTTTTATATTGTGCTCGTTAATCTTCGATAAAGTGTTGGGGCATTAATATTAACGTTTTGGATTAATTAACGTAACAGACGTTGTATATATTGTATATATTGTTGATACAAGAATTACCCGTCCCATTGATGTTTAAATTGCGAAATTAAGAATCATACGGATGACAAGCGTTTTGAAAGCCATTCAATCTAGTTTTTTTTATGATACCCGTCTTTCTAAATTTAAGAATTTCTTTGAAAATCCAGAGTTTCAAATTGCACAAGAGCTGAACAAAAGCTATCAAACTATAACATATGTGTAAGTCAAATTCGTTTGCATTGTTAGAGTGATAACTTGAATTTCATATTATTTTGGGAAGAATATAATACTTCTGGGTTAACTCTTGTCAGATACAAGTTGGAGATTATTAACGTTGAACACCCGTACCTATAAAGCAAGCTTGTTTTAGGGAAATTCATTGGACACTAAGTCGCTCTTGTATTTGCAATATTCAATCTGGAAACTTAAATTTCAATTTCATTCATTAATCATCAGAAAGGGGCAAACGATTTAAACATTGACTGCTAATTATCAAAATATCGGTAATTTTTGAATTCCATAATGGTTTTGTATATTTGATGTACATAGTATTTGTGTTATAAATATTTTATTTCTGGATTCAAGGTTTATTTGGTGTAATGTTGCAGATCTCAAATGCTTTGTGAGATCTTATTCATAGTTAGAATGTGGCTCTCATAAAGTTAAAGCATTGTAAATTTTAATTACCTTGGCTAGCCGGCAAATTATTCGTGCTATGTCAGATGATACCCTTATATATGCCACAACATCCTGAAATACATTAGCTGATGCCGACAAAGATCTGAGAATATCTACAAAAAGTATTCATCGAATTTTGAAAAAACACAAATTTAGTCCGTTTTCATATAAATTAACTCAAAATTTAAGGTCAGGTAAATTTTTTTGTATTTATATTAGTTAACTTTCAAGAAGATGAAATTTTTTGAACAAAATAATTAGGACTGATGAAGCAAAATTTTAGAAAAAATGGTATATTTAACCCACTTAACACTCAGTATTGAAGTGATGTAAATCCACATCTAATTCGTGAAAGGCAATACCAAATTCATTTTTAATTTTAATTTTAATTTTAATGTTTTTACGGTAATAAAAAATGAAAATTTCAATGGTAAACTGATTAGCGATTGTAAATCAATTTTTGTATTAAAATTTTGATTATTTTAGGCGAAAGACCCTTTAAAATTTCAAATGGTTATTTATGACCAATAAATTTGAATTGGAACCAGTTGTGGTACCAACATGACGGAGCTCCAGCTCGTAATAGTGCGTTTGCAAATATTTTTTTTGGAAAACTGCTTTGAAGACCGTTTGATAGCAAAGAACGGGTGTCCTCGATCGCTCGACCTAATCCCATTAGATTTTCATGTTTGGGGTCGTATAAAAGATACTACGCTACTCACAACAAAAGAACATTGCCAGGAAGAAGTTCAAAATGCATTTCGATCTCTTCCACCAGAAGAAATTCAGGGTGCTACCCATGGCGGCTTTTTAAAAGGAATTGAAAAATATTTAGACGGTTGCTCAGTTCGAGCATTTGTTATAATTTAACGGAAGATGGTACCAAAACTACAAATTTTAGGAATAGGGATATATTTACAGTCTCCTTATTTTTTATCATAGAATCCATTAATGCAGTAAAAGCATAGGGGTGTTATTTAAAAAAATATCATTTGAATTTTTTAATTTGACGCCATTTTTCGAACATCCTGTATAATTTTTTAATTTGTTTTTGTTAGCGTATCTGTAAGCGGTGAGTTTTATGTGTGCAAGTTTAATGTAATATTTGGCCTAGCTAGCTTGTACTTTGAGAAATTATATTTTTTTGTACATCTGTCAAAAATTAAAAAAAAAAATAATTCAAAAACGGTGTAGTTTAGATATAGGATGCTTTTTACAAACTAACATAAATTTAACGTAGATTTTAAAAATATAATGAAAATGGGTACATTCCATTTAAAATAACAGAGTTAAAGTCTACTTCCGGTATAACCGGAAGCTACATAAAACTGAAAATATTTTAGTTAAACTAGATTTTTCAAATAACCCGTGTTCAAATTTTCAAAAAAATATTTTGAGTAGTTTTCCACATACATATCATCGTGACAAACCCTGTATACGTTACGTGTATATGCATGTTGGTATTGAGTATGGGTGCGGTCGACATATGATCAGAAGGAATTGAGTTAACGTTCTAAGGTGAAGATATTACCCCATCATTCGCCAAAATAGCCGCGCATGATGTGTGAGGAAAACTTTACGGGAATCGAACTCATTACCTCTCGAATGCTACGCAGATTGTGTTACCACAGGTCTAACTAGTTCGGTAAAAATTGAGGGCCATCGGGTCAGCCATGAGCAATTTAGGCTTGAAGCCGTCCGTAATTATCTTCTGCGAGGGTGTATCTTTACGATATTTTGTGAAGTTGCACGAAATAGCCACATGTCAAATCTATATATGAAAGCGAAAATCACTCACTCACTGATAATCATCGCACAGCCGAAACGGCTCGACGGATCTACTTCAAATTTTGACAGAACCTTACTTTCGCGCCCTAGGCGTCGAAATTCGGCCCATAAGTGCCAAAAAAAGTAAAAAAAAAGGATTTTCTGACCAAAACGGCGCCCCGCGTCCGAGATATCAATTCGATCGAAAAACTCTCGGACACGTCGATTTTTATTTTCAGTCTTCTCCGACGGTCAAAAAAATTTTACAGTGGCGTCCGGCCAGGTGTGGGTGGAAGTGCTAACTGATATATTAACCCTAAATCGTTGGTCCTAGAGACATGAAATTTGGAGGGTGTGTTCTTTGTGAAGTGTAGGTGTCCACTTAGAAAGGGTTTTTCGAAATTCCACTCCTAAGAGGGTGAAATGGGGGGTTGAAGTTTTTTGTGAAACTTTATTCTATGGGTCGATTGACTCGAAAATTGGTACACATATTCTTCAATTAAAATTATGAGACATCTATCATGTGTTCTATGCAATTTTTTGATACGACGCGTAATTTAGCGGCCAAAAAATTCCTAAGGTATAATTTAAGTGTTAGTTCAAATTTCTTCAATATCTGAATAACGATTCATTTTATTAGAAAAAGTGTAGACATATTTTTTAAAGAAAATTTAATTTTACATAACTTTTCTTTATAAACTTTCTTAATATAAAGCAAGGTAACTCTAAAAAATAATTAAATATAAATGAAAATGGTTAAAATGTATTATTGATATTTTATAGAAGCGGGCGGCTTTGAAATTCTTTTTTAAGTTAACATGTCTATCTGAAATGAAGTTTTAAACGTCATTCTGACATAGATTACCTATATATATATATATATATATATATATATATATATATATACATACAGGGTGTTCCTTAATGATATGCGAATATTGAAGTGGATGAATCTACACCAAAAAATAATTATAGTTTGATTAATAAAGTACGGTCCTAAAATGTATCGTTACGGAAATACGGGGTGTCAAAGATACACGAAAAATGCGAAAATTAATTGATATCTTCTAAACCGCTAAACATTTTCCAGTGAAATTTAACACGAAGCTAGAGTGCATGAAAGTGGATATTTCTCGATACGAAATTAAATTCCAGCTTCAGCAGTGGCGTGCGTACGGGCACTCACTTGGATATTTTTGAAGAAAAAAATGATACGCCACTGATTTCTTGAAAAATAAAATTACATTTTAATTCCTTGTTCAATTTGAAAAATAAAAGCGCTTTTGAATTATGTTCCTAGAATGTTCCGTTTGGGAGTAATAAAATAAAAACCGTTGTATTGTACGAGAAAATTATGTAATTTAATGATTGAAAGAATACGTTACAAATTGGCATCTGCCTTCACTGAACAACAACAAAAACAACAAATGGAAACATACAGCATAAACATAATATTGGGAACAAGTAATATGGAACGGAAATCACAAAAATTGTTGGAAATGGCCTCCTTCACTCAAAATGCATGCTTCTGCCCTCCTTCTCATGGAATTCCGCACTCGTTGTAATATTCCCGGAGTATGTTTTATATTATTACATGCTGCAACTAATCTCTCTTTCAATTCTTCTACACTGTTAATGGGACTTGTGCACACTAGCGTTTTTAGATAGCCCCACAAGAAAAAATCTAAGCTGTTAAGATCGGGGGACCGTGGTGGGCATTCTTGAGGTCCCCCACGGCCAATCCAACGATTACAATAAACAGTATCTAGATGATTGCGAACCATTCCACTGAAATGTGCTGGTGCACCATCATGCATGTACCACATATGGTGTCTTATTAAAAGCGGAACATCCTCAAGCAGCTCAGGCAATTGTTCACGAATGAAAGTAAGGTAAGATTGTCCATCAAGTCGTCTCGGAAGAAAGAATGGGCCAATAAAGTAATCGGCTATAATTCCTGACCAGACGTTCACCGAAAATTGATGTTGGATATGGGTTTCAGTTGTGGCTTTGAGATTCTCATCCGCCCTCAAATGGTTATTGTGAAAATTCTGAATCGCATTTCTTGAGAAATTACATTCGTCCGTGAACAGGATATGTGAATCGAATTGTGGATTATGTGCAATATTATGAAGATACCACCGACAAAAAGTTACTCGCTTAGGAAAATCTCTCGGGAGTAATGCCTGTACTCTCAAAATATGGTATGGATATGACAAATAATCATCCATTAAAATTCTCCAAATAATTTGATGGCAAATATTCAAGTTTGTAGCTATCTTTCTTGTACTCGTTTCATACTGTTCTTCGACTGCGTGCAGGACTGCTTCCTCAATTTCAGATGTTCTTACACTTAGAGTAATTTTACTTTCAAGAAATCAGTGGCGTTTAATTTTATTTCTTCAAAAATATCCAAGTGAGTGCCCGTACGCACGCCACTGCACAAGCTGGAAATTAACTTCGTATCGAAAAATATCCACTTTCATGCACTCTAGCTTCATACTAAATTTTACTGGAAAATGTTTAGCGGTTTAGAAGATATCAATTAATTTTCGTATTTTTCGTGTAACTTTGACACCCCGTATTTCCGTAACGGTACTTTATTAAGCAAACTATAATTATTTTTCGTGTAGATTCATCCATTTCAATATTCGCATATCATTAAGGAGAACCCTGTATGTAGGAATAGAAGGTTATGCAATCGACTTTTCAAGTTAGCATCTATACTTGAAATCAAATAAGAATAAAGTAGAGGGCGCTTGAATTCAAGTTATATTTACACTGCTATAATGTATATATGGCGGTAAAACAATAACAAGCAAGTCATTGTCCAAGTTTGATGACAAATTTACTCACTTGGCAAAAACAGTTTGAATCACTGATGTATTCAAGGTTGCTGTATACCGTAGCGAAGCACGGGTATTCCGCTAGTTTTATATATGTGATTGATTAATATACAGGGTAATTCATTAAAAAGTGTAAATATTTTACACAGAAAATCCTGAGCCTAAAATATGAAGATTTAAACTAAAACACTTAAATAAAATATGGCTCTGTACTGAGATACAGGGTGTTTTATATCAAAATCTAAAAATTATTTCTGCCCGTTACTTCAAGACTCTTGGATACTTTTTGATCATACTCGGTAATGGATTTAATCATATGAAAATACATTAAAATTTATTAAGATATAGTATCTGTCCCCTACCAAAGGAGTACGACAGGGGCAAGGGTTTTTTTTTCTTTCCTACATTCTACGCCACTGGCGGAATCGTCATTTCAGTAGAATTTTTCAATTCTCCAATACTTTTTATGTAAATGATCTATTCTTTCTTCGTAGCGATTAAGGTAAGATTTTGTGAGATATTTACTGTTAAACATGAGGTTGTAAGATCGTGTGTATTCAAATCTGAAGGTATTTTTCATAGCAGGATTATTTTTTATTATGTTATAGCAATATTAAATACATGAATAAAATATTGTAGTTTGCTATTTAATGTTTAATAATAATAAATACACTTTAAAACATAACAAATTTAACAATGTAATGTAACCTATGTTGAAGAGCATACAAAATAAAAACGGTTTTGGTATAGTAATTGACTATGGTCTCAAATAAACACTTTAAAACACAACAATTACAGGAAATCCATATTTAAAGTGTATTTATCATTATGAAACATTAAATAGCAAACTACAATGTTTTATTCATGTATTAATTGCTATAACATAATAAAAAATAATCCTGCTATTAAAAATACCTTCAGATTTGAATACACACGATCTTACAACCTCATGTTTAACAGTAAATATCTCACAAAATCTTACCTTAATCGCTACGAAGAAAGAATAGATCATTTACATAAAAAGTATTGGAGAATTGAAAAATTCTACTGAAATGACGATTCCGCCAGTGGCGTAGAATGTAGGAAAGGTAGAAAAACCCTTGACCCTGTCGTATTCCTTTGGGCAGATACTACATCTTAATAACTTTTAATGCATTTTCATATGATTAAACCCATTACCGAGTATGATAAAAAAATATCCAAGAGTCTTGATGTAACGGACAAAAATAATTTTTAGATTTTGATATAAAACACCCTGTATCTCAGCACAGAGCCATATTTTATTGTGTTTTAGTTTAAATCTTCATATTTTAGGTTTAGAATTTTGTGTATAAAATATTTACACTTCTTAATGAATCACACTGTATAAGCTGCTAAATAACATAAAGGTTTCTAAAAATTTTTGGGCCTTGAATGTGGTGGATTGTGATATGTTTTAAAGGGTGAACATACTTAAGCACCTTTTCCTGGTTATTTGTATGCTTATGCAAAACGTTTTTTGTTTTTCTTTTATTTAATAGATACGCATTAATTGCCTTTTCCTTTATAAAACTATATTAATGATGCATTTGTCGGGTTTTTGAAAAGAAATTTCGTCAAAACCTATATATTCCAAACGAGACTCGTGTAATATTCTCATTTTTAACTAAGTTAAGCATTTCATCGTGGCTGAAAACCGTGGCTAACTTCACATAGGTCAATGACTTACCGTTCTTTATAGATCAAGTTATTTGATAGGTTTAACCTGTTATCCGGATCTAATTAAAGGTGGTTTTTCTTGTATCCTAGGAAATACCGCTGAGAAACTGGTACACATGCGTTGCGCAAGTTTGCGACACAATGGACATTTTATTTTCACGTCCATTAGGACGTCTTATTTGTCTTATTCAGCTGTGTGGAGTTTCTTGTATAACAATTACCATCGTTTTTGTTTCAATTATGACCGATCTTTGATTTTTCGCTTGGTCTGTGACAATGCATTTATCCAATTTCCTTTTCCTACTTGGTATATTTTGTCATCTTCTCGAAGTAACTCTTGTTCTTTTACCCCTTTATTATTGTAAAATTTCTGTTTTTGTCTTGACTTTCGTAACACCTTTTATAAATTTCGTGGACCAGATGTTTTGTGGTTGAATCCCTAGGTATTACTGAATTGTTTGAATTCTCTAATTAAATACTGCGGGCCATTATCAAACTCAAAAGCCTCATGTACACTGAATCAATATTTTAAATGTACAAATACTTCGTGGGAGCTTATGATTTTTAAAGGTTTTAAGTCTAAAAAGCCAGTAATATTTATTTTGGAAATGGAATAAATCAGTAGTGTAATAGTGTTCATTACAGAACGTTTTGTATTCGATCAACGGTACCGAGCTGGTAGCGTAGTGATGACACGACCTGTTTAGTATTCGGGAGGTAATGGGTTACCGTCTACCTTGTATGCGGTTTTTTCAGGGGGTTTTCCTCATACACATGTAGCGGCATGGTCACTGCGTATATGCACAACATGTACGGCTACTTAGGCGAATGCTGGGGTAGTATTTTCCCCCTCAGAACCCTAACTCCGTTCTTTCCGATCCTATCCTGACCATCCTTAATACCACCATGCATGTATACGTAATGTATGTATGTATGCTGGGAATCCATGATTGTGGCTGAAGGAGCTTCGAAAGCTCGAGCAGCCCGCCCTCCTCCTTGGGGAGGGAATGGAATACGTGGTCTTTTTCTTTTCCTTTCGATCAACGGTGTTTGTGGCATACTGAGCACTTTTCTATGTAGTCAGTAATGTGCTATGATTGAACAATCCAGTAAATGTGTTTTCTTGATTTTCTTATACAACTCTGCACTCCAAGATGACCATAGCATATTTGTTGTAAAATACCACAATTAAAGTATTTCGTACTACAACTTTGTCGCCTTTAACCCATTGACGCCCACGATATTTTTTTAACAAAAGATGAGTTTTTTCCCAAATCTATACTAGAAACGGTCTTTCATGCAAACTTTTAAATACAACTATATTTGAAAATTTTCAAATTAGTACCATACATGCATGTACCCATATGAGTACAATGGGCACTGCAGAGTAACTTTTCTATATTAATGAACTACCCAAAGAATGTTTTGGAAACTATATAATTATACACAAACACAAAAGATAATGTTAAATTGTGAAGCTAAATAATAATTCCTAAGCAGTTCCTTTCAATGCAAAGAGTAACGTTATATTTTTCATAGCACCGGCGAATTCGTTGATGACATTGAACACATCTCAATTGTTTTGTAAGTTTTTTTGGAAATTGTCCTCCTTCATGGTTTGTAACACTTGGTAAAGTACTGCCTGATGGTCTACCTTTTGTAAAACCAAACTAATTTGCGTATCTATATTTGCAAGTAAGTATAACCACCACGCATTCACAACTGCCGTATTTATCAAATTGGTAAAAATAACCCACCACCATTTTCATCCTCTTACACTCATTCGGTAACTGTTTAGCTGTTGATCGTGTGGGTCTAGTCCACCAATCGACTTGTTGTAACTTTTAAATAAGGCTGGTTGGGATATGTCAATTTTTGCCTTAGCTGCGGTCGGCCAGTGTTTAACTGGTCCAGTGGGTTCTATTGCGTCAAAATTGGTCCCCATGGTTACAACATTATTGTATTTCCATGCTACGAATGAAAGGCCACTTGTTTGTTCATATTCGTGTTCAAAATAACCCTTTTCATTCTTTTTCATTAATTTTTTGTTTATGAGAGTGCACTACTTTATCCTGTTGTGTCTTAAATCTAGTAGCTCATATACCTTTATCTTTTAACACTGCTAACAAATCGTAACTAGTAAAAAAGTTATCAAAAAGCAATCTGTGATTTGATGGAGAAGCAACTTTCTCTACCATGTCGAAGACTACCCTAGATTCTAGTGGTATTTTCTTCTGTTGGACTTCTGGCTCCACATCTTTGACGCCACAGTAAGTACCTATAACATAGCTATAGTCAGTAGCACTGCATAGTAACCAATTTTTATAGCAGAAACGCACTGGCTTTCCTCTTATAGCTTGTTTGGCTGTATGGCATCCGAAAAATTTCACCATAGATTCATCGACACGTAGATTTTCATGGAAAAGTCTCCACTGTTAGAAGTTTTGGTTCAACCGATCTGCAAGGGGTCTAATCTTTGCCATTTTGTTACGTCGGTCTAACGTTGTATTCTCTGCAAGATGGATATATCATTTTATTTCTAAAAATCGATTTCTCGCATGACACATGACACATATGGCACTTTTAGGTCTTCGTCAAGACTCTAATATGACCTTTCACTTGGTAATTGGTGATAACCAGCTAGTAACAATATTCCTATAAATATTTGTATATGCGCTTCAGAGACAAAATAGCTATTATTGGCTTTTTGAGATGAACACATATTAGTGTGTGTAGATATATAATCAAAAACATCGGCGGTTATCAGCTATTGAAATACTTCAACTTCATTTGAATTTTCTAGGTCATGTATTACCATTTCCACCCCTCCGGTACAGCCAGTTGTTCTGACTGTAAAAGCTTTTGTCCATTTGTTTCTCATTTTTTTTCTTTTGTAAATTTTGCAATCTTATTGACAAATGCATGTTATCTTCACCAACTTTGTCAGATGTACAATACACTTCCACTTCTCCCGCAACATCAGCCGGTAATTCTAAATGTCCCGGTACAAGGTCGTCATCTTCCTCATTTATTACAACGTCAGGATCTGGTGGAATTAAAATTACATCAACTTCAGATTGTGAATCAGAAGTCTCAATATCCTCTAGAAGCAACGGTAAACCCACATATGTCTTTCAATAAAATTGTAGCACACCAATAGTTTCAAATTCCTCATTGATATCCATATTTGTAATAAAGTTCATATTCTTTAACATTTGAGTTCACGTGCCCGTTGTACTCGCTTGAGTACATAACACTTTTTAACAAAATAAAATATAGTAAATACGTATCTAATTTTTGCAAAACTATGTATATATCTATTTTAGCTAGCTTATTTCATACAAATTTACCTAAACTTTCTATAAAAACAACTCAAAAAATCGAACTTAGCGTAAATAATAGAAGTCTGTGCAACCGAAATTATTTTGACACGTGCTCACTTTATGAATAACAAAACGAAACAAACAGATACCAAACATTTTTGGGCAATAAGTGTACATGGTCGGCAGAGTACTCTTTCAACTACTTTGTAATTAAGAATTAACCACTAAAGCTTGCATTATTTCGTAATAGATGCCAGTAGTGTTTGTATAAATTAGTTGTACACCCGGCGTCAATGAAAAAGCCCATCCTCGAAGTAGTTTTAAAAATGCACATAAATTTCGTACATCCCTTTAAATATGAAGCTAGTCAGGTAGATTTTCCATTGTTTTGCCGCACAATGCAGGTCCAAACCTACCTCAGGGCGCGATACAGAGCCAATAAATTGAAAAGGATCTGTTAAATTACAACACAAAAAAATCAGTTTTTTATAAAAGTTTTAGGATTCAATTTCCCATAAATGGGCATTATATTTCATTTTGAGATTTCCTAAGAAAACCTAAATTGACATCTTTAGCGTTTCGGGTTTCTTAGAAAACTATTTGGGATGTGTGCAAATTAAATAATGCCACCCTACCTATGGGAAATTTTGTGCCAAATTACCAGTTTTTATTTTAGCAATTATAACGTTTTTCAATTCAATTCAAATATTTATCTTATCAAATTATCTAAGAAGTAATCGAAATCAATCAATGTAGAAAGTATAAGAATGTATTTTCCTATTATTGTGGTATATTCGGCATATTTTATTTTTAAACTAATTACACAAAGGTTAAACCGGAAATCAATTAATTGGCAATACTATTAAAGTAATTACATGTAATTACTACAAGTAACAATAGAATTTTAAATTGCTTTGTGAAATTAGGGTATAAACAGAATAACATGACTATCAAATATTCAGTTATATAGTAGCGCCGGGGAGAGGTGTCTCATGGCGGACTCGAGAATGGGGATATAATTATTACTGTGAAATGTATCTGTTTCCCTTTATCTTAGTGCGAAGTTCCCACTTAAAGAAAGACGAGTTATATAATATACGTCTGCTATATATTTTAAATGCAGGACTTAAAAACGTATGTCGATTATAAAGTCAAAACGCATTTAACCTCAAATTATTCTTCGTGTTTCGTTTCGTATAATCGCATCGTATTTTGTAGTTATAATAATTTATCTTTCGCTGCGTAATTTATTAGTTTCCATTGCATTTGTAAACAACTATTATTATTAATATTCACTATTACGAGGTAAGTTTATAATGCAAAATGTATTTCCAATTGATTGAATGCATTTATTTATTTTGCAGCAAATAATAATCTCATTAAAAGGTAAATCTTTGAAAAGCCAAACTCAAGTAATGTTAATGAATATACTGCATTATTTCGAGATGGAACGCGATAACGGGGGGTCAAGTTTACCTTTAACTTCCATTATCCAGGTACGCTAATAATTTTCACTATTTAAATTTATATTTATGTAATATTGTGTTGCAGCGAACTGCTCTCGCATGCGGCATTTCCGAGAAAACCGTAACTCGGACAAAGGCGAGAATAGCTCTCGCTTTAGAATCTGGGAAATCGGCGCCGGATTCACCGCAAAAACATAGGCTGCGTTTGAAGTCGAAGTCAGAGGATGTCGACGAATACGTGAAAGACGTTTTGAAACGAAAAATTTACACCATGCATGCAACTGGTAAATAATTCAGAATTTATTGTTGAGATGGAGTTAATCACTGTTTAATTTTAGGCTCACATATTACTATCGAAAAACTCCAAACTGAATTTAAAGAAGATAAAATATTTACCATCAGTAAAACGAGTTTGAAACAATTGTTACACAAAATTGGTTTTGAATTCAAAGTTGACGATGGAAGAAGGCGTTTAATGGAGCAGGTTCATATTGCTGGTGCTCGATCAACATTTTTGCGAAAATATTTTGCTAATAAAAGTTGTGAAATTAGTTACGAGCCTGTCTTTTTGGATGAGGCGTTGATTTTTAGTCGAGGAAGTGTTCGAAAATCATGGCATGATAATGATTTGAAAAGCACAAAAAACAAACCGCTAGGAGAAGGGAAACGGTAATTAAAATAGTCCGATTTGTTAAAAATATTTTTAACCGAATAAATTTTAGTTTTATCGTACTGTGTGCTGGCAACAAGGATGGTTTTATACCTAATTCATCATTGGTATTTTCCAGTAAAACTAAGAAAAAAGACTTTATTTCAAAAATGGTTTCAAGAACAGCTTTTACCAAATTTAGAAAAAGTTTGCTAATTCTTGACAATGCCAGTTATCATTCTACATTAGTCCTACATTCCTCATTCGAATGATATGCTGAAAGTGGAATTATTACAAATTGCCAAGGATTTACAAGTTCAAAAAATATATGCAATTGATGAAATCGCTCATCAATGGGGACATCAAATTTTACGTTTACCTCCGTATCACTGCCAATTCAACCCTATCGAGTTAATATGGGCAAATTGTAAACAGTATAACTACAAAAACGTTGGAAGACGGGGATTCAGGGACGAGAATGTTTTATCGCTATGGAAGGATTCATTAAAGCAAGTAACTGGAGAACTGTGGCTAAAGTGTATTTTACATACTGAAAAAGAAATGATCCAGTGGTGGGACTTTCAAAAAAGAGCTGAGGAAATGACAAAACCTCTAGTAATCAATGTCGGAGAGTCGAGTGAAGATGATAGTGAAAGTGAAGGTGATGACTTTTAATTATAAGATGTCCAATAGTTGAATTTAAAGCAAAGATTAGAATCTTAGTTACCTTATAACATTGTAAAGAATTATTATATTTAACATATACCTCTGCAGCTGTACTTAGGTTTACATTCGTTTTATGTATATATATATATATATATATATATATATATATATATATATATATATATATATATATATATATATATATATATATATATATATAGACAAACTGTAAACTGAGATTTTTAAAATCGGTTATATTATTAACTAATAATAAATCTCATTTTTAACATCCAATACAGTGTATTTATTTATGACAAAATCGGTTATTTATAAGTGGCTTCGATAACCAAATTACAGTCTTGGCTCTTTTAACGCAGTAAGATCTGTCGGCAAAAAACGATCCTCCGCAAATAACCAAACTTTTCGCACTTCATTCGGGCACTGCCAACTGCTAGCTAATTCGTTTCTTATTGAAAATTATTGATATAATTAATTTGTAAAACAGATCCAAAACGAAATTTTTTTGACCCGGTCTCGGTTCTGATAATCGTTTACAGTTGTACAATATATTTTTATCATATGACTGCTCACACTCGGTCGACTTTACATGCCAGAATAAGTGCGAACAGGCCTTAAACGAAATTTGACTTTATTTATACGAGTGGATGGGGATTTTTTAAGACCTTTAGGATGCTAAATCCCGAGATATTCGAACAATAATTTTATTTAAATTTGACAGCGCGGCTTAAATTTGAAAATAACTATATGAACCAATAACGACATACGTTTTTAAAATCTTAAACCATGCTTTACTAAAAGATGAGTCATAAGACACCTCTCGCCGACCCGACTATAACCCGTCTTGACTCTGTCGTAACTATATTGTGAAGCTTTCTTTTAATAAGAAAAAATTCTCCGTCGCTTAAGGCAAACGGAAAGTTGGTTACAGTAAAGGGGAATTATTGTTGGTTTGTTCAATAGTGGACTTTCAATAAGCGAAATGTTCCGTCGATGTAACCTATCGGTAAGTAACTTTGTTACGTATGTATACTACATAGTTCAATCAATTACTTTTGCTTGCATTTTTTGCACGTTTTTTAACTGGATTTGTATAAGACTAGTGTTGTTATATTATATTATAAGAAGGAATAAATGATGCACCTTTCACCAACTGCGTTTAAGTTAAGGAGCGATTGCAAATCTATTGCAGTGAAAAGACAATATCGAGACGTTTACATGAAAATGGAATTCATCCAAGAAAACCGGCTAGGAAGATTCTCATCATCATAAGATGCTCCAGTCACTTTATGGCGCCCCGATAACCAAAGGTATAATCAAAGATACGTTATGCCGTTAGAAACAAACGGGCTCGTGTCCGCAGGTGTAGGGGGATGGATGAGCAGTGGAGAATTGATGCAAGATCTCCGCCAGCGTTTAAATCCATTCGATATATAGAAGTATTGAAATATGTGTTTTTACCTTCAATCAATATTTTATACCCGGAAGAACAACGCGATGGACCAATCACTTTTGTCCAAGACAATTTCAGTTTCCATATTGCAATCGAGAACCTTTGGAACGATATGATAAGGGATTGGAACGATCATAACTTCAATGGCATTTGTGAAAGGACTGTTGATGCTTTAATGTTACATGTTCGTAAGATTTGGGAAAGTTTTCGTTCTGGAAACCTTTGCCAAATTTTAACAGGCAGCATGCGTCGAAGAATACAGGCTTGTATTGAAAATTAAGGATTTTGTATTAATTATTAAACTATGATTAGAGAGTAACTCTGCGATAATGCTAATAATAATAAATAGTAAATATAAAAGGTAGAAAGAAATCGATGTTTTAAATTTAATTTTAATTTTTATCGTTTCCATTTTTGATTGAAAAACTGCCACTTTTATATTAATTCGATTTTTAGCGGTACTTGTGCCTATCAAGGATCTATAGAGTTAAATGATTTTTTATATTTAAATCACTATTAATGGGCAATTATGGGCCAAATAACGTGTTTTTATTTTATCAATTAGGACGCTTTTTAATTTCAATTACATCCCTGATTTCATAAATATTCCTCTTTTGCTAGTAGTGCTTTTAATTTATAAAATGGAAAAAAAACAAGGACCGTGTTATCAGGGAAATAATGAAATGAAAACAATTTGGGATTGCATTTCTACTTCTAATCGGTCTAATTATATCGTAGATTAATTGATTTTTTATTTTTGTGCAACAATTTCATTAAAGTTAATTCATATTAAAAATATGTTGCTCCTATTATCAGTTCCTGTATGTGAAGAAAAACAACTGTCTTGGAGCTGTTTTAGATTCCTCAAAGTAAACCACAACGACATTTAGGTTTATTATCTAATTCCATTATAATGCAATAAAATTAAGATCATTTGTTTGGTTTTATAAATACATATATATTCAAATTTATTAAAAATATAATTCTTCTTTTTATATAACCTATTTTCAAGTTAGTTTCGAACCAGGCATTACGTATTTTCATAAGAATTCTTTCATTAACAAACTGGTGGTTTAAGAGAATATCTACGTGCCCATAATATAATGGAAAATTTACCTGACTATTATAATACGTTCTTGGTTATTGCTAACATTTAAAGGGTGTCCAAAATTTCTACGTTAGATGGCCACGGGGTATGGGCTTTTTCATTGACGTCGGGTGTACTCACATGGGTACAGTGGGCACTAATGGGTTAAAAATGATACCTTCATAACATGCTAATTCATTTCTAAAATTGAAATAGTTTCTTATTTTTCCTTCAACATTGTTTTGCTGCTGGCGAACCACTTTGAATATGCGGTATTACATTCAGTTACTGTCGCAGTAAGCACTATCTGGACTTCCACCTATTCTATTTCTTTACTTTCTGTATCTATACTGTCTATGAACTGCAAACAAATGACTGAATATAAAGGTAAGAGTGGCTGGAGGAATATTTTATGTTTCATTTAAAAACTTATTAAAAAAGTAGAATTTAATTGTAGATAACAATAAAATTTAATCGATATCTTTTTCACGAAAACTTCTAATTTGGTAAGACCATGAAAACAACCAGAAATGAGTACGCAAGAATGACTGATTTCTACTAATTCAGGTTGCTCGAGTTATTTGAAGAGATTATTTTGTAAGCCACTCGTTAAGGTATTTTTGCAATTTGATTCCATTTTGATTCTTTAATAGACACATTAAGAAACGCGACGTCAACATATCCGATGTCATTATAGCCATTAATTTACGGAACATTTTACGAAAATATTTGAGTTGGCAAGGTTAATCCGGAATTATGTCATGCATCTTAGGCCGGGGACACACGGTCCGTGCGAACGCCCGGTCCGGGTTTTGCCCGGATCCGAGAAAAGTAGAAGTACATTGAGAGGCATGGGTCAGGCCACACTACATCCGGCCGGGCAAACGCCGAGCGCAAAAGTGTCCGAGTGTTCGCCCGGGTATTCTCTACTCGTCCGGGCCGGGGTTTTGTCGGAAGACAGGTAGCGGGGCATTATACTAATTGGATGTGAACACACAACCCGGACGATCGCCCGGCGTCAGTCTACCACTCCAGTCTGTCTTCAACCTTCACACGGTGTGTACTAAAATAACTGCGTGTCTATTGTGTTTATTATTGTGTTTTTAGTGGTTTGTTTGTCTATTATTGTGTCGGTGTGGTTAATCATGACGGAAATAGATGTAGACTTATTAGTGAGTCTTGTACAAGAAAGACCTGAACTTTGGTACAGAACACTAGATATTTATAAGGACAAAAACAAAAATAAGAACAGTTGGAGAAACGTTTTCTTAGTATTAAATCCTCAGTTTGCTGAGTTCAGCGATAATGAACGGAAAAATTATGGTAAGTACAAACCTTCTCTGATTTACTAGTTTATTATACGTGAACTATTTTATACGCTCTGATGCAAGCTCTATTATCAACCATAATTTACTAAACACGATTTTGTCGGTACTCCAATTGTGAGGACTTACTTCCTGAACACAATGGTGTAGAATTATTTTTCAGAACAAAAAAAGATTACGCGAAAAATAATTTATCAAATAAAAAACTTTTATTAATAAAATTCAACAAGTTTAATCCATGCAATTCAATGCTTTCGACTCAAATCCTAGTCGTTTGCCATGGGACAGGCCCAACGTCACTTGAAAAGTACTCTGCCAGAGCATTTCTAATAGAGTTAGTTTTTTTGCTTCCAAGTCGTGTTTAATTTTGCTCTGGTACGACATCGAAATCTTCTATGCCTACAATTTCCATTGTGTCCTCACAGTTGAAACCATTTCGATCTCTCACAAAGTTGTGAAGTACTACACAAGCTTTAACAATAGAAACCGAAAAGTCTGTGTTTAAGTTGAGAGGACGGTGAAAAATTCTCCATTTATTTGTTAATATGCCAAATGTACATTCAACATAACGTCTTGCACGTCTGAGTCTGTAGTTGAATATACGTTTCTTAACAGTGAGTTGCTTTCCCCCAAACGGCCTCTGTAGATGACAATGGAGGCCAAAAGCTTCATCTCCAATTAGAAAATATGGAATATCAGGGTCCATGGTACCATACAAGGGTTTTGCTGGAGGCAGCAGTAATCGATTTTCTTTAATACTACGCCATAACGTACATAGATCAAAAACCGTTGGATCACACTCACTTCCATATGCAGTGTGGGAAGTTTGCTCTACTCTCAAATCCCTCAGCGACAACCTTACATGATTGTGTGGTAAGTTTGGGTATGCATTCGTCCTTAAGGCATGTCCATATAGCATCGCATGTACGTCTCACGATTTTTGCTATTGTAGATCGGCCTGATCGATATGCGTAGTGGAGATCAATAAACGTACAACCACTTGAAAGGTATCTGAAATTACGAAATAAAAGTTAGAAAGTAACACAAACAGTTGATAAATGTATTGTTCAGGAATTATTACAATATTAACCTCCCACCCCCTCCACCCACAATAAAATACAATACGCAATAATGTATTTTTTTTTCAGGTCAACATGTATTGAAGCGATGGGGTAACATAAGGGACCAGTATATGAAGTACAAAAACAAGGAGAAAAAGGCAAAGAAATCTGGTGCCGGAGCTGTAAGCTCAGAAAATACATATACCATGACGCTCTCCAGTTTTTAGAGAAAGTTAGAACCCACGCTGAAACGACTTCTAACATCGAAACCATCGGCGAGGAAGGACGGCCAGAAATTGAAACCGAAATAATAGGTGATCCACCAGCACCTACATCACCAGAACATATAACACCAGAATGTATAGCACTAACACCTACCCCACTGTCACAGACAGAAGCAGTAAAACATAATCAAAACAAAGGAAAAAATAGAAAGAGGAAGCTAGATGAATTCGAATTAAAAATGATGAAAGTGGTCGAAACACCAGAACCGGAACCTGACCGACCCCTCATTTTAAGGGAATTTTGCCAACGTTGTCAAAATTTAATGACTTCCAAACAGCCGACTTTCAAATGGGTGTTCTACAGTTGTTAAAGGACATCCAAAGGCAACACATTCCTCATACCACCTACCAACCAACTGCTCACCTACCAGCTGCATTATGTACCAGTATCCAATCATATCAAAATCCATTTCCAATTTTCAGCAATTACGGGCAACCGTCTCAACCAACCCACTACATTGGACAACCGTTCACATCACCTCAACCTGCCCACTTTAATTCATCACCAAGTCAAACTCCTCCTTCTCAGCCAACCCAGTTAATTGCATCACGTCAACAACCACAACACACCCAGTTAATTCCATCTATAGGTCAAGCGTCTGTAGAAACCCAGAATACAGAGTCATCTGATGAAACAAACGTTTATTCACCATATTCAGAAGTAGCATTTTAATTATTTGTTGTGTTTCGGATTTGTTCCATTAAACAGTACTTATAAATTATTATCTACTTTTATTTTTTCCCAAACGTACTGAATAAATAAAAATAATATAATAATTTTTCTAAAGCGAAATTTATCACCGTTATAGAACCTACCTTAAGCTTACTGCAAGCATCTCTTGTGGTGAAACGCAGTTTCTCATGTTGGTATCTTGTCCTTGAATCTGTACCTTTATCTTTTCTAGAAGTTCGTCAAATGACGCCACACACAGTTAAAAAACTTACTATTATAATCCCGCAACTCTAAAAATAAAGAATAGAAAGCGCCATGAAGTTGTCTTCGTTCTAAAATAGGATGAACCCACGCACTTCTGAAGCGTTTATTCTTCCTTCGGTGGCGAAGCAAACAAAGGAGAGCTAGTTTCTTACGTCTTGCCAATTCCATATTTGCATTAAGACTGACAGAACTTTGATGTAAAGTTATAGCCTAGCACATCCAGGCGTTTACCCGGGTCGCGTGTTCTGACACTCAAAGTTCTCCCGGATCCGGGCAAAATCCGGACCGGGAGTTCATACGGACCGTGTGTCTCCGGCCTTACTCTTACACAATGTATCAAACACAGAATGCGTTCAGTGTAAAACTTTGACGTGAGCAAATTCGCGACCGTATTCTTTCCATTTTCGTGTTTTGTTGCAGAATTTCTAGGATGTCCGAGACGCGAACGTCGTCGTTTCTCACTATTTTCTGACCATCTTCGCCAACATAAGGAAATTGTGCGTCCCACGCAAGCGGCATCATCACGAATTGATAACCCGGCTTCTCGTAGACCGATTATTCGGCCACGTTCAAACTCGGCTTCATTTCAACATAATGTGTTTACTTTTTGAGCTTACAAATATGCTTAACTTTGAAACTTAAGTAACTAATGTCAAATGAAAAGAAAGAATTTTTATTTCATTGTCGATGATTACTTGATTAATTTTTATTGTATCTTGCTGAAATTTTCATAGTGTCTTAATAGAAATAAAATACACGTTCTATGAAAATTTCATTAAAATACATCAGCGTTTACTGGGTGTTCATTTATTTATGGCGGCCAGTATATTTAGGCCAGTCAAATTAGATTTGAATTCGGGATTAATTAGTGGAAACCTGGAAATCGTTTTAATTGCTTAACTATATGTCTAATATCAGGGAAATATGTTTTCCTCCACCTCTGAGATCGGTGTTAGTCGCCACCTTGAAAAAACAGTTCCAAGATCGGAGCTTTTTTAGTTTATCGATAATGACCCAAAAACTACGATTTTAATCAGAAAACGTAATCGGGTCCAAAACTAGAACGCTAACTTCTCTACAAAATGAAGTTCAAAACTAATGAGGTCGGTTCAATATTAGGGTTGATAAATGATGTTCAAAGTTGACGTTTTTGAAGTTGTTTAAAAAATGGATTTTTTTAGTTTTTTGGAGTATTTTTTTAAATCTGTCAAACTTACGACGAAAAGTCATACCACACAATTTGTCGATATTGTAATTTGGCATTTAACAGTGTTTAAATATTTTCATCAAGCATCAAGGTCAATAATAGATTTCGAAATTGGACCATCAAATCATCGGTTGCAAATGAACGGCAATTATGAGTTTCAAATACGTTTGTAACAAATATAATTTTTCGTGAAACATCAACAAATACTTACTCATTTATACATACTAGTATTTGTTATAAACTTATAATAATTTGCACAAAATTGTTTCAACATCTTTAACAATTTTAATAAATATTACTACTGACGAAGATAAGTGTTATCGAAACGTTTAGATTGTATAATATAAAAATACACCATCAAAAAAAAAAAAAAACAAAAAAGATCAGTATTTTATTATGTGTAATAACGTAACATGTTCATATAGTCGGCAGACAGTACTAATAACAGAGATTACACACTAATTTTCATTAATCACTGTTATTGTCATTAGCAACGGGATTAATAAAAATAAATCACTGTTATTTTATGTATTGTCATGGTATCCGTCAAATACATTCAATCAAGAGTTTCGGTTTGTAGAAGTGAATTAATATCTTTCTCTCTCTTAGACGTTTACGCATTTGCGAATAATACTAACGTTTGAATAAAATCGAAGCGACTTGGCGATGCACATCTGTTTGTTACCATGTAAACGTCGCTGTAACAATCATGCATCATTTTTCTGTAATTTATAATTATATTTAGTTCACTAGCAAATCTATAGTAAATACTAAATTTACTAAAAAAAAAACTAAAGTAAAATGGATATTCCGTCTACTTCTAAAGAGCAGTTAACATTAACGCCACCCGATGTTCGGCAAACAGTTGCAAGGGCATCCCGCAACTTATTACCAAGTAAGTCTAAAAAACTTTACTTGAGCTACGAAACATTTTGTAAATGGAAAGTGGAATCTATATCCGAATCTGCAATCCCTGTTCACTTTGCTAAATGTAAAATACCAATGCTCTAGATTGTGGCAGCAATATGCTATACTACAAGCACATTTACAAAACAGTCGGTGAGATATGTTCCAAAAACAGCAAACACTTTTACTCCAGAGGACATTACCAAATTTTTGAAGTCTGCGCCAGATAATAAATGACTTCCAACAACAGCAAGCGTTACATACACTTCTCGTCCCAAATTAGCGAATAATTTAAATTCTAATTAAATTTTAATGGTGAATATTTTTGGAGTCCCTCAATCGATTTTAACGACCATTTTTTCAAATTGTAGGTGATAGTACTGGCAATTCATCCAAGTGACTATCGATTAGCTCCAAAATTAATTTTATTTATATACTTGCGAGTTAAATACAACTCGCGCAGCCTTTGGGTTTTGGCGCCGCGCGAGTTGCATATAACTCCATATTAAATTTGATCTTTGAAGCCATGTGAATCGTGCATAACTCGCACTTCAATGTTAATACATAGGCAACAGAAAATATGCGGCGCCAGAAACAATTCGATGCATTTAGCACATATTTTTGTTTCTTCTTTCCAAAATTATAATTATTTAAAAATTTGACTGAATTAAACTTGTTTACTATCCGTGTTTACTTACTGGGTCGTCCAACACTAATTCATTACGTGACAATATTACTACAAAAAACACAAACGTTTATTCCAGAAGCATATAAAAGAAACAGATTATAAGGTTTATAACGCAAAAATATAAAAATATAAAGACAAAAAAATTATGCTCTTTTGGCATTGGATACATGCTTATTAAAAAAACATTCCACGCAAAAATATGAATCACATTTCAAGCATTTATAAGCACTTTGCTTTCATTTTGCGGTTGTATACTGACGTCCGTGTAGTTTTTTAAATTTTCGTAACACACAACACATCTTCGACGCGTAACCATGTGTTGAAAACCACACTGAGGTGTTTTGTGAGTCGAATTTGCTTTAGCATTTTCACCGGCGGCTTCCTGAAAATTGAGTAGTTTTAGGGTTATTTCGAATCTAGTTATGCTTATTTTTCTCCCAGTTATGTTTTTGTGCAGAATATGCACATTTACCGGAGCCGATCCAGTAATTAGTTCTACTGCCAATTTCCGAAACCATTTAATTCCTCGTCGTAGTGCAGTTCTATATGATTTCATTTGATCCGAAAGATCAATGAAAGCTTTTGAGTTGTTATAGTCAACTATAATCTCTGGTTTTTCATTTCCACTTTGCACCTATTTACGATTATCTGTAAGAATTGTGCTCAATACTAACACATCCCTCTTATCTTTCCACTTGAGCACTACGACTCCTGTGTTACTCTCTTGTGCAATTTGTTGTCCTTTGGTCAATTTGGCACACACAACTTTTTGCGGATTCAATTTCCTGTTGCTTCTGAGGGTTCCAACGAGGTGAGTTGATCTATCAAGAAGTGTATGAGCCAGGTGCAGACTTGTGTAGTAATTATCAGTGAATAAAATTCTTCCACAGTCCAGCAAGTTTTCCATCAACGACATTACTACAGAAGATGAAACTGGCGTTCCCGGAACAGCGTCTTTACCACAATAAATTTTGATATTGTATTTGACAGATAACTTGAATAGTTTGATGCCAAACTTGTGGTGCTTGTTTTTTATGTATTGCTTGAATGCTAAGCGCCCTCGAAAAGCAACAATGGATTCGTCAATACATACTTCCTTCTCAGGCACATAGCAATGTTGAAACCTTTCAAGCAATAAATCAACAAGTGGCTGAATTTTGAACAAATGATCATTGGGAGGACAAGCCTCATTATCGGAAAAATGCCACATCCCTAGTAATATTTCAAATCTATTTCTACACATGACATTTTTTACAGGATTTGTGTATAGAGGATTTTTCGACCAGTAATCAGAAAGTTTTGACATCTTGTTTAGACCCATCCACAGTAATATTCCTAAAAACTTTTCCATTTCCAATGGATTCATGTCCTTCCATTGCGCAAGCCGTGATTTACCGGAAGGTACTTCTTTACGTATTTTTTGGGAAGCGTATCGATTTGTTTCTAATACCATATGATTGATAATATCAGGTGTTATAAAAAATTTAAAAAAATCGTAGGGCGATTTTTCTAGTAATTCGTCAATTGTGGTGTTTGTAACACCCTGTGGAGTGAACTAGTCTTTTTACCAAGTTTCTACAAAAATTGCTCAATAGAGCCGTTTATTGGTAGCATTTTCTTATTTGAATCACATTTTTATCTTGGATCTTCGATAGTCACTGGCTGAATTGCCAGTACTATAACCTACAATTTGAAAAAAAAGGTCGTCAAAATCGATTAAGGGGTTCACCATTAAAGTTTAATTAGAATTTAAATTATTCGCTACTTTTGACGAGAAGTGTATTTTTACATGTGAACTAACCGTATATCTTTTCTAGATCGCATTATAAATGGGAATAATGGGTGCTTGTTGACGTTCAACTGAACTATATGAAAATTAGCGAAATTCAAGATTTAGGAACAACACTGCTTGTTACAATCCCTAATACAAATATAAAAATTATACGCCAATTTAAAATAACTGGTGAGTTTTACGATATATGTAAAGAGTATATATTTAAGCGAGAAGTGAAAAGTGACACAGTTTTTCTCCAGATGAGAAACGCAAAATTAACAAAACAAAAAATTGGCATTCATTCCTTTATAAAAATGGGCTCCTTTTTTGAAACTACCAAACCCAAAAAGCTACTCTGGACATAGAGAACTTCCGCTACGATTTTAGTTGATGCGTGTGGTGATATTACTACCTTGAAAAGGTATAGGGGCTGGAAGTCCACGACGGTATCGGAATCAGAAGGTTACATAAAATAAAGAGAACACTGCTAACAAAATTTGTAGTGCAATTACAAATATTATCAACAGTAATGTTAGTACTGGAGCAAATATCGGTGAATTAACTAAATGAAGTGCCAGCATTAAATATAAAAAATTGTTCTAAATTTACAATTAATATAAATGTTAATAATTAAAATTTCCTTATGATTTATGGTTAATAGTATAAATGTTAATTCCTCTTAAACTGGTGTGTTTTTGACGATAGCTAGATTAATTAGCATTTTATCAAACAACTGAAAACAAATCATTTACATTTTCATCATATTTGACAGATCAACGTGTCCGTGTTAATTTAGATGAAATAACCATTTTAATTAAATTAAAAATATTTGTAGTCGTGGACAAAGCATAGTATACAACTCGCATATAAGGGCTCCACTCGCCTGTGGCTCGTTCCGCAAACATAGTTCTCGTGATTAATAGCCTGTCTTATATGTTCGTTGTATAATATACTATTGTAAAAGCATCTTTTGTAGTATTATAGTAAATGAGGGTAAATGGAACCTATATGGTTTTACAAATTTTAATGTGTTTAGGTTCACCAAAAGTTTTCAATCTAGAATACGGCTATAGTACTTTGGGATATTATTAGTTCACTAATGAACTATTACTTGCCCAAAACTTAGTTACCTACAATATCGTTGTATACTTTTTAAATTATTTTTATTTTTTCTTGCAGATGGTCCTATTTATCCAGGGTGAATGGTACCACCTCATTTAGTTTTATATATATATATATATATATATATATATTAATGCAAGAAACATTCTGGTTACATGGAACCTATGTTAAAACATAGCATTAAATATTGGTTAAAAAAAAAAGGTTAAAAATATAAAGTAGTCTTAAAGATACTGGACTTGTAAGATTCAATATATTAGAAAAACATAAAAAAACATTGTATCAGTAATAAGTATTAAATTTTTAGATTTCAGGCACTGCAAAACAGCCTCTATTATTAATTTTTGAAGGGTAATGAATTATTTTCATAATATCCTTATCATTGTACCATACCTCATCAGTAGGGATAGGCCATTTCCAGATGTCTCCCTTAGTTCCACTTTGATGCATGCAACTTTTATGTATTCATCACTACGATCGTCGATTATTTCGGATAATATGGATAATATGCCCTGTCATAGGAGACGATGACAAAGTCTCCTTCTAGAGATTGTTGCATTGTTTACTATTTCTTGGTCAGTAGATGATGAATGTGATTGAATTGACATACTATCGTCAGAAGTATCACTGGAAGAAATAGCAGGCATCAGTTTACTCGTCTTTTGTTTCTTACGTTTTTGCGTTAGGCGAGATATAGATGGCGTGCAAGTGGAGGCCTCTGCTGTTGAAGTTATTTTTTTGAAACGCTTCTATGCTAATCTATGTTCTAATTTTTGCTTCTTGCCTTCTTCTTCAGTTTCTTGAAGAATTCTGGTGTCATAATAATTTCTGCACTAGGACAAATCCTTTTATGTGATGTTTTACTCTGATTAAGCAGTTGCAATAGCTGCTTTTAAAGGAATTACTATCTGGTGCATTCTGTCCAGCTACTACTGTACCTTTTGCTAGATTTTCTTCTTCTGCGTTGTCCATTATCACATGTTCTGCTACAAAACTTACTAGTTCCTCAATCTCTGCTTCTATGTTTTCTACTTTTCTATTCTCCTCTATATTTTCTTCATTATGTATGATCTCTGTTGTGTTGTTAGATGGAAGCTCGGCTTGTTCTGTTTTATACTTCTGTATCTTGCCAAATTTTCAGCATGAAAATATTCACATTTATGACATTTTCATTTACGGGTACTCCTTTTTCTCTACTGACATCTTGATAAAAAATTCCAGTTTTCTTTAAACCTCAATAACCACACTTTTAGGTGTTTCGTTTAGCACTGCGTTTAACATTCTAACAAATAGCTGCTTAGGAATGCGCTTTCTCGGATTAGTCCGTTGTCATTTAACTAGCTTATCATCCCATCTATCTTTCAACTTCAATTTACTTACAGCTACATCCAAAGGCTGCAAGATATCGGAAGTGTGTGGAGGTAGTTTAAGAATAGTCACATCATTTTGACAGGTCTCTGCAATGATTACTGTATTAACGTAATTTGAGTGTCCGTCATAAATCAACAAATCAGGGACTTTATCTGCAACAAAGGGAAGGAAACATTGTCCGTAAAAATAATTGTATTCATACAACCTTTATTATTCGCGGCATTCGCAGTTTGGTCCGATGATTCTGTGCTTACCCATGACTGTAGAACATTCTTACACTAAAATATACATAGTGGAGGAAGTAACTCCCCGGAATCCGAACAATAAATTACAATTGCTTCTTCGCCCAGTTCCTACTGTCATTCTTATTGTTCTATTGCCGACAGACCCTACAACTTTTGTTTTCTTAGGATCACTGTAAAATGACGTTTCATTACAATTAAAAACGTGGTTAGGTTTATCCGTTAAATTTAATTGTTTGATTGTGGTGATCAATAACTCATAGAATTCATAAATAGTAAAGGGGTTTCTAGATTTTATGCGGACACATTCAACATACTGGAGTTGTTTCATAGAAAAATTGTTAAAACCCGCGAACCATTCTTCACCAGGTTTATCATTTTTGAAGTTGGTCACTATATTGTCCTATTGGATAAATATCTGAACTAATTCTAAAATTTCTTTTCTTTTTAGAACAAACCCCCATTTCTCCATTGTTTTTAAACACTTAACAAGTTCTGCCTCATGCGCAGAAGGTAGCTGACGTTTTCCTCCACAACCACACTTATTTTGTGCGCATATACCTTTTTGTCCTCCGGTGCCTTTTACTCGATGCATAAGAGTCGACCGAGGTATCTCATAAAACTTAAACTCGCGAAGAGTTTTTCGTCCACTTTTAATATCGGAAACGGCAGTTTGTATTTGACCATTAGTAACAGACCTGCCTCGTTCAGTTTTTCTAACATAAATTCTTCCCATCGTAATGTTTGCTGAAACAAAAACATATTATAAGATGGGGTAAATGGGGCCTGGCCGGTTCCATTTACCTCACAGTAATGTTCCCAAATACCCCAAATGACAAAACAACCTGGGGTAACTTGGACACCCGAAATAAACCTAACCTACGACATATTTTGCCTATTCTGCATGTTACAATAAATGCAAAAGACTTACCGAACAAGCATAATTCGTTTCTTCAATCCTGTACAAGTAACTACACTAAGTCATTACACCACATCTTCTACATTGTTGTAACCGTCGATTTCAACGTGTTGTAAACATGCGGCCATATAGGACTAGCCGGTTGGTATGTGTTGATGCCAAATTTATTTAAAAACTGCAAGTATCCAATTATAGGTGGTGCAGGTATTAAAGAAAACGGAAGAGAAGGTTCCATTTACCCACATTGATTTATATCATTGTTTCAATGTGTATTCTTTAACCTTACTTCGTGAAATTCCATATTTAATAGCACTAATGTTTTAAATATTTACTATTATTTACTATTAAGTATTCGGCATAATTTGATTTGTCTGTGTGTTTATACTATCAAAGTGTTTGTCCAATATAAACATATTACAGTGTGAGCAATTCAATTTATAAATGCCCGATCCCAAAATGTCGTTAGTTAAGTCTTTGTCATTAAATAAAGATTTAAGAACCTTGGTATTAGTTTTGAAAATTACTTTGTACTTCTTGTTCTTTTGCAGTATGTGTGCTACTTTTTCTGACATTATTCCAAAGTATGAAATCGACATGTATTTATTTTCTGTCGGTTCTGTATTAACTGGGTAAATGTTTTTGTTAGATAATTTGTACTCTTAATTTTTAACTAAAGTGTCAATTCTATTGAAATATACCCTTGTGAAATTAGTTTTATATTGATATTTCTTTATCGAAATTTGATTGATTTAACGGTAATGCTATTGCTCTAAGTACTAATGGTCTATATGCAGCTAACTTATGTGTTTTATGATGACATGAATCGTTTGGAATTATAATGCCTGTATGTGTAGGTTTTCTAAATATCCAAAACTCAAACTTGTTTGTCTATTAACTTTTATGTTTAAATCTAGAAAATTCATGGCTCTATTTTGTTCTTTCTATAGTGTAAATCTTATGTTAGGATGTAAATTCTTAATATTAATTAAGAACTTATCAATGAAATCTGATGAACTATCTAAACATACTAAAATATCATCAGCATACGAAAACAAAATACAATATTATTAGAACCATATGATTAAAAAATTTGATCTTAATTATCCATAAAGATATTAGCTAAAATGGGCGAAATTGGATTGCCCATAGGTAAACCATTTGTTTATAAATAAATATAAATATTGAATGTGAAAAAATGTTGATTAACACAGAGATCAAATAACTGAATTAACCTCATTCTGGGGTTATTATTAAATAATAAATTATTTAATAAAGGGATACATTCTTGAGGGGTATTTTAGATAACATACTAGTAATCAAGAATTACAAACATATTATGTAATTGTAATTTTACGTTTTATAGTTATAATTAGTTCTAAAGAATTCATAATAGACTGTTTTGATTTGTACTTTAAATTGTTTGTTATTCAGTGGTTTGGATTATTTGATAAAATATGATTAGGTGCTTGGATGTAAGAAACTACTTGTCTAATGGGCATAATTGGTTTGTGGATTTTTGTGCGACCGTATAGTTTTGGTGCTTGTGGTTTTTTGTATAAAATTTGTTGTTTCTCTAAATATGTAAAGCAGATATTGCAGTTTTGTAAACTTTATCTCACATCTTTTTGAATTTTTTTTTTAATTTAAATTTTCTAAATGTTCGTTAATAATAAAATCTGCATTAAAATAATTAATTAATTAAAAAGTGTTACCTGTATCTGCTTGAACAGAAATTAGATTATTCCTATTAATTTTATTATTAACTGATTTTAGTAAATAATTATAAGATTTGTTGTGTTTAAATGTTCCTTCTCACTTTTCACGACAGAAGAGGTGTAAATTTTAGGCAAGCTCTTTAGTTAAATTGAGAAATTAAATCTTTTCTATACGTTAAAGAGTGCCTTGCACTACTTGAGATGAAAAGTTAAAGTGTCATTAAATATGTAAAGTGAAATAGCAAAGGTAGATGAGGTGGTTAATTCGGCCAATATTTAAGTTTATCAAAGTGAAATAATGGTAAGTGTTACTAGACATCTCTATGGTAACTCACAGCGAACTTTATGGGGTGAACTTACTTGGGGGCGAATTTTCTAAAATACCCTTCAAAAATGTATGCGTTTATTAAATAATTTTTTATTTAATAATAATGTTACAAGAATCGATTTTATTCAATTATTTGATCTCTGTGCTAATCAATATTATTTCATATTCAATAATAAGATTTATCCACAAAAAAATGGTTTACCTATGAGCAGTCCAATTTTGCCATTTTAACTAATATCATTATGGATAATCTAGAAGATCAAATTTTTGAATTATGTGGTTCGGATAAGATTGTATTTTGGTTTTGTAGTGTTGATGGTAATTTAATATATTTTGATAGTTCATCAGGTTTCACTAATGAGTTTTTAATTAATATTAAAAATGTACATCCTACCTAAATTTACAATAGAAAAACAAAATTAAGCCATTAGCGACATAAATTTAAACAAAAATTAATACACAGAACAAATTTGAGTTCTCTATATTCTGAAAACCTACACATGAATGCCCAACATTTAATAGTGGATAATCACCTTATGACTTCACAAAACAACATTACATTTTTACACTTTTGTAATAAAAAAGTCAAATTAGATGTTTTGGAAGCATTCGAAATTTATGAACATAAACAGTACCTTTAACGAACGAACAATTTGATCTTATAGACTCACCTTTAACAGATATTTTAAATATTGAATTATAATTTACATCAAGTTTGCTGTTTTACCTGAACGATTTGTTACTATAACTACTATAAGTTAATCAAGATAAAATTCAGATTATTTTAATACAGAGTTAGAAAAACAACACAAACAATAGACATTTTGTATTTATTATTGTTTGAAACGTTTTATTAAGAATCTATAATTGTATATCATTAATGGTTAATTAAGCACTTTCATTCAATCAGAATGTAGAAGGTCGTCATCACTAGAATCATTCGCAACATTAATTACAAGTTGTTCTTTTGCTTTTCAGTATAGAACACATAAATAAAAACTTTATGCTTTTTCTTTGCACTTTGCCTTTCAAAGTTCAAATGCTTTGTAAACTTCATTTTGATATAATTTTTGTACCCTAAACTTTCATTTGTAATGAGCCCATATTAATGATATCATTAAACCCTAACATCAACAATAATTTTATGGATATTTGTTCAGCCACTGGAAGAATTCAAATATGCCGTCGCGTTTGCGCATCCAAACGTCTCGCCAACTTAACACCGCTGGCCTGTACTTGTTTGTTATTTTACTTATATATACAGGGTGTATTTTAAAATCACCGACAAACGAAAACTGGAGATTCTATGATTCAAAATAAGACATCATAAACGCTTTTCCGAAAATGCTTAAAAAATCATTTTTTTAAGATTTCTCAAAAACTACAAAAGATATTACACTGAGATTTGGTTCACCTAAATGTCTAATTAAGTACAATTAATCAGGTGAGTTTGAGACAACTGGCTCCATCCAGTGGGGTAGAATATGTTAAGTTAATCACTTTAAGTAAAAAAACGCACGTCCCTGCTTTTTTTGAAGAAATATTTTTTTGTTAATTTCAACATGTAATTCTGCAAATAAAATCATAGTTAGTATTTTTTCGATTCGCCACCCCTTTTTGAAATATTTTGCATTAACATAAACGACTACATTATTCAGTAATAACCAAATTAAATAAATCAGAGATTGCTTTGCATTTGACAGTTACGTATCTTACGTTTGCTAAAATAGTTGCATTTACGCGTGTTTTGTAATTCATTGTTAGTGTCTAATTACTGTGAAAAAATGAATTATTCCAAACGAGAACTGGTCGATATGCATTTATATTAAGGTAATGCTAATTGCAATGCTCGTGCAGTTGCTCGACTTTATGAACAAGGATTTCCAAATAGAAGACCTCCACATCATACTACGTTTAGAACCGTTCATCGTAACTTGTTAGAGTATGGAAGTTTAAAAGGAAAGAAAAATTCCGGACGAAATGCTCGTGTACCAGTTGAAATTGAGGAACAAATTTTAGATAGAGTTTTTGAAAATTTATCAATAAGTACGCGTGAGTTAGGTTTAGAATTTGGTGTGTCGCATAGCAAGTCTTGGAAAGTTTTACGAGAACAAAATTCACATCCCTTTCCACCTACAAAAAGTGCATGCATTATTGCCTGCTGACCATCCTCGTCGAATTAATTTTTGCGAATGGTTTTTAAATAAAAATGCTGAAGATGTATAATTTGTTAGAAACTTACTGACCACTGATGAGTGTATTTTTTCCCGAAATGGAATAATAAACTTGCATAATTCCCACAAATGGTTAGATGAAAATCAGCATCCAACTGTAGTTACAGCTCACCAACATAGATTTAGCGAAAATATTTGGATAGGTATACTAGACGATCACCTAATCGCACCTATCTGTTTTCCTCAAAGACTTACTGGCGAATTCTATTTAAATTTTTTGAGAGAAGATTTGCCAGAATTGTTTGACGACGTACCCTTAGATGTTAGATTGAACATGTTTTCCATGCATGATGGTGCACCAACACATTCTACACGAAACTTCAGAGAATTTTTAAATGCATGGTTCCCTGGACGCTGGATTGGACGAGAAAGTGAAGTACCGTGGCCGGCACGATCGCCAGATTTAAACCCTTTGGATTTTTTTTTGTGAGGGTATCTGAAAACTCGTGTCTATTCTGTTCAAATTGATAATCGAGAGCAACTTTGGAATCGCATACGGACGGCATGCGATGAGATCAGGACTATGTCACAAATTTTTCAACGTGTTAGGTTTCATTTGCTAAGAAGAATACAAGCTTGCATTCAAAAGGAAGGAGGACATTTTGAACAATATGTATAAAAATAATTATTATTTTGTTTTTGATTCCTTCAATATCTCTTTAATAATGTACCTAATAGTTAACTGCGTTATTTTTTTGTAAAATAAAACAAACTTTGATTTTTATTGAATAACGTGGTCGTTTATGTTAATGCAAAATACTTCAAAAACGTGGTGCCGAATCGAAAATATACTAAGTATAATTTTCATTGCAGAATTAAATGTTGAATCTATCAAAAAAGTATTTCTTCAAAAAAACCAGGGGCATGCGTTTTTTTTTACTTAATGATTAACTTAAAATATTCTACGTCACTGGATGACTCAAACTCATCTAATTAATTGTATTTAGTTAGGCATTTAGGTGTACGAAATCTCAGTGTAGTATCTTTTGTAGTTTTTGAGGAATCTTAAAAAAACCTTAAAAAAAGTATTTTTTAATCAATCTGTACTCGGTTAGGAAGCATTTTCGGAAAAGCGTTTATGATCATTTTTATCTTATTTTGAATCATAGAATCTCCAGTTTTCGTTTGTCGGTGATTTTAAAATACACCCTGTATTTTATTGTTAATGATACATGTATTGAAATAAATAATTATGTAAACCAAATTATGGAATTTTAATTATATTGTATTTGAAACATTACTGCTATTATCTGATTCTCTTTCCGCCTTTTATAAACTTTCTAATTCAGTATGTTCCCTTATTACATTCTTTGAGACTCTGTTAATTCTGCTTCTTTTGATAGCTTGTCAGGTAACTCATTTAGGGGAGAATGGGGCTACTTCGACAGTCTAGGCAAGTTCGTCAGCGCGCTTTGTGCAGAATCGGCGGGATTCGGAAGTTCAGGAACTGACTTGTTGATAAGTAAGTAAACAGTTAGGTGCCGAGAAGATAGCTACTCAATTTGCTGCACAAAACGAGTGTTTCAAATTTTAAACTTTAATACTACTTTCGTTCAGTTAAAGCGTTGTATTTCGAGCGTTAATTTTTACAGAGTGACTTTGACCCATCTTTTTTAGACTTAGGCGATAATAGGCGGTGAGTAAGACTCCTGTTAAATGTTATTAAATATTTTACTAGAATCAGCATAGGTAGGGCAATTTCGACAAACGCTATGTAGAACTTACCCCTCATTGATAGGTAGTGTCTTAATTATTTTATTTTTGCTTCTAGAATGTAAAAAATGGTTAGAGATTATAAAAAAAAACGATCTGATGGATACGAAGAAGACCAGTTACAAAGAGCTGTAGCCGAAGCAAAATTAAACAATATAAGTCTCTGTGCAACTGCCAAAGAATATGGCGTTCCAAGAAATACAATTCACTATTTGTTACGGAAAAAGGACATTCCAGATAAACATACAAAGGGGTATACAATCCAGTTTAATGAACAACAAAGACAGGAGTTGAGAAATCACATAATAAATTTTCCAGTGTGCAGAAGCGAATAAACTGTGTCATCCGTTTAACAAACCAACAAAAATGGCTGGTAAAGTCTGCCTAATTTCATTCAACGGAACAGAACATTTATCACTAAGGACGCCTGAAGCAACTAGTATGGCTCGAGTCGCAAGCTTTACAAGACAAAAAGTTAATCATTTTTTCTCCATTCTACAAAAATCTATGAGTAAATATCGATTTCCGCCGTCGAGAATTTTCAACATAGATGAAACAGGACTTTCTGTTGTTCATAAACCTAGGAAAATTGTGACAGAAAAGATCGTCAAACAAATTGGTAGCATTACGTCTGCAGAAAGGGGAAAAACATTACAATGATAGGTACCATTAGTGTTGCATTTCTAATATATCCCAGAGCCAGGATTAACTCTCAATTAACAGTGGGAGCAGTTCCAAACACTGCAGCTTATTGGAATCCATCCTCCGGTTGGAGTGATGGCGACTTATTTCTTGAATTTTTAAACCATTTTGTTAAGTGTGTTCTACCTTCTAAAGAGAATCCAGTTTTATTGATATTGGATGGACACGGCCGCGGCGGTCACAAAACCCTTGATGCTATAAATTACTGCAGGACTAATGCCATAATGATGATCACCATTCCCCCCACACAACCATAATGATGATCACCCTTCTCCCCACACAAGCAATAAATTGCAACCCCTTTGGTTCATTTAAGTCGGAGATAGACAAATTTATGACGAATTATCCAGGGGAAAGAATTACCAATTATTCCATGGGACCAACAATTAAAGAAGTCTTTCTAAAAAGTTTTAACCCAATAAACATTTTGAAAAGTTTAGAAAAATCAGCCATGTATCCTTTCAATGATAATTTATTTGGTGATCACGAGTTTTTGGGCTGTTCTGATGTAATTCGTCACCCAGCCGTAGCCTATTTATGTTTGGATGTTACTGAAAACGAATCAATGGGCGAGGAAAAGAACAATAATCATACAGTTCTACTTAAGGATGCTACCAATACCAATAAGGCTAAAGATGCTGCAAACATCGCCGTGGACGTGAATGAACCTACTTATCATGGACATTTCAGAAATGAATGTTTTCTTAAATCCACAGTCGGGGCTTCAAAGGAGGCATGCTGTTTCAAAGAGCCCCAATAAAAAGAAAATAAAAAAGTGACAATTGCCGAAATATCTCCTCTACCTAAACCGAAACATTTTGATCCAAACA
The DNA here is from genome assembly GCA_036346205.1 of Vesta saturnalis. NCBI lineage: Eukaryota > Metazoa > Arthropoda > Insecta > Coleoptera > Lampyridae > Vesta > Vesta saturnalis. The sequence continues at coordinate 6,537,531 of JARFJB010001965.1, forward strand.
AAAGAAAATAAACAGGAAAAATCAGAAGAACTCACGTCCTCCCCATACAAATCCGAACTGGAAATCAAACTGGCTTCCCTGAAAGGCAAAAAAGTTGTAAGAGAAAATTTTACAAAATCTCAAGAAACTGGGAAAAAACAGAAACGAAAGGTAAAAAAATGAATCCCTGAGCACTCAAGAAAATGAGGATGAAACCTTTTGCATGTATTGTAATGAAAGATATGGAATAAGAGAAGATAACTGGATTCAGTGCTGTGAATGTCTTCGATAGTCCCATGAAGACTGCACAGATTTTGAACAGATAACAGCTAGTTTCTTCTGTGGTTTATGCAGAAAATAAAATATATTAGTGTTAAGATTACACTATCGAATTTACCCCATAGGTGTTCGTATTACTTACTGCAAAACTGTTAGTCCTATGTATAAATAAAGTTGTGTTTTTTTCTGTATATAAAAATAATTTTTAAAAGCCTGGAAACCTTAACATGCCGAAGTTGCCCCATTCTCCTCTACCTTCATGTGCTTTGAACTGAAACTGAAATGAATGATATGAATGGCCGATCCTTGCTTTCTAAGTTTCTACATCACAAGTCTTTGTTCTAATTATTTCAATTAAATTGTAATGAATACAATTATTCTGTAATTTCCTATTTCACAGTCAGTAAAAATAATCATTTTGCAATATCTTGAATTAATAGATAAAGATTCCTTAATTTATTCTAAAACTTTAAGAATAGCAAATGGATCTTTCTCGTTTAATTTATATTCAGGGTGAACAAAATTCGTTTAACTTAACAAATCACAATTTCACTTTCATCCATGTAATCTTTCTAAAAAGTAACTGCTTAAATCAGCTTCACAATTTTCTACAACTGTAACCAAACTTGCAGGATGAATCCAATTATGAAAATAAACCGCCTTAACGATGACAAAATCAAAACAAATTTAAGAAAATTTAATCAAGCGCAAAGTTGTGTAAACTGTAATTTGAAAGTTGTAAAAGCCTTCATAGCTAAAAACTTGCCATACAAATTATGCACATCTAGCAAAATCATAACTACTACTAACTTCTACAAGACTGTTATTGCTATGGAGTATTAAAAATAGGATGTGTGCATTTAATCTTAGTTACAGATGAAAAATGTTTTCTTCATACTTAATTGGTATGAATTAGGGTTGGATTTAATAACAATAATGCATACACGGTGATAAAAATATTTCCTTGCTAAATCTTGGAAATGGTTCGAAAATAAATATTTGGACAAACACTTCAAATTCATATGAGTAATTACATTTACATGATCTAATTAATTGGGGTTTCAAATTATAACTAATCTATATATATATATATATATATATATATATATATATATATATATATATATATATAGTTATAGACCGCACGTTATTGAGCCCGATATATTAACAGACGCCCGATGAGCCCGGCCCACTTCGCTGATATACAGGACGTTGTTGAGCCCGATTATATACAGAATAGATGTTTATCGTTCCTTCGTGAGCCTCCCAATGTTTCCATTCGATTTAGGCTCATCAAAGGTACTTTTATATATGTTACACGATATTTACCTTTAATACAATATAGAGGCAAAGTATTTTTTATCAATGCTTATGAACTGCAAGTCACGACTATTCGTGTTTTGTGCTATTTCATTAAATTAGGACTTTTAAACTAACTTTTGCCATCTATATTTTTAAATAAAGAACTCACTTTTTATTTTTTGGGCAACTTAGTAGGCAATGAACAATTTTCGGAAAAACGATCATTCATAAAAAATTATTAAGCTCTAACTTAAAAAGTTTAAAAAGCTGTATCTACTTTAGACAAAACAAAATATTAGTTTTAATACTTTTTGTTGTCGATCCGACAGCTCGCGGTTCTTGTAATTATGAATTGATCAGATTAAAATTAAACATCTTCGATTGAGTTTGTACTGCTTGAAAATGAACTTTTCAATAAATCATTTACATTTAACATTCATGTAGATAAAATTCAAAATTTAGTATCAAAGGTTTGGGCGCTTTCGACTTGTTCACCATATCGTATAGCTTTTATTTTATTATTTAGCTTTGTTTCAATACTGCAATTTAATGCTCGGTAGCAGTAGTACAAAAGTGTAGCAATACTATAGATAATGCAATCAGTAAAATAAAGCGATACGTTGAAACGGGTATTAAATAGGAATAACCACAAACTGTAAACTGTAAAGTAAAAGAAATTTTTAAAAGTTATTTCAGTGTATTACTTTATCAAATTATGCTAGAGAGATTTCGAAAAAAGTAATTGAACGATCAGTACTTAATTTTTTGATTCGTCTATTATGATTTAAGTTGTCTAAAACACAAAAACGCAATTGTAGTAAGAGAGAGCTACAAAATAACGTTTCATTGTAAGAATCTGTGTGTTTAATAAAAATTGTATTTTTAAAAATGTAGAAATTAAATTAGTTGTAATTTCCTTTTTTTGTTAGTATATTTACTGCTGTAAGAAAATCCAACTTAATTTAAAAATATAAGCTTGCATACATTGACTTTAGATTAAAAACATTTTAAAACAAGTTAAAACTGTTTATAAAAAGATAATTGAACTTCATTTAGAAGAATAAAAGAATAACAATTATGGATTCTCCTTTAAAATTTTATTTTTCCCTTAAAGTGCACGTTGAATGCAGATTAAGGTAATTGTCTAAAGTTATCATAATCTCAGTGTTTACAGAAATCAACTGTAATTAACTATTTTTCAATTAATGATTGAAATTTTATTTGTAATCCCCTAAACAAAACCCAAGTAGTTTCTAATTATGGTACCCATTTCAATGACACAGGAAATTGGTAATTCCAATAAGACTTTTGTTCTATTCATTACCATGTCTTCTTGGTTAACTTTAAAAATGTTACGATTCAGTTCATCAGTTTAATTTGAAGTGTGGAAATCGTGAGTGTGTAAGTGGTAAATGAGTTCCAGAGCTAAAAAACTATATGCAATGGCAATGGCTGTTAACAGTAGTGGTAAGTACATTCTACAGTTTTTTCTTGCTTCAATTATTGTTTTTATTTTTTTTTTCCTAATATTTGTCAGAGAACTGAGAGAAAAGAAGAGAGAAATACTATCTATTGTAGAATAAATTCTAATTTACAATAACTAAATATAAAAAAAGCATTTGTTAAAACTTATAGCTATTATAAAAAAAGATACTATAATAATATACATACCCAAATAGTGAACTTACACATTATTTATAAAAAGTAAATAATGGGTTTAATTTTTGTTTCAAAGTACTTAAACTACTACAGTCCGCGCGGCCAAAGAATTCCTCGTGTCGCGAATGGATGTTCGTGCATTCGGCCGCACTCGTTAACGCAATAGCGACTGAAAGCATTACCAGTAGCGTCGGTGTCGCGTTTTCAATTATTCGTCACCAAACCACAAGAAATTTTAAAATATTTTGTTTATTTGAATTACATATGAACAGTTATTTGAGTATTATGAGCTTTAAAATTTACATAGGACACAAAATGGTTCACTGTCCTTTTGTTGCAATAATTGTAATAAAGTTAAATTAACAAGTACGTATGTAAATTAATAACAGAAATAAATAATTAATTAGTGTAATACATGATAATAAACGGAACGCGCTTTTGGTGGCGACGCCACTGACATGCCGCGCTTAGGAGACTTGAAGTTGGACGAATGCGCATATAACGTTCAGACATTCTTTGGCCGCGCGGACTGTACAGGCTGTCCCAAATATCCTTATCATGTCTCGTTTTTCTGAATTTGAAAACATTCTAAAGAAACTTGCAAATTTTAAAGCACTAACACGAAGGATCTTGCAGTTATTACCCTTTTTACAATTAGAAAATGACATGACAAAAGCCAACTCCTGAGTTTTATTTGATTCATGGGTATCGTGATAATGTAATATTTAGCTTTAATTTAAGAGTATTTTAGTTCGCAGTCGATCAAACCATGAAGTGTTATATATTGCTAAAATCAGCATAACATTCTCCATCCAACGCCATAAAAATATGTCTTAACCCCGATAAGAAAAAATAAACCTGATGATGATTCAGAATAAACAAAACGTCGCATAATATTTTTAATACCGTATTAGTATTGTGCGTAAAAAGTTGCCTTAATAATGTTTAATCGAATTTTGAAAATTCCTAATAATAAGGTAGCCAAACGCGAAAAACAAAAGTCTAAATTTTTAGTTTTTTGAGCATAAAACCAAATCCATTCGAGTTAGCTCAAATTTCTTTTCAGATTATTACTCGGTATCGAATTTAGCAAAAGTGCCGAATTTAAACCTATATCCTATCTCTTATAATAAGCGAGATCCCCATGATAAATGGATGGGAAATAGGGGACCACTTAGGTGGCCAGCAAGAAGTCCAGATTTAACCCCTTTAGATTACTTCCTCTGGGGCTATTTAAAAAATATGATTTATAAGACGCCACCGCAAAATATAGAAGAACTCCAGAATAGGGTTGTTAATGAACTTCGTCAAATTCCCAGGTGAACCATTCAAAGAAGCGTAAACAATTGTAGAAGAAGAATTCTTTACATTTATTATAATAATTTTTGTTTGTTTGTCTGTGTAATTATTTTGTTGTTACCTATCGATAAATTTGCATTGTCGCTATTATGACCGTGTTACATTGACCTACTTGTTTGAGTTGTTTGTTAATGTTTTTTTTTCAATTGTTTAAATGTTTTTATATTTTTTTGGATGTTCTAACGAGTTTAACAAATTAAATAAGTAGAACTACTGTAATTATTCCTTGCTGGATCCAAGAAGGCGGAATCTTGTTCTTCATATTTTTCTCATTATTTTAGTTCGCAGTCGATCAAACCATAAAGTGTTATATATTGCTAAAATCAGCATAGCATTCTCCATCCAACGACATAAAAATATATCTTAACCCCCATAAGAAAAAATAAACCTGATGATGGTTCAGAATAAACGAAACGTCACATAATATTTTTAATACCGTATTAGTATTGTGCGTAAAAAGGTGCCTTAATAATGTTTAATCGAATTTTGAAAATTCCTAATAATAAGGTGGCCAAACGCGAAAAACGAAAATCGAAATTTTTAGTTTTTTGAGCATAAAACCAAATCCATTCGAGTTAGCTCAAATTTCTTTTCAGATTATTACTCGGCATCGAATTTAGCAAAAGTGCCGAATTTAAACCTATATCCTATCTCTTATAATAAGCGAGATCCCCACGCTTGCCCTCGAATTTGGGACAGCCTGTACATGTTTTTATTTCATGTATCAACTTATAGCTACATGATTAAACCATTAAAAAATAAAGAATTTTTTAAACTTGCAAGGCGTACATGTTTAATATACAAATTATCATTATTCCTTGTATAATAATTATGAATATTGAAATTCTCAATAATGAAATTTATAAAATATTTAGGATGTAAACCATTTACTATTTTTAAAATAAAAATTAAATTATTGAATTTGTATTTATTACTAATTGAATACCAATTTAATGTCTTCAACATGTAATCAGTATTGCAATCACATTGCAGAATAATGCGCATTCGTCGGTTTTGTAAATGCTGTAATTTTTTTAAGTTTGTTTTTTTATTAGATAGTTTATTGAAGAACAGTATTCAAAAATTGGCTTATTTGTTATAAATATTAATTAAATTACTAGCGTTTGTTATTTTTTTGCGATTCTGGTGAACACAATTTATTTATAACTTTGTTTTTAATATGCAAAAATTGGTCATTAAATTTTCATTCACTTTCATACCAAAATATTTAAAAGATTTAAACCAACTTTAATTGTTCATTGTTAATTTTCAGAATTGGGCTTCCATAATCGATATATTTATATTTAGGTGAAGTTATACTAATCATTGCTTGAGTTTTTTTGACATTAATTTTTAAGTCATTTACATTAACGTATCCCGATAATAGTTTTAGGCCTTTGTTCATTTTTTCTATTGCCTTATATAATTGTTTATCATAGACTGCAATGAATGTATCATCTGCAAATAAGTTAATAAAATCAAATTTGTATGCTTGACTAATATCATTGATATACAACAAAAAAGTAGAGGTCCTAAAACACTTCCTTGAAGAACGCCGTAATTATTGGGTAGTATTTCGGATATGCCATTATTCATCCTTTTCAAGACCGATTAGTAAGATAGAGTCATTTAACCAATTTAAAGTTATTTCTTCAATTCCATGTAGGTAATTGTAATTTTTTAATTAAAACATTTCGATTAATTTTCGTGTATTACACTGTAGAACAACAAAAAAAAGTGCATTGCAGTTGGGATTTTTACAGAGCCTAAGCCAAGAGTATCCTCATTAACACGTCAGGTTATTTTTATATGTTTGAAGTTTTTAAGGTATTTATCCATTTGTTGCCTTGTTTGGTCAAACTAAATGTAGTGTTGTCTCCGAAAAAAGATTAAACTGGAGAGTTGAGATGAATTCCTACAAAATAGGGCACTTCATCTTGAAAAACATGAAAATTTGACATATTTTTAACCAAGTGACTTTACTGTGTCCTAGCCTCTATAAAGTCTATATTTTATGGTTCAGAATAAATAAAACAAGCTTTAGCAGCGGCAGTATATGTATTAAAAAAATTAAAATTATCGACGTTTCGATTTATTCAACATAAAACTTTATCAAAATCTAAAAAAAGGACAGTTAGAACATTAGAAAATAGAATAAGCGGTACTATCTAATTTAAGTTAAATACTAATAAAGTGTAAAATGTAACACATTTGAAATGTGTATAAATTATCATTATCTCACATAATTATTTCACGTGAAGGAATATTTCCCAACACATTTTCTGAAACACTTTCAGGTTACCGAGAAATTTCTATGTACCTACATAAGGACTAGGGAAAGGGAGGGCAAGACGGGGTCCTTAACGTTTCAAGCGTAATAAAACAGAAATTTTTAATTATTTTAATGCTTATTTATTTATTTACTACTCTTACATAAACAGTCTTTAAAAATAAGGAACTTGAGAAACTTTAAACTTATTGAAAAAGATAATAATTTTAATTTTGTAAAAAATGTCAAAAACTCCATCTTGCCCCCACCCCCCGGTAGGGTAAGACGGGGTACCCTATGGGACAAGATAGGGTATGGGAAACATATTCTATTTTTGGTTGCAAAACTCGCAAACAAATATTGCCTCGTCGTCTATCCCAGCACAGATATAGTGTGCCCACTTCCCACAGAGAGAACATGCGGCCCATCCTTCATCTGAAACCAAATATTTTCCATGGCAGTAAAAGCAAGATATATTATTTTCATCGTTGTCACTTTCTGGTGGTGAGTTTAGATTATTGTTGGTTTTCTTCTTATTCTGTTTCTTTGCCAAATTGGTTTTTCCTCGTTTCCTTGTCACACATGTCATTTTGCGAGTTACAGGGTAAGGCATCACTTGTTGAGGACTGATAACAGAAAATACTGATGGGAGTGGAGTAGTTGGCCTTTGATCTATTTCTATATTGCTCATCCAAGCGGAGCATCCGGGCCGAGGCTCTGCTTCAATTTCAGATTGTGTTATGACAACAGGCATGCCGCGTATCAGCGGTTCGCCAATAGTTTCTTTGTCAGAATCTTCAACTGCCGAAGCTGAAGTTGCAGCCGTTATTATTTCAGGGACAACTGAAGCGTCAGTTGATGGGAATGGTCTGTTTGGTGCTGTTGCTCCGTTGTCCGACGTAGTGGTTTTTGGCAATGCTTCAGTGATGGATAATCTCTCTGTTTGTGGAATATCTGTGGTCAATGATGGAGGAAAGTCAATGTCGGAAAACACTCTTGGTCGTATGGCCAAATCCACATTTTTTAAAGCCATTTACCGCCGTTGCATTGTAGAAGCTTGAACAAAGGCTTTACCAAAAATCTCTGCTACTTGCCGGACAGTTACAACCATTCCGGGATTGCTGCGAAGCCAGGCTGTAATTTGTTGGTCATAATATGTGCTCAAGGGCCTCATGTATGCTACGTCGCCGACTTGAAGTCGATGAGTCATATGTGGCATAATATAATAACACCATTGGAACGAGCTTCATTAATCAACTGTTGCTCCGCTAAATTTAATAAACTTCGTAAACCAGCCAAGGAATAATTCAGCTGCCATCCAGCCAGAATCGCTCCAAACACCCCAAGCTCTACCAGCAGCATTCAGCATTAGCTGTGGGTCTATTCTCTTTCTTGGGAACACCATCATTGGACGCATATATGGGCCACTAGCACTGAAACATATTTCTATAGTTATTGTGGTTCCTCTCTCCGCAGAAGTTATGGATCCCACTTATTTTCTACCTTTTCTTGCCATTATTTTTTACTTTGCTTTAAGTACCACTGAAACTCCCGTTTCATCACAATTATAAATTCTGTCAGGGGAAAGTTGTGCTCATAATAAAGATGACTCTCCATATCAACTATATAATTACAAAGTTCTTTCTCTTCGTCATCAGAAAATGTTCTTCTTTTTGGGCCTAAAGGAACTTTCACCGAAGTTGCAGAAGCAGCAGGATCTTCTAGGGCTACACGATCTTCTTTAATTTTTCTTTCGAGGGTCGTTTGTGGCACAGAATATGTTTTCGCCGCTAATTTATACCCCATTTCCCGTTTAACTACAACATTTACCGCATTTTTCATACTCTCTTTACTCCAATTCCCCCTCTCCGTCTTTCTTTTATAATTTTTCATCATTCTAAAACAAGATTAAGCTCAATTAAGTTCACAGAATCATATTGTCTTAAAGAAATAATTCGAATTTTTCTACGAGGGTAATATTTGGGTACCCCATACCCCATCTTGCCCTCCCGTGCACATCTGAATAAAATAACATGCCTTAAAAAACTAATCAAAATATGGAAACAATCATGGTCTTACCTGCTGGTGTAATCATTGATAAACAAGAATAACTTTCAATCAGTTCTAGAGAACAAATGTTGAGGTACAAAACACATGCGATGTACAACACGAAAATCGCAACGAAATTGACAGAAACCGAGTTTTTGGCGCTAGGGCAAACACGGGTGGACTCACAAGCCGGCTGCAACTCTGGCCGATAAACAAGCTGGAGACGCGTCATTGCGAGCCAGAGCGGCTGTGATTAGTCGTTCGTGCGGCCGATTACACCCGTTACCCCGTCTTGCCCTCACTTCCCCTATTAGAGTTCAAAATTCGATTCGAACGTCATTTTTTAACATTTTTGGAAAAAGAAATAAAACAGAATTTTGTATGGAGGAATTCTAATATCATATCTCAAGACGTATATTTTATTTACAATATTTTTATTAAATATACGTTCTTGTTTTATAAATGCAAACATTAAATTTAAAGAAGAAAATTCAGTTTCGTCTGCAACAGATCATAGTGAGCTGAAGGTGAGTAAAATCATATTCATTAAATAAGCAGGCATCCATTCCCACATGTAAACTTTATCCTCCACTTATTTCAGACAAATAACTCCAATATAAGTTCATTGACAAGCATCTGTTCTGAAACGACTCTTGAAAGATCGGACCAATCGGATTTTTTAATCTCTATTATTGAAAATGTGCGTATACTTTATGAATATAACGAATCACTTCCTAATGTAAATATTTCTCATTATGTAGGTAGTTCGTATTAAAGATAGCGAAACCGCTACTTCTTATACCTTCAACTATTCAGAAATCGATTTGAATGTGTTTGACCAATCGTCCATAAACCCTGCACCCATATCAGGAGTTTTTAATAGCACTCCAATTGAACTACTTGGAACTTCTTCGCACGTTATATTTTTGGAAAGTACCGAACCCTCTCCAATAATTGAAAACTACACTGGACCTACGCTTTCTTCCGAAGCACCCTCTATTTATCGATTTGAAGGTATTAGATCGGTAAGTCAAAATCTATTTTTCCTACATTTGTCTTAATAATTATACTACAATCTTCTTACTGCAGACTGTACCCGGTAACAGAGAAACAGATTTTGTGAACTTACAATCTGGAGACGTTGAATCTATCCACCAACCAGATATTTATAATAGTACACCTGTAGAATTTCAAAGTGTCCTAAATGTGAAACCACCTCAAAATATTGGGGCACCATTACCGTATCAAATCCATGTGAATCCTGCCCCAATTATGATTCAGCAGCATGTAGATAGAACTATCTCAAAATTTGGGCAGTTTGTAGAAGTGAGTATTACTGTTAACGCCCAGATGTGTAAAGTACAATACCACCTCGATATAGATAATTTGCTTTAAAAAATAAAGTTAAGTAATGTCTTAAAAAGAACAAAAAGGTACCGCTCATAACTTGTTCATGGTTACAATGTGCATGATGTATTATTACTCTCTTTGTGAAATACCATTGATGAATCTGTAGTAGTTTACTGATACTGAAATGGGTTTGGATTTTTATTATCCTAATTTTTTTCGTTTGTGTATGTAAATGCATTGATTCCGATAATACCAAATTGTAGGAACCGTCTGGAAATGTAGAAACACTTACAAGTTGTAGAGCATGGACAAAAAAAAATTGTTGCCCCTTCTGCGTGCAAGAAGTGACACATTTTACTAGACATTTAGAGAGACATCATAAAAACGAGGGTGCAGTGCGAGAACTGGTATCTCTACGGCAAGGAGATCCCAAAAAAAGAAAACATCAAACTCATTCGGCGGCAAGGAAACTTCCTTTCTCCCAATCAATCAAATACCGTTCGACCAGTAAGGAGACCAACAAAAAAAGACAATTTAGAGAAAACGGATTTTACTGCCTGCCAGTTTTGTTTTGGCTACTTCAAAAAGAGTTTTTTAAGACGACATCGCAGTCAATGTGAACTACGACCTACAAATAAAAATGTTGGGGAGCGTGAAAACCACCTTTCCGCGTCTCAAGTGTTTGTTCTTTGTTCCGGTGGTCAAGAAGAGTTTTATAATTCCTTACGACTGAAACATGAAGTGTTCCAAATTATGCGGGACGACGAAATATCGAAGGTAGCCATGAATGACTTATTAATATGTTCTTATGCAGAAGGTTTACTCAAAAAACACAAACGAGTTCAAATTCGCAACAGTATTTCCAATAAAATAAGGGAATTGGCTCGACTGTTGATGTCTCTACGAAAAATGACTGAACTTAAAACTCTTTTTGAAGCACTAAAACCCGAGTTTTTTGATCATTTGGTGCCATCTACAAAAATTATTAGTGGATACGACCCAGGTTCAAAAACATTCAGAGCAAGTAGTTTAGCTCTGCATATGGGAACGACGTTGAAGCAAGTGTGCGATATCGCAATGTAGATGATAATTAGGAAAAGTAAATTTCTCCCTGCTGACGATCCAGAAGCTTGTTTAAAAAGTATTAAACGTTTAAAGTGTTTAGTTGAAAATCACTGGACTTCAGAAATTTCTAGGCATTGAAAAATTTAAACGAACAAAAATGGGAAAAGCCAAAACTTTTTCCAGTTTCACAAGATGTGATGAACTTTCAGAAATATAGCAATATAGCCAAAGAAGCGAAACAAGCCAGTGAAAATATTAATAAAGGGATAAACGTGTGTACGGAATATCGACGATTATCTGAAAATGTAATGGCACTCGTACTCCTCCTAAATAGAAAGCGCTTTGGAGAAATCCAATACTTAAAGGTCAAAACGTATTGTGCAGATCAAACACACTATCAACAAAAAGAGTTTTTTGGAGCTTTGACGGAAAGTGAAAAACTACTCACAAAAAATTTCAAAAGAGTTATTACAGGTGGCAAGGGGAGTAAACCCGTTCCAATTTTATTTCCCAGAAGCATTCAAAACATGATTGAGTTAATGTTAATAGTTAGGAACAAATATGTTCCGACTTCAAATGAGTATTTATTCGCGAAGCCGAAGAGCGATACAAGATGGCTAAGCGGGTATCATGTTATGAAGAAGTTGGTTCAAAAATCTGGTGTGAAGAACACGGAGCTATTCACTTCTACTCGCCTGAGAAAGCAAATTGCTTGCATTCTACAGGTCCTTAACGTTACGGACACACAGATGGAGCAATTTGCAACCTTTATGGGCAACGCGAAGAAAACTCACGAAGAATACAGGTCATACACCCACTACATTACAATAATATATTCATGTTATTAATAAAATGGATTGCAGACTGCCTCAAGATGTGTACCAAACGGCCAAGGTATCAAAAGTACTACTTGCTATAAATAAAGGTAAAGGAAGTAAATATAAAGAGAAGCATTTGGACGAAATTGAACTCTCCGATGACCGATTCAGGCGAGGAACAAGAAGTGGACAAAAAAAAATTAATAAATAGTTCAACAACTACTATTAGATGTGGTAAGCACATTTCTCTATTCCGATTTTGGTCATTCCTTATTGCATTTTGTAATTTCAGCCAAATCAAGATCGCCGCCCACTACCGCAACTTCCGATGAAGATGAAGAGGCAACTAAAGCTTCTCGGAAAAAAATTAAAACAAATGAAGGGAGAGACAAATTGAAACAAAAATCAAGAGCTTTGCAACAAGTACTGTTACATCTGGTAAGCTTATTAGTTTATTCTTCTTTGATTATAGCATTTTCTAATTTCAGCCAAACCAAGATCGCCGCCTGCTACCGGAACTTCCGATGAAGATAAAGAGGCAACTAAAGCTTCACGGAAAAAAATTAAAACAAATGAATGGAGAGGCAAATTGAAACAAAAATCAAGAGTTGTTGCAACAGGTACTGTTACATCTGGTAAGCTTATTAGTATATTCGTCTTTAGTTTTTTTCTAATTTCAGCCAAGCCAAGATCGCCGCCCACTACCGCAACTTCCGATGAAGATGAAGAGGCAACTAAAGCTTCAAGGAGATTAAAAATAGTTAGACAGAGGTGGACGGAGGAATAAAAAGCTTTAATAAAAAAAAACTTCCACGGACACATTAAAAATAAAATATCCCCCAAGAAGCATGAAGTCGAAGATTTCATAAATAGACATAAACCCATTTTTGTTGGCAGAAGCTGGGTTGTAGTGAAAGCCCTTGTATATAATGTTTATTGTAAAAGTCAATCTTATTAAATATTTGTTTCATTAGATCGCTATTTAAATAATCATATCAATTAATCTAACGTTTGATCCAAATCCCTTCAGAACCCTTCGCAGACGAGCGCGGACGGACAGGACTATAATTTACTACTAACGTATTTTATGGAAAAATGACAAACTGTGCAATCAAAAACTGTTCTTTTATTCGGAAAGGAACGGGATTGTAACTAAAGCTTTTATTTACAACACGTACAAAAGTGATATGTAAAGCTTTTAAATAATTTTTTATAGCAGCAAGTTAATGTTAATTTAATAGCTGTTATGTAGTTTGTTTGCTAAAAGCACCACATTACACATATGAACGTACGCACATTACGTAAAATTTCAAATGTTTTAACAATGTGGTGGAAGAATCTAATACTGATCTTTTACGAAAACAATACTTAAGCGGGTGTTTGTGATTTAAAAAGTGGTAGGTTGGTAGTCGAAAAAGTGCTGATACATACAATTCTTTATTAAAAATGGAATATACTCAGACTATACGTTTTCTGCACATTATTAGGCCCGTTTAACGTTGCCACATGCTGGGCCCCACAGCGTACCGTCCGTGAAGCACGAGAACGTGTATATAAAAGAGACTTCTACAGCGGTTTACTCCGAACTATTTTGTGTATAGTGGATATATAAACGTACCGTAAATGAGCCCGATCAAATTTTCGGATTTACACGTTTTGATGCATAAACAACCGTATAATGATGATATACACAGGGATACGTTGATGAGCACGAAAGCGTGGCGTTTATATATTCTACGGGCTCAACAACTACCGGTTCATATGTCTATATATATATATATATATATATATATATATATATATATATATATATATATATAAGCGAAAATCACTCACTTACTTATAATCATCGCACGGCCGAAACGGCTCGACCGACTTATTTGAAATTTTGACAGGACTTCCCTTTCGTGCCCTAGGCGTCGAATAAGAATTTTTTCGAAATTCGGCCCCTAAGTGCCAAAAAAAAGTAAAAAAAAGGATTTTCTGACCAAAACGGTGCCCCGCGTACGAAGTATTAACTCGATCGAAAAAATCGCGGGCACGTCGATTTTTATTTTCAGTCTGCCGTCTTCTCCGACGATCAAAAAATTTTACAGTGGCGTGCGGCCGGGTGTGGGTGGAAGTCCTAACTGATATATTAACCCTAAAACGTTGGTCCTAGAGACATGAAATTTGGAGGGTGTGTTCTGAGTGAAGTGTAGGTATCCTATAAGAAAGGGTTTTTCGAAATTCCACTCCTAAGAGGGTGAAATGGGGGGTTGAATTTTTTTGTGAAACTTTATTCTATAGGTCTATTGACTCGAAAATTGGTACACCTATTCTTCAATTAAAATTCTGAGAGGTCTATCACGTGTTCTATGCAATGTTTTGATACGATGCGTAATTTAACGGCCAAAGATTCCTAAGGTATAATTTAAGTGTTAGTTCAAATTTTTTACTTACTTACTTACTTCTATCTATACCTAAAATCATATAAGAATAAAGTAGACGGCGCTTGAATTCAAGTTATGTTTACACTGCTATAATGTAAATATGGCGGCAAAATGATAAACAAGTCATTGTCCAAGTTTGATGACAAATTCATTTACGCAATTTACTCACTTGGCAACAACAGTTTCAATCACTAATGTATTCAATGTTGCTGTATACCGTAGCGAAGTACGGGTATTGCGCTAGTTATTTCATATGGTGACAAGTTTTTGATAATTAATTAATTACTCCAGTACATTTTCTCTTAGAGAATTAAGACTTTTCCAAATTCAAAATGCAGGGTTAGTAATACCAATATTAGTTAACATTGTTGGATGGCCTTGATATATTGGGCGGAATCCTATTCCATGA